>CP137673.1:22014262-22438551 GCA_037976565.1 Mesocentrotus franciscanus
TGACATTTAGACGTTCTCGCCTTTGACTATTGTGTCCATTCCATGCCTCCATCCCAACCCCCAACCCGACCCATATGCATGAACTTGTGATGTGTTGGGAATAAGATTGTGTTTATTATCACAAGCCGTAAGGCACACTTAGACAATGTTACGATCAACAGACTTCTCATACAAGTCATAGCCATTACACTATATAGCAAAGGGAGCGTACAGACTAGAAATAACATCGTATAAAACGTCGTAAAGCTATATAAAGAAAGGAAATTTGAAGACGTCAATTGACATGAAAGCTGGTCAATCATGACTGCGCGCTCACGGTAAGTCCCGCTTAGCTGTACGACTTTCGTACGGTATGACATTCAGACCCTGGTTCTTTATCGAGTTTTCGTTCGAAACGATGCTCAAACAGCCGTTTCCCCATACGGCGTTTCTTTATAGAACGTTCAGACTGGGGAAAATCTAATCACAATGAACGATGGTTGTCTGAACTCAGATTTACAGACAGTCGACTTTGCCCCATCCATTATAGATTTATGGTGTGAATGATTGAACGATTAGATAAAGGAGAGAGAGAGAGAGAGAGAGATAGAGAGCAAAGTAGCCTTAAAGGCCAATGCAATGCACAGTGTGATGTAGACTTATTTGATATTCCCTTTGGGAATACACCTACGTGGTAAAATATATATATACGTATGATCAAATATTATACAAGGCAGAGGTTGAAATATAACGGCACGAGGGAATTTCTGAAATGGGAGGCGAATATATGTTGTAATGAATAATGCGATGCATGAAATATTCGTTAGATAAAACTGATGGTATTTTCGCAGCTAAGACGATGCAAACAATGGATACGCGCAGGAAAAAGAGGTGCGCAGTCTAATTCACTTTTGTACTCGGCTTTATACCTTTGCAAAAAGAAAAGGTTGTTATATTGCACGGTCGTGCATATATAACAAAATGTTGAGTGTCACGTGACAACGTTTCAGCCAATAGGATATTCGATTACAAATACCCTGTAAATATACTGATATCTGGCTCTTTAGAATATATCAGTTCTAAAATGTGATATATCTGACAATTGTGGTGTCATTCACTTTCAGCTGGGTCACTTACATGTTTTGATTTCGTTTAGTGTTGATCTTTAAGATGTATTCGTCACCAATATTTCAGCTAGAAAAATGTTATTTCAATAAGCCAGCATTGTATAAATATATTACACTGAATTTTTCTGTTCTTACTACCAACCATTTTTTTTCCTTCAGTTTTCGTTACCAAGATTTGAAGTCGAAAAATTAACAGACGGCTTTTAATACTGGAAGTCGAAGAAAAACGAGATCGAAGTGTAGAACCATTAAAACAATATGAGCTTTACGGAAATAGCAACATAAACACTTTCTCTGAAACAACTCTCGGCTTATTTGCTTTACACGATGTCCCTGCTCCGCTTTTTACAGTAGTGACGTTAATAGGAAAAATTGTAAAATTCTAATATCGACATGAAAGTTTTACCGAAAAACACTAAAACACTTAAAATGAGACTACTTACTTGTAACAGTTTTAAGTGGATTTGTTCATGGAGTTATCTTACATCCTATTTTTCATTTCTATCTACACTCAGCTAAAATAGAAAGTGGGCACTATTTATAGTTAAGATGTCCAAATAAGTATTGAATATGAACTTATCTTTTGTATATCAAAATAAACATAAATTAATTCTCTTTAAGATAATATGCAATTGGAATCATACCATTTATCAATAAGTGAGCATAGCCATTTAACTATGACTCTGATTAGAAAGAAACTTGCAAAACATTCAGTCATTTAAGTGTTCAATACGCTCTTTAATGGAAAGGAGAGACCATCTTGACCGTGCTTGTCAAAAACATGAAGACCTGAGTCTATAGTTGACATCCTGGGCCCTGTCTTACAAAGAGTTACGATTGATCCAAATCAATCGTAAGTCCTCTAATCAATCGCAAGTTTGCAATCTCCTATCTCTTATGTACATAGTTGCGATTGATGTCAATCGCAAATAAGTTGCGATTAATATCAACTCTTTGTAAGACAGGGACCAGAGCTCACTTCTCCTCATTGTTTCTCATTCTTTGTTTTCATTGTTGAACGAGAATATCTTACATATCAATATGTTCATTAACATTCGAATGGTAACTTGCTCTATTTTTGCAATTTTCTTAATCAGACCTACGACGGTTAAATCAATGTGCCCATCCAAGCGTGAACATTTTAAATTTTATTTTAATTGAAGTTGCTAGAGTATTGATTTTTTCTTTAATTTGAGTTATATAGGTATATATATATTATTGATGGTTTAAATGTAAACTTTTCCCCCTTTTTTGTTGTTGAGTGTATTTCGCATTACTGTTAGTTGATTTCTTGCGGCAGAAAAGGGAATAATTGAGAAAAAACGCTTATTTTTACCCCGCCACTCTTAGAACAAGAGCTGATTGATTGGCGGCCGTTGGAAACATGGGCAGCCTTTAAGCGCCAAATGTTTTTTTTTATTTTGATAGTTTGTATAATTGTTTGAGCATGCGCCGATCATTCCATAATTTACTTGGTGGGTTGCAAAATCACAAATCAATTTGTTTGGCCATAGGTGCACTGTTTGAGGTTGGGAAAAATCAATATCCAACTTCAAAATGGGATTTGTTCTAAAGTTAGAATGAATAAGAATGAGTATTTATGTGAAAGAATTGCACGAGAGAAGGCTCTACGTTCGACAAAAAATGAAGAAAGGAGAATCATAAACGTCACTCGCGCGGTGAGGCAGGTAAAGTAATCTTTAAAGTTTCTTTTATCCTTTTTTTTCTCCATTTTCTAAGCTTGGTGGAAAACAAATTTTTTGTGGAAAAATCCAGTATTTTCTGGCAAGGGGTGCATGAGTCCAAAACTTCTGTGATAAAAGAGTCTGAGGTTTGTCGGCCTAGAAGTCTTCTTTTCTTCCTCTTTTTCTTCACATTGCACTTGTGTCTCCCTGGATCCGCCACTGAGAAATCTTAGAAATGAGGAGCAGCGTGAGCAAGAAAACGAAAGGTTATATCTTTCTTGGAAATGATAAATCACTCAAGGCCCTAATTGTCAGACGTGGTAATTCTGGACAGCTCGTTGCTCACCCTGAAAACAGAGAATTCAAAAAAAATTCACCGAGCTGGCGATTTCAACTTACGGTATCCATTACCCTACCTTGCTCTGTAATACGTCTCAATACGAATTTGCATTATTTTGAGGGAAGATATTACTCAATACTCGTTACACTCAAAACCGTCAATGAAGCGTCCTTCGAAAATGGATGATATTAACAAGTTGGATTGAAATTCGGCATGAGCAGAATAGAGAAGTGTGTTTATTTTCCCGGTGGCAACTATAGTAAGTATGATCAAATGTTACATGAAACGACATTGTAAGGCTCTGAAATGTTATGAATGCATATCGGCCTTAGGCTTCGATGAGCAATCCTGCTCCAAAACCAGACTTTCCCTTGTCCAAACAATATTCCGTCGTTGGTCTGAGACACCGATGAAATATAACTGCACTCGTAAAATGCTGGCTTGAATTGGCGGTGCATAAATTTTGCTATATTGAACTTCGAAGCATGCACTATGCAGAGAACATTGCACTGTAAAGCATGCAGTATTTCATAAATCACCGTCCAGTCAAATTGCGTTTATCCCTTGTTAATATCAATGTATTGAAAGTGGTCTAACCTTATGATACTGACAAAACCGTTTTGACAAAAATAACAAAATCCAGTACAAATTGATCACTATATATATCTGTCAAGCTCTACCACGATTTATGTACACGAAGAGACATGGTAGACGTAGGAAGTATAGTGTACGTCTACCTAATGCCAAATGCGTGTCATGTTGGTCTCATCTACCCTGTTTGAGAGCTCATCCAAATAAAGGATAATCATATTAACCCATTACTTACGGGAACCGGGTGGATCGTGTTTAAAGCCTGTGGGAAACTAGACATTTCTGTAGTCACCGGGAAAAGAAAAACGACCAATGACTTCCAGTGTCTTGATATAGCTTACCTGACTTACAGAATATGTTCATGAAATGCTAGCCATGGTTACGGGTGTAGCTACGGGACGCAGGGTCATGGCACCCATTAAATGAAGAAAAGAGAGAAAAAAAAGAACGGGGAGAAAGAGAGAAAGAGAGGGAGAGCGAGGGGAAGGTATTAAGCTATTGTGATGGACGATGATATGACCCGGCATACTACGCTCTCACTTACTCTATAAACTTGTTTACAAGGATTTAAAAAAGGAACTGCAAGTTCATTTACACATTGACCTATATTGACAAACAAGAAAACTCCGTGGTGAATAGAACACAATGAACTATAAATTCTTTATAGTGGACGAACAATTTGGCGATTGAAATTTTCAGGTTTCCTTTTTTTTAATTCAACAGTTACAAAATGCCACTCAAATAATCTCCCTGTGGCCTGTGCCCTACGTCATTAAAAGGAAAAGCTTGCAATTAGAGGATCCTTACTGTGGACGAAAAACACATACTACAACAATGACAAATGTCCCTGTATATTTTAACGAGGAACCAGTGAATGCATGGATTTTAATATTATGAGAGCCATGGAGAATTGTTGCTAATCAAAATCCATCCTCTTAACCATAATTGAACCATGCTATGTTTCCATCTATCACATCTAATAAACGAAATAATTTTTTTTAATCATCGTGAAGGAAAGAGAGAAGGCATGGCAAAATAAAAGAGTTTTATGATAGAGTTCGGCGCCGATGAGTTTCGACAAGACAGGAAAATTTCATGAAATTCATAAGAGCTTCTCTTTTTGTTTCGCACAAATTAACTTCCTAGACCCACAACTCACACAACCTTGGGGAGAGCTGAAAGGATAATTTCTTTTGAAGAACAAAGAAAACGCTGCAATAAACAGATAGATGATACTTTAAGAGATATTGCTACAAGTTGCTTGTCCTTGAAATAAGTTGAATTGATACAATCACAATGTCTTCCCCTGTCGCTTCAGATTGGATGCCCTAAATTCACCGTGGCAATTCTGCACTCGCAAATTGCCTTGGGGCTTTAATAACAATTTCTTTGTAGGAATACATAAGACATACATGGAGAGAGTCATCTCTCTTTTTCCACGGAGAGAGAGTGAGAGATAGAAAGAGGGAAACATAAATAGAGAGAGGGAGGGGAGGAGAGGAGTTATAGATGGAGAGAAAGAGATAGAGAGAGATAGAGAAAGATAGAGAGATAGAGAGATAGAGACATATAGATAAAAAGACACAGTCAGGCAGAGTGAGAGATGGAAAGAGAGAGAGAGAGAGAGAGAGGGAGAGAGAGAGAGAGAGCATTACCTGCCAGGGACAGCTGTAAGTATTAGTGACAGATTACAGGATAAGTTAGAACCCCTTGGGAGCAGTAACAAAAGAGGCCTTTCAAAATGATATTGCATTAGGAACGTACCAAGCTATGCCTTGATGTCTTCATAGATAAACTAACACGGTATACACTTGTGGCGCCAAATACAATAAACGGCGACGAGTCAGGTCGGTTTCATACGAAAATAAAGGCCTCCATCGTTAATTTATTTTATTTTTCTTCAAACTGACTTTATATCTACCTCTGATAGCACGTGACATCGGTATGATTTAGGCATAAACCAACGGTGTCGTATTAAGTACTAGTAATGGTCTGGACTTATGTATATATATGTATATATGGACTATAATACGCATGATATCTAAACACTTTGCACATATTGTTCATCATTCTAACTCTTTATATTGTTCAATTCTACCTCCTATAGCGCGTGACCTTGACATGATAAACTAGAGGGAGTATAATGAGTGTTAATAATGTTCTCGATTCATATAGAGTTTAATATATGGATGATGCCTTTAAACAGTTTGGAGATATATTATATCTCAGGTCATATAGAATTAAGGCTTAAGGCGCACACAGTGTGTGCACATTCTTCACTCCAAGGATAGCAATTCAGCCAGGCGTTTTTTTGAAGGGAGAGAGAGGGGGGGGGGGCAATGCTGATCTAATCGCGATGTCGCTCGCATACTATAATGTACCCATTTAACACCTGGATGGAGAGAAGCAATGAACATAAAATGTCTTGCTTCGAAACATAAGTGCCGTGCAGAGGATCAAACCCAATACCTTCGCATATCCGGTCAATTATTGATGTTGGAACCACTCGAATACGATACCTCTATACATGCATTACAAATAATTCATTAAGACAAGAAGGGGGGCAGAAAACTCAATTTGCCGTATTTTCATTTTTTAACGCCCGGCCCGTCTTTTACAGAAACCTTACCCTCCTTCAAAGTGCCCCTTCGACGATTCATACCCCCCCCCCTCCCGTTTTTACAGACGTTTGACCGCCCAAGTATCAATCTCGACTAACAAATAGTAAAAAATAGCTGAATGACTCAAGTTATAGCTTCAAGTAGTTGTCGGGGTGCAATCTCTTTCGCATTACATTATTCATGCCGATGAACGCTCGTAAAAATGGAAAGGCGCTGTATGCATATTGCCTTTGTTTTAATCAGTACAACGTGTACAATGAAATATGATTATTACATGTTAACAAGATTTGTTAACGGAAATAAATCTTATGGAGGTCTGTAATACTCGAAATGATAAACCAATTTTATTTGTGTCAATATGAAAGAAGCCTTCAATACATTAAGACACATGTACGTGTAGTCACTCCTAGGTGTGGATTATATATCTTATTAGTCTATATTATTTTTAATCAATATTTTTGTCTTATGTAGATTAGACCAAAGGGAAATGAATAATCTATATGTTTCCGACCACTAGCGTACAGCCAGAATGTGTTCAGGGGCACGGGGTTACGGGCCATTTTACAGGATGCACCGCAAATCTATTTACGATGGAAGGTATTGAAATATGCTTTATATTTACATTCTGCAAGTGAACTTTCCAACCGAGTAAAGAATCCATTCATAACTATTGAATCTTTTTGTTTTAATGAATTACAGAGCTAGTATGATACAATATTATCAACATTATATCATATTTTATCACCATGATTTGGGATTGCATCTTTTTTCTTCAAAAATTTTCGTCTGGGGCATGGGGCGCCAAATCTGGGCGCCAAATATTTGCAAGGCTATGCCACTGTTTCCGACGTTTTCCCACGTTTCTGTAGGTCTTAGATATTCATTAATTCCTGGGGGAAAAGGGATTCTGTTGATATAACACAGGTAATGTTCGACACTACAGGTCATAGGCGCGAAAACACGTGTTGCATCCGCTAGCGAGCAATGAATTAAAATTTGACCTTTTTGTAGCGAATATAGGCCTACACAAGTCTCTTGAATAAGCATTTCACATAAGTTCGTCGTATGAATTATACAATTATGTTCACCATCTCCACTCCCTGAGTAATGTTCAAGCGATTATCATAGTCATCTACAGTGGTTTCTGGATAAACTAGTTCATCTTTCATTCTTTCCAAGTTACGAAGAGGCAAACAGAGATTAATATCTTGCCAACGGACATTGGGTGATGGTAATATATCCCTTCAATTGACAGCTACCCAAGGGTTCTGTATCATTCTCATTTTCAAGATTAACGAGTTCTTTTAGTCGAATTCCATCGATCTCTTTTGCATTACTTCTCTACGTTTTTTGTTTCATCAACGTCATTTTATTCCTGTTCATCGGAAATTTGTGACAAACCACTTCTAATTTGATATACTTTTTTTTTAATTCCATCACACATTGAATTTCTTGTCATTTTATCTAAAGCTGTGTACCTCGTCACTGAGCAACCCTTTGAATGTAATGATCAGTGAACGAGCCTCGTATTTAGTACAAAAAAGAAAAAAATCTGCTTGTTACTTAATTATTGAAACATTGACAACTGCTTGACATGCTCATATTACGCGGTCGCATAGCAACCGTGTGTACTTTTAGAATGGAGACATAATTATACCAGAATGGGCTGTAATCATAAGCTGGTCATTATTTGGCCATACTCTACTGCATTGTCACTGGCGTCATCATATTATCATTATATTATCTCTTCCACACGTCAAAACAATCTTCAAAGGATGGTATAGGCCTATCTGTGTTTCTTTCTATTCAAAGAAATTGGCAGCCATCCAACAGTTTATGTTTCCTTGCTCATTATTTCTTATCAATATACTGCTTGTGTGCGCGCGTGTGTGTGCGTACGCGTGGGTGGGTGTGTGTGCGTTTATGTGCGTGTGCGTGGAGGATGTGGCTGTGGGTGTGTCGAGAACTTTTGAGTAGGGAATCATTACAGGGAGTCATAACTTTTACAAATATAAAGAAAAGAACATTAAAACCTGTCTGCATTAGTTTGGCCGGGAGGGATTAGACCTCCCATCGTGGTCACTGACAGGTGGTTATCACATCAACTCAACTCTCAATTAAAACAAGGAAAAGAGATCATAGGGGACCAACGGGTACCGCTTAAGCATTGTTTGCTATATAGATGGCGCAAGTAGCTACAAGTAGTGCAGTCCCGCTTTAAGGACACCTGTTAATTAGGATGCAGAAAGTGTCAAGCAGCGGCGTGGCGTGAAACGATGAAAATAGTCATCATATTTATTGACTTATACTGCACCATCTCAGCCTCATCAATGTGCTCAAGGCACAATAGAAAAGAAAGAACATGACAAAAAAATTAAGAACTGACATCATAAATGTACATCTAGTGGAAAGCGATTTAGTATAGATACGTTTTGAGGGCATTGTTAAAGGGATCCGGTAACTTTGTTTCAGATTCTGAAACGAAATCCTGGATTTAGCTCATGCTGCAATGATAATTATAAACCTTCAGGTCAGTCAGGAACCCCATGACTTTTATAAGCCGATCGCCTATCTGATTATCAAGATATTTATGATTGGAAATCGAAACCAAATTTTGCGTTTTCCTAACGGGTTTCATAACACTACAGTCTATTGGGGGAAACGAGTATGGTAAAACCGGTCATTCAAAGATTTTTACTCTTTTGAGGCACTTCTTGATCATTTTGAGGCTCAATTTTTTTAGGGCTTCAATATTACACCATATCACAGACACTGATAACACGTAGGGCCGTGCATCTCAGATTTAACATTGTTAAACGATGCATTTAAAGCAAGCTACACCAGGGGCCCTTTTCATAAAACTTGTTTTCTATAACAAATGCTAACTTTCTATGACAAATTTGCTCTCAGCCAATCAGATGCCATGATTTCAGTAGCTTATAACAGTAGCTTGTAACTTGTTATTGATATCAAGTTTTATGAAACAGGGCCCTGAAATACTCCAGATACCTTGCGGTAATTGACTCCATAGATAAGGTCCGGCATATGGCGGACCCGGGACTGAAAGGGCTCTGCCATCGGGGTGAGGGGGGGGGAGCATGTATCTGACTATAAGTGGATGAAAGGTGAAATAGTAGTGTCACCAAAACAAAAGGGAGGAACACGGAGGGGTGTGATCTCGTTTTAACGTTCCTTATCCCCTCTCCCATTCCCTTTTCCTTCTTTTTTTTGCCCTGCAACTACGCCAATGGGAGGCACAACTTAACGCTACGTATAAGTGTATAGCTTGTGAGCTGGCCCAGATTTCCCTTTGCCCATTAGCTTTCTGACGACATGATACCGTAAGCCCAAACAATTCAATAAATCAGACGATTCGGCAATATCAACATTTCCTGGTAAATCCAATGCCAAAGCACGTTCAAATCATTTCAGCAGTTTGTAACATTAGTTTTCATTTTGTTGCTCCATAATAACACTGAAAATATTTAAATGTAGTTTTTGTTTGCTAGTACATATAATCTTGTGCATTATCATTTTCATATCATAGATATTACCTTTGAGTGGTAGATGTTTTGCATGTTTTATCTATATTTTCTTATGCAAATATAACTCATTCACATAATAACTACATTGTATATGTGATTCCCAACAATAAAAGAGAATGCCAGATACATTTATTGTTACAGTAATAATTTATTACAATGCTTGTATAAATCTGGTTTCATTATCAGTGCCCTAATTAACGGACCTTCACTAATCCACCATCATGCCATAATTACCAACCTGTAAGACTCTAATGAGAGTAAAGCAACCTTTATAGTCTCTACCTCTACACACAAATCGGTGAGATCGTAGAAGTGTCGTGGTCGAGTGGTTTAAGCACTTGACTCGAAATGCAGAAGTCGTGGGTTCGATCCCCGCACGGCACTAATGTCCTTTGGCAAGGCATCAATTTACTTTGTACATCAATCTACATTTGCCACTCCATATCCAGGATAGAAATGGGGACCTGGTGGGATGACGAAAGCATTTGTGTTTATAATTGCCTTATGCCCTCACGGTGACTATATGGTAGGAATACTCCCCAGGGAGTAGATATGGTGCACATTGTGCATCAATGAATCCGATGACCGGGATAATTATATATGTGAAGCTCTTAGAGACTGTCTTTCGTAATAAGTGCTATATACATCCAGATTATTATTATCATTATTATTATTATTATTATTATTATTATTATTATTATTATTATTATTATTATTATTATTAAGGCGAAGTACGTGTGCTTCTTAAGATTTGTAACCGTTCGTTTACTTTTCTTCCTTATTAATTTTCCTATTCTGACATTATAACCACTACTGGCTTTGCTTCCATAGGTATGTTACGTGTTGTGGTTTCGCTCACAATAGCATTTGAAAGAATTTCAGAAAACCATTTCAACCAATTTTCCACCATGATATGTTTCCTGTCCTTAAGAATTTCCCTCCTTGAAAAGTGCTTCTGTAGTTCGTTCAATATTTGAAATTAATTTAATCTTTGGAAATAGTATTATGCAATTCCTTAGATGTTTAAAAAAAGATTTTTTTTGTAAAACTTTAAGCATTCAAAGACGTAAGATATTCTTTCCTTTCCAGGGAAAACTTGTTATCTCAAACCGGGGTGGGTTTACAAAGTTTCAGTTCGAAATGTTGGTAACAGAGTCGATCGATTTGTAATCAGAAATCTGATTGATCAATATAGAGCTTGTGGGTCGTATTGAAGCACCTGGGCCAAATTTCAGTCTCAGTCGTCCATGCTTATTTTTTTTACAATCACGACTGTTTTCTCTGCACACTACTTGAATGTACGTTACGTCGTTTCCTTAAAATGTTCGCAGTATTCTGTTATTGTTATAAATCCTGCTTCACCTCCCCTTCCTCAATAAAAAGAAAGAAAGAAGAAGCGAGAACGAGTTTAGGGACTTTGTCGCCACTTTTTTGTTAATGGGGTTGCTTGTCAAAGGATGCCACGTGAAGTGGCGCGAAATTGGCGTATAAATCAATGCAGAAGTTATTCCCTGGAGAGATATTCTCTCTTCAAATCACTCGCCATCCAGTCATCCTAGCTTGAACGTTCGCGAGTATATTAGCCCGTTCAGACTGGAGAAAATAGTACCAAAAGAAATAATGTATAGTGGAAGGGGTGTATACACATTGGTTAACAGCATCGTAAAAAGAAACGTATAAAGAAACAGGCTGAAAGGGGTCAGTATACAACTAGAATAATACAACATTATACC
Source organism: Mesocentrotus franciscanus (assembly GCA_037976565.1). Classification (NCBI taxonomy): domain Eukaryota; kingdom Metazoa; phylum Echinodermata; class Echinoidea; order Camarodonta; family Strongylocentrotidae; genus Mesocentrotus; species Mesocentrotus franciscanus. Next base: position 22,025,884 of record CP137673.1, read on the forward strand.
AAGGGATGTTAATAATGATATTATAAACATAGAATGATCAAATGACATACGGTATAAACAAAAAAGGAAAAAAATATATGCACTGCATCAGTAGACGCACACACGTCATATCAAGGAGATAAGGAAGGAGAGGTAAAGATACAGAGGGAGATAACTGAGGAGAAGGAGAGAGGGAGAGAGAGAGGGGAAGAGGGGAAGAGAGAGAGAGAGAGAGAGAGAGAGTGAGAGAGAGAGAGAGAGAGAGAGTGAGAGAGAGAGGGAGAGAGTGAGAGAGAGGGAGAGAGTGAGAGAGAGAGAGAGAGAGAGAGAGAGAGAGAGAGAGAGAGAGAGGGGGAGAGAGGGGGAGGGAACGAGAAGGATATGGAGAGGGTAAAGGATAAGCCGAGAAGGGGAATACAATGATGAGAAATAAGGGAAAGGAAAGAGGAGGTAGGATGAAATGAATAAAAGTGCGCGCTCACGATCAGCCCAGACCAATTACATCGTTTTAGTACGATACGAAGTCCAGACTAGAAAAGGAACCAGTGTTCATATTCTCACGTCCTAGTAAGCTAGATGTAAACTAATTACATAGGCTTTAGTACATAAATTTAGTTAGTTGACAACGAGGCTTGATAAGCATGATAAGGTTTTATGAATATTTTCATAAATTTTTCGCTCGAAACGATGCTCCAACATGTGTTTCGCTTCATGAAGTTTTGTTATTCGTTTCTTTATGCCACGTTCAGACCAGAACATTTCAATCATTTATCGTACAGCTGTACGATGAATTTAGAAGTCTGAACGGTATGTATGCGCAAATTGCTCGGTAGCGGGTCATTGATCGGTGCCACATTTTCGATAGAGAGTGTGACATGAACAATTGTGGTTGGTTTATCTCCGGCTTCTCGTTTCTTTCTCGAAATGTGACGACTCAATTTGATCTCGATGATACCTCACGCCCCAAACCATGTACATGGTAATAACAGGAGAGAGAGAGAGAGGGGTGGGGGAGAGAGAGAGAGAGAGAGAGAGAGAGAAGTGTTTTATTGTATATTTAAAGCTTTCCTCATATCCATGCTTTATTTATTCGCTTCCTTTTTGTTGAGAAGGAAACTTGTTCCAAAAGGCCAATTAAGGCTTTCTGTTGAGTATTGTTCTCCAGATTTATACTCTGTTATAGTATAATATAGCCTATAAACTGATAATCAACTGTAATTGCTTTTTTTTTTAACGAAGGGAAATAGTAACAATAATGTTTGTCATTTTAGAACTGTTTGTACATTTTAGAAATAAAATAGGTAAATAAACTGTACTTTGCCCATTCATATTCTTCTATTCGCATGATTCCATGAAATATTGCACTGCTTCTCAAAACTGTTTGAATGAAGATGTCATTTAAACATCAAAAGAAGATATGGTTCCTTCTGGATTGTGTATACAAAAAAATCGTTACCTTCCAAAAAACTTATTTAATCAATAAATGTTTTTGTTTCACAAAAACCTAATTACTGACAATATACCTGGCAAAATCATGAGAATATATTAGACTTCTACTTTTGCTTTAACTAAGAAACATCTTAATGATTTCGAAAAATCTATATAGGCCTACATGGTAGATTTATATTATTCCACTTAGCCAAATGCTTTATACAGGGGATCTATTATACTAGAGCCTGCAGGCCTATATACTTCATGAATAAATGGTCCATTGCATTTCTTTCTAGTTCCACTTAAGCCGTAATCTTTTGAAACCCTATTCGATTAAGTTCTCTGATGAGAAAACGTTTTAACGGATTTATTGAAGTTGTATATAGTTTTCATTCTCTTTTGAACCTGTACGAACCATCACAAAAACCTAATTACTGCCATTAAACCTGGCAAAATCATGAGAATATATTGGCCTTCTACTTTTTCTTTAAACTAAGAAACATCTTAATGATTTCGAAAAATCTATATACATGGTAGATTTATATAGCATTTTTCCACTTGGCCAAATGCTTTGTACAGGGATTATAATAATACTAGAGCCTGCAGGCCTATATATTTCATGAATAAATGGTCCATAGCATATCTTTATACTTCCACTAATACCGTAATCTTTTGAAACCCTATTCGATTAAGTTCTCTGATTAAAATACGTTTTAACGGATCCAATTTAAACGAAAAGTATCGGCCATCCATTACACCCGGGAAAGCAATGAAATTCGACGTGGGCTGAGACGAAGACGCTGGTGATCCAAACCCGATACACGCGTTGTGAGAGGTTAAGTGGCGGGTAATGGCCATATTCTGAAATTGATCGTCTGCCGTCAGAAATCTGAGATTTTGTGGGCATTGGGAGAGAGTAATCTTTAACCATTAGATGTTCATTATTATTTTGATGGACGATAGGGTGCAGTACGAAGATTATTCCTCGAGAAATGTGTGTTTCTTCAAACACGTTTTAAGGGGAAACCGAGTTTAGGAAACACAAATTAATTGAGTCGTACTGCACTGTATCATCTCAATTGTTAAGAAGAATGTATGTACAAAACAATAGATGTCAACATCTTGCCAAGTAGATATATCATTTCAAGAAGAAGAGTAAGATTTATTTTTGACCCACGTAAACAATAATATTGTAAATGGCCTGTATGATATACAATCGAGGAAAATACAACTTTTAAAAACATTTTCCCGCGAAGGAACCATTGTACCGATTTATTGCATAATCTAACTCTCTCTCTCTCTCTCTCTACGTGCCATATCCTGAGACGTTGGCGACCATGGAGTGCCACAACAACCATGGAGTGCCATAACTAGGACATGTTAATGTTTTAAAATGAAAAGGACAGAAGGAAAGAGTTATGGAAATCAGGATGAGAGAGAGAAACAGAGAGAGATGGGGTAAGAAAGAGAGAGAGAGAGAGAGAGAGGGAGAGAGAGAGAGAGAGAGAGAGGCTGAGTGGGAGATATAAACATATATTATAAGAGAGAAAGACAGAGCTTTTGTCAGAGGAAAAACATATTTTGATTATTTTTGTATTTCATTTCAAGGAAAGTGGTAAACTATTCCTAAAACTTTATGGGTAACTGAGTATATTGTGATAATGGGAAGTGAATTGTATGAGAGATGTATGTCTTAATTTATGTGTGGCAGTAATAGTGGTAATATTAACAATAACATTATATTATTAACAATAATAATAATAATAATAACAATAACAAAATAATCATAACTATCATAATAACAATATTAATGATAATAATAAAGATGATGATAATAATGATAATGATAATTGTAATAATAATAATACAAATAATATAAACACACACACATGCATAGTGAATTCAATCAGACAATCAATGATTGTGACTCTTTATAACATAGTCACAATCATTGATTTTTTTTCCTTGAATTCTCCTCTTCTTTGCGGTGACTTGGCGGTCACATAGAAATCATCGAAACTCGTCCACCGAATTAATGGACTTGGTTTCATTTTTATTGATTTTTTTCTTTCAATGATTTTCGCTTACTTTCCTTGTATATGTTGTCGACTGTGATGGAAATGAAAGAATGAGGGGAGATGAAAGAATGAGGAAGAGAGAGAGAGAGAGATGGGGAGGGTGACTAGAGAACGGAGAAAACGAAAAATGAGATGTAAATGCAGAAATAGAAAGAGTGATGAAATGAATAGAGAAAAAACAGGGAGAAAGACAGAAAAAGGGAGAAAAGAGAGAGAGAGAGAGAGAGAGAGAGAGAGAAAAAAGAAAGAGGGAGAGAGTATGAAAGAAAGTGAGATAGTTATCATGTGGAAAATAGAAAAGAAATAGCAGATATATATAATATATATATATATATATATATATATATATATATATAATAGATAAAGATGATGGAGGGAGACAAGAGACGAGAACTTAAAACACAAGAGTATGGGAAGAGAAAAGGTAGGGGAGAGAGATAGAGAATAATGAGGGAGGGGTAAATAGAGAAAGGGAGAGAAAGCGAGAGAGAAAGAGAAAGAGAGAGAGAGAGAGATGGGGGGAGGGTGACTAGAGAACGGAGAAAACGAAAAATGAGATGTAAATGTAGAAATAGAAAGAGTGATGGAATGAATAGAGAAAAAACAGGGAGAAAGACAGAAAAAGGGAGAAAGAAAGAAAAAGGGAGACAGGCAGGGATATAGAAACAGAAAGACAAGAAGAGTGAGTATAGATGTCTTCAGAATTCAGCTACCTGGATCGTGTTGCCCCGTTGTTTTTTCCCCCTTTTTTTTGTTGGACTCCGCAGACAATATTTTGCACAGTATATAATCCTGTCGAATTCGGAAACCTGATTACAGTCTCCGATTGATTCACGAAACGACAGCTCATATCGATTTATCTTAATTTACACCACAAATTCTAGGAAATGTTGATATCTGTTTGTATTCCAAGTTTTAAAAAAAACCCTTTTCTGCAACTCTATCTATAGGAAGTGACGGAGAAACTGAAATTTTTCCCCCGGGATAAACATTAAGCAGTCAATTTGTTGTCATTAAATATCTCAGGTTTTCAATTGTGTTCTCTTTACCCAAATTTCTTAAAGTCTGTAGAAAGCTATTATTTTCATATTTCATATTTCATCCTCTACCCCACTCCTTAAAATGTAGTGTTTGTTTACGTGGATGGGATCTGAAGCAAATGTGCCAATTAGTTAAATAGGAATACTAGACTAGCAAAACTTCTAACGAAGATGTACAGTGTATATTTAATATTTAATTGGCGGGCAATCCTGGGGCCCGTTGCATAAAACTTAGCATTGATGAAAACTTTGCCACTAATGGTAAATTACTAAATTCCATGAAAACCTTAATTTGACTGTCTGTTGAGTGAAGTTGCCATGGTAGTTAATATTGATGGCAAACGGGGCCCTGATCATTTTATCTGGGCCTTGTGATAATGGTTGGAGAACAAGAACATTCCATTCTTACATCCCGACCCCCAATAAAGAAATAATTGATAAAAAATAAAATAATAAACATTAAACAAACAAAAAAAGTTAATACAAATGGAAAAGTTGACAAATTTTAGAAGTCGGTTTTTCCCTATTTTTGTTGTAACTCTGACTCCCATTTGCAAACCACGTGCATTCCTACATACAAAACATAACGGTAAAACCGCCATTTTTCCTATTGTTACTTCTATGTCTATTTAGCGAGGGGAACGTTGTATTGTAAATGCCAGAAAATTATGATATCAATTGCATAGTTGCCTATAATCGCACTTCTTGATAAGGTCATCTTATATATCTTTTGAAGGAACTTCAGACTCTAATGTGTTACCAAGATATCAATAAATAGTAGATAGAGATTGAGGGAAGGGCGATGGAGAAGATTTGCAGATAGGGAGAAAGAAAATAAAATCGACTCCGTAGATGATAAAAGGAGCAATAGGAGAGAAGAACATAAACTCATGAAGAGACGAGATGTGGAGAAGATTCTGAGTGCGAAAGAAACACATATTGAATAACGGGAAATTGAGAGGGTGGAGATGCAGATCATAGACATGGGATAGAATAGAGAGAGAGGGGGACAAAGATAGAGAGAGAAAGAGAGAGAGAGAGAGAGAGAGAGAGAGAGATAGAGATAGAGAGAGAGAGATAGACAAGAGAGAGACAGAGAGGGAGATAGAGAGAGAAAGAGAGAGAGAGAGAGATAGAGATAGAGAGAGAGGAAGATAGACAAAAGAGAGAGAGAGAGAGGGGGAGATAGAGAGAGAGAGAGAGACATATATATATATAGAGGGAGAGAGATAGAGATAGAGAGAGAGGAGATAGACAAAGAGAGAGAGAGAGAGATAGAGAGAGAGAGAGAGAGGAGAAAGAGAGAGAGAGAGAGGGGGGACAAATAGAAGTATAGAGGCTAAATGATACGTGTTTTTACTGCAATTACATTAGACCCTTTTTTTTTTGCTGTGTCCAGGATTTCACACATTTTATCTAAAGAAATGAAGAAGTAAAATCATTAGCGATGCGGAAAATGGTGCAATGAATTAAAAATGATATGCCCTATCTTTAGTCAATTTGTTTCAATTTTATACTAAAATAGTTCTCTCCCACCACACTTCTCGGTTGGCTCTCTCTCTATCCTCCCCCCCTCTCTCTCTCCCTCCCTTCCTCTATGCATTATCTCCCTTTTCAATTCACTTTTCTATTTTTTCAATTACATTTTATTTCAAATTACACATTTTAGACCTCTCTCTCTCTCTCTCTCTCTTACAGCTTAATTGTACCATTTTCCCTTTTCTCCCTTCCCTTTCTTTACCCCTAAATCTCACAATAATGTGTTGTTATGGTTTCCGTCGGAAAATCCTTGTCTGACGATATTGATCCCTTTGCAGGATTACGTTTTATCCTTTAGGCCCAAAACAATTTTGTATTCATGTTCGTCAAGAAATTAATATTAAGACACGAACAACAATCTGTTAAGCTGAACTTAATTACTTAACTACTTAACTACGTATGTCCTCCAACACTTTTTCTCTCCCCCTCTCTCTCTCTCTCTCTCTCTCTCTTTCTTCTTAGTTCTTAAGACCTTTTAGTTCGGTAATGATTAGTTGTTTACCTATATACCTTTCGCACAAAAAAAACAATTATTTACATCGGTCCAGTATTTTGGAATAACTTAGATCTATCTCTTAAACAAAGTACCAGTCTATACACATTTAAAAAAAAGCCGAAAAAGCTAAACACATATGCATGAATGTATGTGCCGTCGCCGGTCAGCTGCATTATTGTTGATACGTGGGTATACGTGAATCTCGGTTTGTTTGACTCTCGACTCAATCCTCTCTCCCTCATTCTACTGATTTAACCTCCTTTTTCTAGAGCTTTTGCAATAATTCATTTTCCTTTTCTATCCTTCTTTCCTTTTTGCCTTCTATTTTCCTCCATTCTTTCCTCTCTCTTTTTTTATTTCCCCCACCCCCCCAAAAAAAATAAATAAATAAAAAAAAATCATAATTTCTTTGCTACATATTGTTTAATGCATTGATTTTCTGTGGACTTTGTTTTAAGACATATTGTAAAACAGCCCCTGAGGAACTAATTCCTCAACAAGCCCTGCTTCTAGTTAGTTCCTCTTTTCTCGTGGAGGTTAACCGGTGTGTTGGCTCAGTCAGTAGAGCGTCCGCCTCACAACCGGGAGGGTCGTGGGTTCGAACCCCGGCCGCATCATACCAAAAGATGTTAAAAAGATGGGAGTCACTGCTACCTTGTATGGCGTTCAACAATAAGGGGATAGAGCAATGTCTATCTGGCGCTGCTCAGTGGCTGCCGGGCTCACGATCAATTGGGCAAAAAGAATTTCCATTTTCAGTATTAATAAAATTTTGAGTGGACTTTAAAAGATAATTGTTATTATTAGTACTATTATATTTGTCGTTTCACTGTATATTTGTTTATGTAATATACTTATTCATTGTATTATGTTTTGCATGAGAAATAAAGTCATTTGAATCTTGAATCTTGATACAGATGTCGCAGAAAGCAATATAATTTGGAGCATGATTAGGCTTGCTGTGCAAAATGGCATTGTTTAATACCATGATCCATAGCGAGGAATCGGTAACAGCAAACCAATTTATGGTATATGTTCGTCAGGGAATTAAGATTGAGACATGAGCAACAACATTTGAGCTAACTTCCTAACTACCTACTGCATCTCTTCTCATCGTTTTTTTCTTTCTCACTCCTTTTTTTCAGTTCTTCAGACATTTTGTGCTGGTTTGAAACATAATATCATAATCATCCGCAAATTCAATTTAATTCAATTTTTTCCTATACTGGTAATCTATCTGTTCAAACTCCCGATTTTCTTCAACCCATCCACTGTGTACCCTTAAAGCCTCCCCCTCTCTCTCTCTGTCCTTGGAAAAAGAGGTGACTCTCTCGAGTCTCTCTCCTTGTCTCATGTCTTCCCTCTACAAAAAAATAGGCATCAGAACCCCAAGGCAACTTGCGAGTGCGGAAACGCAACGGTGAAGTTAGGCCATGGAAACTAAGGCGACAGTGGCAGACATTGTTTTTATATCATGTCAAGTTATTTCAAGGCCAAGTAGCTTGTAGCCATATCTCTTAAGGGCGATATTATTGCAACTTTTCCTTTGTTCTTCAGAAATATCCTTTCAGCTCTCTCCAAGGCGAGTTGCGTGACTAGAATGGGAATTTATGCTAAGCAAAGAGTGATGCTTTTATGAATTTCATCACATTTTCCTTTCTTGTCGAAACTCTTTGGTGTCGAGCTCTGTTACCGAACTCTTTTGTTGTTCAGTTATAGTTATAGTCATTTTATCATGCCTTCTCTTTTTCCTTCATTATGATGTTTTATTATTATTTGATGTGCAATTGGAAACATGTGACGGTTCAATCAAAGTAAAAAGGATGAACTTTAATAGGCAAAAATTCACCGTGTCTATCGCTATCATATTCATGAATGCAATATATTCACTGGCTTCTCGCCGCTAAAATATACAGGAACAATTTATTTGTGTATCTTTCATTTTGTTACTGATGTATTTAAACAAAATTGGGGAAGGAGGGGTACGGACATTGGCTGTCAGATAAAGTCGATCTTTACGAAGGCGCCCGAAATCAGTGCAGGAGAATCATGCATGATTATTTTGTGTTAAAGGTAAAGACCAGTTTTGGAAACGCCCCTCTCTCAAAAAAATGAAATGGAAGCTCTCAATACCAATCATGTGAAAGAATATGTTTTGACTAATACGTGATGATACAAATTTTGCCGGGAAAGTCGGGAAACCGCCTACTAATTGATATATTTGGTAAATTATTATATCTATTGGGACCAAATAGATATCGCGCACGTGGTCGCGTAGTCCCATATACATCTTTCTGTGTCCAGTGCTTGTAACTTTATCAAGACTGGGCCAAATTTCTTATCATTTTGATGATTCCAGAACCTTGCAGTACACACTAATACTTATATGCTAGATGATCAACCTTTTCTGATCGATTCCACAACGTGTCTTTCACAATGCAATCGCATGACCAGAACTGGTCTTTATCTCTTCTCAGTGACCATTTACATTTATTTTGTTAACATATGCGTCAAGTAACATCACTGTTGGTACAATACAGTGGTATTCCAACTAAATGTTGGGTCACGTAACCCAACACTTCATAGATCAGATAGCGTGTTTTACAAAAGTACTCAATACGTGATTACGTAAGTAATCGTTACAAGCCGACTTCTTAATGCATCGCCATGCTTTTGACTTGGAAACATGCTGCGCTATACGTTTTCTGAACACTTTGTAAATAATTTGTGTTACTTTGTAATTTTGAAAATGACTCGAGAAGAATTCAAAAAATAGAAATTTTAGTTGAGTTGAATATCTGCTGATAACACAAATGATGGTGCTTTAATATCTACTGTAGATAAGGTTGTGTATTGTACAATTATAATCAAATTATTTTTATCCTTGAATTAATTTTTGCGCAATTAATACAGATATTATTGAGTTAAAGAAATACTATATACATTTAAGTATTGAGTAAAGTTGATTCAACATCTTTTTTCTTGTATTTCAATTTACATAAAAGATATTCCAAATATTCTTTTTCTTTACAGTATCTCGTTTGCCTGTTGATTTAGAAAATATGGCGAGCTGTAATAAACAAAATTATATGCATGTCAAAGCTGCATTGAGCGGCATTATGTCAAATATTTGTTAATTCATGACCTTTATTTTTCTCGTCGAATGATGCATTGAACGGTGATGAAAAAGAAAAAAAGAAAGAAATGCGCCATCATACAAGTGTTGTAATAACTGTGGAAAGGAAAGTGCAAATCTCTAAAATAAGCACTCGGGGTTGGTTTGACAAACAAGGTAACCAACGGGGGAATGTTATTGGGGGAGTGATGAAGCGTGATGTGAGAAAAAAGAGAAAAAATAATGAAATAATGCATTGTATGATAAGGAAATAAAAGAGAAATGAATGCGTTACCCTACCGATGTTGATATAAACCTATAGAGGAAATTGCAGAATCCCAAAATAAGCATTGTTGTGGTTGGTTTGTCAAACGAGGTAGTAACAGGAGGAATACATGAGAGAAATTGAGCTTATTTGATGTGAGATTAAAACAAAAATGAAACAAGAGAAAACAATGATGAGTAAATAATGTACACAAAGAAAAAATCCCACCATGCTCGGAACAATAAAACCTGTCTCGTGAGCACGTCTCATTAAAATAATACATTTCAAAAATATAACATGGAAAAGAGAGAAGAGAGAGAGAGAGAGAGGGGGGGGAGAGAGATAGTTTGGTTTGAGTTGAATGCGTTTATCATTCAAATGTGAATATTTGAGCAAGAGAGAGAGAGAGTGAGAGAGAGGTGTTTGAGTGTTTATAAAGATGGGGGACTGGCAAAAAAGAAAAAGACTGATGGATATGAAAACATGAGGGAATGTAAGAGGACGTAAATCATGGTGATTGACAACAACTGTTAATGGATAAACACCCGAATGGTGTCGAATTTCCCATGAGAGCCCACTACAATGCGTCTTTAAGTACACAACGAAAAACTCTGCCCCTGAAGGCTTGTGGAATATTAGGCATTTTTACACGGTTTTACACATCCCAAACACCATTTTGAAAAATCGTCGATTTTTGGACCATATTTACACTATAAGAAAAACCGTCGAGGTTTGCTCATACTGATGTTTTGGTGAGTAGTGCGCATGCGCGACTCGTCGGTGCCCTGCATGTGTTAGCACGGAAACGAGGAGAGTCACGTGAACAAAAATCGGTATCTTATCGATGTTTGCATTTACACTGCAAAAATCGGTGAAACTTCGGCAGGCGTTTAAAAAAACCACACTCCAGAGGTGGATGATTGGATTTCGATTTTCCGTGAACACGCGTAAGTATGTTGTTGCGTGCATTTGCCATTCATCAACACGTTAAAAAAAAACCGCGGCGGTGTTTTTGTGTGTGGCTGTTTATCGCGCCATATCTGAACATGCCTTAATATTAATCGTGTAATTTCAGAGTTGAAGCCTGCTTTTTCAAAACTAAACCCGGGATCCGTTCCTCTTTCCAATTTACCATTTTGAATGGGAGTCTCGCACCAAATACGCAGGCAGCTATTAATAAAGATATTATTATTTTTTTTTTATAAAAAAAAATTGAAATGTAAATTTTTAGAATTTTCTTTAAAAGAGGGATGTATTAATTTAATTCACCCCAACACCCCTACATAGGGAAAACCGTGATCTCAATGTTTTTTTAAGGATGTGTTGGGAACTAACCCTACCCCCCTCCTCTTCAAAATTACGTATGTTTGGTATGCAAAGTGCCCTAATCTACATCACATGGGTGTGGGAGCGCATGTACTTACCAAAACTTGACATTTTCCACTTCAAATCTCAACATGTTCATCGCCTAGGGAGGATTAGAGGTAAATCATAACAGCGTGACACCTTCCCATTGAACACAAAAATGACGATTAAAGGCACACATGGCTGGAGGGATGGGGGCAAATGGAGGCTATTTGAAATTATGAATTACCTCATATTCCGGCACCCGTTCACTTATATCGGTTCGAGCAGTGGAGTGCCCTATTAATACAAAAATATTATATGCTTTGATAATAATATGATATTTTCAAGCCAATAAAGTGTCAAAATCTATCGCTCGCTTCGTTCTCTTAGTCCCCCACAATACAGGCGAACGTGCATAATCTCGCCAGGGAGCTGACGTAGCTGACCCGAATATCAGCTTAAAGGGGAAGTCCACCCTGATGACAAGTTTGTTTTAATACAAGGAGAAAAATGAGAAGAACAGATCAGTGAAGGTTTGAGAATTATCGGACAATAAATAAGAAATGTATGGATTTTTTAAATCACGGATAACATGCTCTTTCGTGCCCATATAAGAAAGGTCTACTATTCCATTAAACATTCAGAGAAATTGAGAGTTTGGGTCATGCTGTCATTCAGATCGGTGGTGAATTGTGAGAGGATGAAATCACAATTTCTGACCACATTGCCAATTTGTCTCAAAGATTCCATGATTTTCATGATTTTGAAAGATTCAAAAATTTCTTATTTGTTGTCCGATTTTTCTCAAACTTTCACTGAATTTTTTCTCTAGTTTTTCTGCTTCTATTTAAACCAATTAATATCAGGGTGGAATTCTCCTTTAAGGGTTTGAAATTTTGAGCTGATGTATGCGGCTTATCATTATTCATAACTCACCCGCCCCCGACAAAGGATGAAAGGAGGTTGAACATTGTTCAATTTGTTGGTCAATTGAATCCAAAGCTGCTGTATAGGTTATTTCCTTACATTTATTATATACATCACCTGTATACACCTACTACCTACAATGATTCCTATCATTTCTCTAAAGGGCCTGCATCATTTTAATGTTATCTTAATGTATTTTTTAATGAAAATCTGACTGAGAGTAATACATGGGCCCGGCCCCTAGCCAAAAAAATATTTTCTCACGAATTGGGCAAAAAAAATGCCCTTACTTCATTACAAAGTTTGACAAATCGCGCTGCATTTGTAATTTGTAACTACATGTAGCATATCTTTGCTTTAAATATATAAAGGTCAATTTTGAATATTAAATATTGAATATATTTAGGTTTATTTGGCTGGCTAATTTGACGATTAATTATCAACCATGCCCTGCACGCGCCTACATGTATATTGTTTTATTTTATGTTTGGAAATGAAAATGAATGAAATGAAATGAAATGTAAGTATTTTGATATATATATATATTTATTTATTATGGCAGGGGGTGGCCATACGTTTATTGGACATAAGCTATTACTCTTTTTAGGAAAAACTGAAATAGCTACTATAGAACTATGAAGAAAAAAAGGGGAAGAAAGGTAAGTCTACCCGATATTAGGCAAAAAAGGGAACAACCATATGTCTGTTGGGAAGAATTATACACAATCTGGAATTTTTCTAAAATTGCATCAAACAAAAATGCCTGTTATTCTTTTTATATCCAACTTTGGAGGGGAAAAATTACTCAATTTATGGTTAAAATTGTACTCAATTATGTTTTAGTGTAAAAGGGATCAAATTCAGTGCAACCGAATCGTATCAAAACGGATATGAATATTATCTTATGGATTCCTCAGATTTTTACTGATTAGGTTTTTTTTTACCCACATAGATATCGCAGAAATTATTTATACATTCGGAGCCGGAGCGTGATTACTGACTGAAAGGTCATTGTATAATAGCTTGATCCATACCCAATTCAGACGCAGATCTAGGATTTCTTAGACGGACGGGGGGGGGGGCACAATTTTTTTTTCCATCATCATCATCTTCGCTGGACTTTCGACATCATTTCTACTCTGTCGTAAGCGCTTTATTCATTGCATTTATTCATCATGTCCATGCATTTCATTTACTATTGGCCAATGTAACTCCGTGCAATACTCATTCATGCGATTCTTATTCTGAATCATTTATTTGCTCGACTACACTTTGCAAGTGTTTAGTCTGCTTTATTTATATCTCCATAAACTAACAAAAAGGGAATACACTTTTATCATGTATTTTATTGTCAGTGCAACCTTGCTTCCTCGTAGCTAAATAAAAATAGAGTTATATATATTGTGTGATTAGTGGACACGCTTTCCAGTATTCACTCATATATCTCTACAGGCCTATTTATCTCTCTGTCTATCTTATTTATCTATCTATTTATGCGATTAATATTATTTACTCCGAAAGGCGCTAGCTAGACTTTGTTTATTAAAACATCTTACTTTAACAACGTAAACAAATATCTTCGTCAGGCCTCTTTGTTACGCGTCACGACCGCGGAGCGGATCGTTACATTATCAGGTCATGTTTGTAAATGTGTTTTTAAGGCCAATATGAGCAGATGTGTAATAATAATGGCTTTTATCTAGTTTAAATTTACTCACATTCATAATCATAATCATATTTATTTTGTTCAATTTGTTGCAAATGTATACTTCTACCGTATGAACATTATTTTGTATGTTTCTTTGTTTTTGTTTTCTTGTAAATCATTCGTTGCTGTACATCATTTCATCAATAAATTCATGATTAATACATTATAAATATGGTATAATATAGGAAACTAATATTTTTTCTCATTTTTTTTTTTTTTTTTTTACAGTGAGGTCAAGTCACTTTTCACAGAGCCTCCAGCTAGTATAGATAACTATGAGGGTAAAGGCAGAGGCACCAATCACCAAAGAGAGGTATGTCGCCAGGGTCTTCTTTAGCTCCCCGTTTGGCGGACTGGAGGAGGAGAGGGAACTCCTAACCAAGCAGTACTGGCCCGCGTTGGCCCATCTCTGCCAGAAGTCTGGCTATGAGTTCGTACCAGTCGATATGAGGTGGGGCATCACGTCAGAGCTGTCAAACGAGGCTGCCACGATCACCATCTGCCTCAGGGAGCTGGACAGGTCAGACATGATCGTTGGATTCTTTGGTCAGGTAAATCAGGAAGCTTAAAGAGGGTTGCATGGGTACGGGTAAAGGTGAACAAATAATTAGTGAGTATTCTCATTTTTTCAATTCCCATAGGGAAGAATATCACAGTATCAATTCCAATTAAAATGATTGGTCTTGAAATGCTCTCATACTTCAGACATGCCACTTTGAACCAATTTGCTCTGTAATCACACTTTCAGATTAAGTCATAGACTGCTACACAGTTTCTCTCATAATTTGTCATGACCGACTCGACATAATCTCTAAGACTCACCTGTTTACAATGAACTGTACTCCACCCAAACTCATGTGGGGGGGAAGAGGCAATGGTCGCTTCCTGACATGTTGCCGGTCCAGAAAAAAGTATAGCCTCATTTTAGATGCTCTCTGTCAATCAGGATTCGTAGATTAGATAGCTTGTATCTACGAATGTAATCAAAACGTGATAACGTGATTACGTGAGTGGACTGGTTGAATCAGGGCGTTTGTTGAATACTTTAGATGTAATCTATAATTTTATGTCACATTCTCAAGAAACATAAATCGGGACAAGTTAATTTTCCACATACTTAAACAAAAACAAAAAATTGGTAAGGGTATGAATAATTTTGTTGTTAACTGTATATAAATATATATATATATATATATATATTCATCACATTTAAGGAATAAGGAATAAGCCCGTTATAAAGATAGCTTTCTAGGAATTCAATCGACTGGATCAAACATTGCTACAAAAGCAAGTCCAGGCAGTATTTTAAAGAAAGATATTGCTTGCAATGATTCTGAGAAATATTTCAAAAAATACTCTGTTATTTTTTCTTCTGCTCCTGTTTCGTTTCTCATTCATTTTTTCGTGACTTCCTTCTTTTCATATTATTCTGTTCTGGTCTTCATGATAATATAAGCTACTGCCTATTTAAATTAGATATTGACTGATGAAAATTCATGTTGGGATTAATATAAAACTAGAAAGATTTGTACACCTCAGAGAAGCATATTTTCGCCTCAGAGGAAACCCATTCTCTATTCTTATTTTGTTCATCATAACGGCGTCCTTTATTGTGACATCCTCCTTGTGAGTTATTTGAATCCCTATATCTTTAATGAATATTAACGACGAAGTCGTGTATTTCTTGAAATATGAAGTCATACCTCCATGATGATAAGAACAAATATTATTCTCAGGTATTCTAGACGACCCCACGCAAGCGGTCTGGATGACAAATCGATTCTGTCACCAACATGGCGAAATAAAGTAGCATTGATTTCAGCCCCAAAGTCCCCAAAACCATTTTTCCAATTTCTATGATTGTAATTGACAATCCTTTTTTAAATTTACAATTAAGACACGACTTAGTGATATAATCATCTTGATAAATTATATTGATTCTTAGTAATCAACATCTACGCTGCAAACTACACATTGCCATTTAATTAAAAACGGTGTATATATATATATATATATATACAGTCCGACCTGCATACAAATGTATTTGCAGTCGATGGCAAATGGCATATACTGTTTGCGAGCGAAATAATTTAGGTGAAAAAATCTTTTTTTTTCTTTGCCATCGACTGCAAATACATTTCGAATATTACAGGTCGGAGTTTCATTTTCAATTGCTCTTCTAAAAGTCAATTTTGGAAATGACCCCAAATGCCACTAGCATTCGCCATAGTTGGTCATCACTCGAAGGAAGGTTGAATTCTAAGAGTAAAACTTCAACAATAAGTTGAAACTGTGAAATGTATTTCATTTGAATGGAGAAAGTGCATCATCTGAATTACATGTAGGCTATATAAATTATAAAACATACGTTTTTATTGAGAAATTATGAAAATTCATCTTCAGTAGTCGAGACATTGGTTCTGCCATCTAAATTGG
Source organism: Mesocentrotus franciscanus (assembly GCA_037976565.1). Lineage (NCBI taxonomy): Eukaryota > Metazoa > Echinodermata > Echinoidea > Camarodonta > Strongylocentrotidae > Mesocentrotus > Mesocentrotus franciscanus. The sequence continues at coordinate 22,042,245 of CP137673.1, forward strand.
TTTAAAATCAAGGTCGTCCAATGACCTTGAAGCATTGCGCCTCAGCTCTCTCAAATTGAATAGGTCACGTGATCTACGTAGGCCTACCATAATTAAACTCCATCTACGTCATAAAAATTGCGAAATACAATGGTATAAGAATGCATGATTCCCAGGTCGAAATTCCAGTTGATACCAGTTGAAACCAATAAGGATTTCCAACTGGTATCTACTGGTTTGAACTGGTCTCAACTGGTCTCAACTGGTACCAGTTAATACCAGTTGATACAATTTGGAAACCAGTCGAAATACCAGTTGACATCTGAGACCAGTTGATATTACCAGTTGATATTACCAGTTGATTTACCAGTTGATTTACCAGTTGAAAACCAGTATATGATTACAAGTTGATTTACCAGTTAAAAACCAGTAGATGATTACCAGTTGATTTACCAGTTGAAAATTACCAGTAGAAATACCAGTTGACATCTGAGACCAGTTGATATTACCAGTTGATTTACCAGTTGATTTACCAGTTGAAAACCAGTAGATGATTACCAGTTGACATCTGAGACCAGTTGATATTACCAGTTGATTTACCAGTTGATTTACCAGTTGAAAACCAGTAGATGATTACCAGTTGACATCTGAGACCAGTTGATATTACCAGTTGATTTACCAGTTGATTTACCAGTTGAAAACCAGTAGATGATTACCAGTTGATGTACCAGTTGAAAATTACCAGTAGAAATACCAGTTGACATCTGAGACCAGTTGATATTACCAGTTGATTTACCAGTTGATTTACCAGTTGAAAACCAGTAGATGATTACCAGTTGACATCTGAGACCAGTTGATATTACCAGTTGATTTACCAGTTGATTTACCAGTTGAAAACCAGTAGATGATTACCAGTTGATGTACCAGTTGAAAACCAGTAGAAATACCAGTTGACATCTGAGACCAGTTGATATTCTAGTTGATTTACCAGTTGAAAACCAGTAGATGATTAACAGTTGAAAACCATGCAGTTGATTTACCAATTGAAAACCATTAGATGATTTTTACCAGTTGATTTACCAGTTGAAAACTGTTAGATGGTTACCAGTTGATTTACCAGTTGAAAACCAGTAGATGATTACCAGTTGATTTACCAGTTGACCAGTAGAATACCAGTGCTTTACCAGTTCAAAAACCAGTTCATTGTATCTTGTGCATATTCATGATTAATTTGCATATTTTCACAGAAAATATAATTATCATGATCTATCAAGCAAATGTGACAATGCACATCAATTTTGTGATTTTTATTTTCTTAGTCAATCATTGAAAATATATTACGTTTGATCATGTTATTCATCTAATTTAAGACGTAAAAATAGATATTGATACATGTAATTACTAACCAGGAAACAAAATGTATAATTTTGTATATATCTATGTACGAGCTCCAAATTCTAAATACAATACAACTGTAATCGACCTCAAATGATGTGATGATTGCATTTACGCCAATTTCCTGCCTATTGATTACGGTCCACTGGTAAATCAACTGGAAATATCCGGTATATAACTGAAATCTAGCCCATAAATTATAAAACATACGTTTTTATAGAGAAATTATGAAAATTCATCTTCAGTAGTCATCTTCAGTAAACTCCATCTACGTCATAAAAAGCGCGAAATACAATGGTATAAGAATGCATGATCGTTATCTATTGTAAGTGGGGAGTCTATTTTCATCGCTGCACCCACGAACAGATTATGTACACGTGTCTACGCGACTACATGTGAATAATTTAATGTCTTACTCTGATAATCTAAATAAGTAAACGTGAAATAACATCCAATACAGATTTGCGTGGATATGAATGCACTAGAGACTGTCGATGAGAATTACGATATAATGACTCCATTGTGGGCTCGCAGAAACATCAGTACTCATTTTTTCTGGATAGTGTTAGAATGATTGAATTTCTAATTCATCTTAAAAGTCACAAGACCCCCAACACATGGTAAAATAGAAATTTAGGAAAGAAACGTGATACACGCTATTGTTCAAATGACATAAAAATGGGTAGGGGATTCTGTCTTCACTTTAACAATTTCATTACATCCATTCCAGCTCCCCGCCCCTTTCCATAAAAAAATTATCCCTTATACGATGCCCCCTACCCATAATCTGACACCGGGGCTCAAGAAAAGTGGTTTCCTTGTTGAACTTATCCCAAGAATTTATGTGATGTGATGTGAAAAAAGCTTCAAACTAAATATTGTAGTCCACGCACATGTGTTTAATTTAAAAACTGAATCCTCGGATATATAAATGATGCGATAAGTGGGTTGATATTTACTACCTCGTTATCTTATGACAATTTTCGCGACCGTTTCCTCACCTTTAATTCAGAACAGTGCTTAAACCACGTAATGAGATATTTATCCGGTCGAAATATCTCTGCATGAATATGGAGATTGGTTTTTGTTTGCATGAGGAATGTATTGGAAATTAAAGCACAGATGCCATGTTTAATCAAACTCAAATTTCTAATAACTATCACTGATTGATTTGATCAATCAGCTAATATTTAACCCTATAGGCCTACCTAGCTTTGCATACCCTCAGTGGCGTATCCAAAAATTGATAAAGGAGAAGGGTGGCATCCTCCCAAGACAGGGGTTTAGTAACACCATATCAATTTTCAATGAGTTTCTCCTGGCCCTTCGAGAAGCTACACTAGCTTAACCCAAGGCTGGATAGGCCACTGGCCCATCACCACAACCACCTCCATCATTGCAGGTGATGTCTTTCAAGCACAGATCATCTGCATCAGTACCCATTTTGTCTGGACTCGTTGAAACGATTGAATTTCTTATTCATCTTAAAGGTCACCAGACTCAAGAAACAAGAAACAATAGATATTTAGGAAAGAAAACATATTTATTGACAAAGGAAATGCTTTGATTTTTCTTCAAATAAGCATGATAATGAAAGATATTGTTATGCACTACATGCACTGCATTTTTTCCACATGCTCCAGACAGCAACGCATCATGAAAATTACGTGAAGGAGATGTGACTAGGTAACCAATTCTCATGTTTAAAACAATTTTGTTGGTCTCACTTTGATAAAAACTGAACATTTTATGTACATCTGCAATGTTATGCGCGTGCGTGCGTGTGTGTATATATATATATATATATACAAGCGAGTGTGTGTGGGTGGGTGAGTGTGTGGGTGTGTGGGGGCGAAGGGTGCATAACAGGGGTGCAGATGTAGGGTCAAAAGTCAACTGGTGTTTCAAATCAGTTATTGATAGTTAACAGTTCAGTTCCAATCGATGCCTGATATGCAATTTGCACCGGTTCAAGACTGAAACGTGTGTTTGCGTGAACCTATTTTTGCGAGGTTTTTTTCTTCTAAAGCAGCCAGTGCTCACCCAAGCCTAAAATATTGTAAATACTCCGAAAATGAGCTCCGTGTTGAAATTCTTGCAGCCGTATTTTAAACTGTTACTGTCAATTGATGACGTCATCTTCTTTCATGCGTAGTTCACTCTATCAGCACAACAATGATCGGCGCTAATTCAGAATCATATCCATACTTTGACCCGTAACTCTGGCGTGCCGCCCAATGATCATTACTGCACTAAGTAGCGTTTCACTTTCAGTACCGGTACGGTACAAAGACTTTGCACAAAGTTTTGTACGGTACTCTGTACTAAATATCAGCTAAACAAATTTATCATACGTTGGAATTACAGAATGGGGCTATTACTGCAGAATCATTCACAATAAAATAAATAGATCTAAAAAAGTTTGTCAGAAAGTCGTACTCACTTGTCATCACTGAGATGAGAGACATCGGCCGATTACGGTAAGATGTTTACGTCTCAGCAGCAGCAGCATCCAGCGCATGAGAGTTCGTACTTACGTACGTACGTACCCGTACCCTTATACGGTCGGCATGGAATGCGTTGTATTTCGCTGACCCAAGAAAAGTCGAAGGGACTGGGAACTTTGAAGCTATACTCAGGGCTGCGAAGCGGAATGCAAAAAAGTTACGAATTGTATGAAAACTTTAAATAATGCGACCAAAATACCACAAACCACCCCCCTCATGACAATCTGCGAACAATTTAACCATGTTTAGAAAAAAATCCAGCTCGATTGAGTGGAAAACCACGGAGAAAAGCGCCGTCAAATAAACGGAAGGACACACAAGATTAGCCAAATTATAGTAAGGATTATAGTAAGGATAAGACTAATAGTGGGTTCTTGTATAGCGCTCATGTGTGTCAAACTTGACACTCCTGGCACTCCAGAATTGGTACCCCGACTTTAGCATTTTTGTATGAAGATTGATGAAATTAAATTTTACAATAATAAATTGTCAGCAATTTTGCGCACTCACGAAATATTAGAAACTGAAGACAAAAATATGAAGGGAATGGTCGTAAACCCGGAGAAATTGTGTCTATCTTTTAAAGGTACTATAGTGGTGTATTTAAATTGAGATTTTTCTGGATAGCCTTATATATTTGATTCAAAATGGTCCAATCTTCTGGTATTCAACCTTAGTCCGTTCCGGCTCATCCGGAATCTTTACATGCACCATTCCATGCAAATTACATCCATACGAAGATCAGGCAAATTTTCAAGTCAGTTCTGCCCATGAACTTAAAGACCCTGTCCGAAGTGAAAAATGAAATAGATGAATTATATATCAAAGGAAAGCTGACAAGCCATAGATTACAACAATACCAATTATATGCTACTTTAGTGCCTGTCAGACGAGTAACAGCTCCCTGAAATCTCGAAATCTAAAGCTGTGAAAATCGGGAGTTGTTGACCTAAAAACTAGCTATCGAATTAATGACATCACCATAAATCATGTGGAGTACTCATATTCACAATGAATTTGCATTAATTAAGCACTGCTCATCGCCTCAGCTATATAGGCGTGCACATATGGTGTCGTCACTGTAACTGCGGCAAATTTGACCCCTGTAGACCTGTAACTTGGAGAGGTGCGGAAAAAAGGTTTTAATTCGCTTTTGTGCAATACTGAAAGGGAAAATATTTTGAATTCCTTTATATTTGTATTCTATGTCCATTCAGCTTTCCATTGATAAAAAGTTGTATTTTCATCGGATAGGGTCTTTAAAGGTCGAGTGAAATCCAAATATAAGTTGATTCCTGTTGATGTGCAGGGCTGCATACAACTCATATTTTTTATTCAAACATCTAAATATATTTCATAGATTTTTAAATATTTTTAAAGATAATTTTCTCAGACCTGCTAAGCTCCACCCTAAAAGAATGCTCCAGATCTCATTCATCTTGTGACATCATCTGTCAATCATTAGTGAGTTAACAAGAGAAAGTGGTATGTAACTTCCCCCAGCTCAGCACATGCCCACAAAAGAATTACATTCTTTCATACAATACCTCTACATTACCTTTCTTTTCCTGGTGATGCTACAGCACGTCTGACATAGCAACTCCTGTTGGTATTGTATGGTCTATGTTAACAGGTGGTCAGCTCTGGTGAAGCTAAATACCACTTTCTCTTGTTAGCTCACTACAGATTGACAGATGATGTCAGAAGATGAATGAGATCTGGAGCATTTTTTTAGGGTGGAGCCTAGCAGGTCTGAGAAATTAATTTTTAAAAATATTTACAAATCTATGAAATATATTTAAATGTTTGAATAACAAAATTTGATTTGTATGCAGCCCTGTACATCAACAGGAATCAACTTATATTTGGATTTCACCCTACATTTAAAGCCGTTAAAATGCTTTACTATACCTTGTAGCCTGTCGATTCATTTTTCAGTTTACACACTCAAAACACATGTAATCTCGATGAAAAATGAGACATGAAAATACAGGGCAACGTTTCATCCACATGACAAACGAATCTCAGTACGATATGATACTTTTTTGTGGGGATTTATTTGATGCCGAAGGTAAAATGACGGCTGAATTTTTTTCGAAAAGTCTCTCAAAATGTTTTAAGTATGCGGCTATTTGTACGAGGAGCGTTCAATAAGATCAAAGCCCGACTATGAAGGAGCAGGTATTCGGTGACGTAATTATGTCGTATGGATATATTTTCATCTTTCCCATTACAGGTGACAAGATTTAAGTTCATTAGCAACCCAACTTAGGGATTGGAGCAGCCGTTCAAATTGCAGTACCTGGGACTTTAAGAATGGATGTTGTTCAGCAACGTGCAGTCATCTATTTCATGGTGTTCCAGAAGAGGGAGTCGAAGGATACCCATTAGGACTGGTGGCAACATTAGGGGACAAGGCTCTTGCCTACTCCACAGTAAAAAAAAGGGGGCAGCTCTCTTCAAGGCTGGTCGGCAGAGCGTTGATGACGACCCACGCAGGCTATGAACTTATTGAACGCCCCTCGCAGATACAACAAGGCACTTGCAGAGATTAACACATGACTGCAAATACTTTCTTAGCTTGCATTTTCGCTTTCAAAATCACAACCCACAACCACCCCCTCCGAGGACCAACAACGGTCGTAATGCCATGTAGTGCTTATGGTAAGGTCATTTCATTTGGAAGAAGAAAAAAAAACTCGCAAAAAAAAAACAACAACAAATTGTGTGTGAGTTGCATTTTTCCTTCAGTTTTCTGCAAAAAGTGGGTACATCCTTGTGAGACTGTGATCAATTCGTGAAAGCGAACAGCAAAAATGGATCCTCAAACGCAGAGGTTTCCAATTCAGTATTTCCATCCATTGACGCTCGTTGTACATGACGCGTCATTTTTCTGACGTAGGGCTGTGTCAGTCGTCGACGCACTCCTACGTCAGCATATGAGAGTGAGTACAAACGAAGCAGTACACACATTGCATATAATTTACTGGCACAAACACTAAAGACTCGTTCACAGCCTTCAGTTTCAGTTTCAGTTTATTTTTTTCATTTCCAACAGAACAGTAATTTTGACAAGAAATCAGTATACAATTCAATATTCAATAATATACATTTTACATGGTTTAGAATTGTGAAATAGAAAGTATACATAAATATCCAGTACAATTGGAGTATGGCTCGGAGGCATGGAACAGCGTCACAGTCACAAAAATGCTTGAGCAAGTACAAAGAACAGCGGCTCGCTTTGTGTACTGGGACTACAAGAACAACAAAATCACCCTCGGCTCTTGTGACAGCATTGGGATGGGACACGCTCTACACACGTCGAATTCTCGACCAATGCACCCTTTTCTACAAGATTCATCACTGTCTTGTCTCCACACCCAAACCAACTATTGTCATCCCTGCTACATAAAGACACGACAACAACCTGAAATATGTAATTCCTGATGCAACTATTGACTCCTTCAAGTTTTCCTACTATCCAAGAACAATAAGGATCTGGAACCATCTACCAGGCTCAGCAGTCAATGCAAAAGGAACAACATACTTCAAGGAGGCTGCTCTACACTCCATCAGAATGATGCAGCCCCCTGTAGGGTCTCACGTAGTATAAGTTTACTCACATGGGTTTTACTTGCACTGGATTTAGCATATTTTACTATAAATTGAGAAGTGCTTCGTCCACACACCATTTCTGTACTTCATGGCACTCCTTGCAGTTACTCGCCTCACCTACCATTCTAGTATAGCTTCCTGAGTGAGCTACCAAAGGGATTACTCAACCAAGTACCAAGTACCAAGATAGTAGGGACTTTTAGATTTGCACGACGAGAACGTAGACTGCTACGTGGACATCCTTTTAAGGCACTGGCAGTGCACGGCAGTGTGCCTTAAAAGGACGTTCACGTAGCAGTCCTCGTTCTCGTCGTGCAAATCTAAAAGTCCCTAGTGACGCCGTAAACCGCCGCGGTTAAAAAAAAAAACCCATTAGATTGAATGGCAAATGAACGCAACAAGGGTCATGCGCGTATTCACTGAGCTCTGTGTTATATGATACATAAATATAAAGGGTATTACACTCTACGTCATCATTAAAAAAACGCCGCGGATTTGCCGCGTCATATCTGAACAAGGCTTAATTGGCGTCATATAGTTTTTTTAATATAATTTACCGGTATGGATGACAGCTTCTGATGTTGGCATGGTTAGCATGGTTAAGGTGTTCCACCCCACGAGAGGAAAAATACTTGAATGAATAGGCTTGATAGGCTACACTAAAACAATCAAAATGACACCTGGGTGAAGAAGGAAATTGCTGACATGATGCGTCTCGGATATTATAAGAGGTCGTTATTATACTTTCTTTATGTTTCTACTACTATCTGCGTTTTTTTTTTGCTGTAATTCTCATAGATACATTCTTATATAACTTACCAAAGATTTCTAGGTGCGCCATACAATTTTGACAATGCATTTTTTGTTCATCTTATTAATACTACCAGTGGCGGATCCAGGGGGGGGGGCCGGGCCCCCTCCCCTAGCAAAAAAAAAACAGGTTAAAACACCCTTTTTTAGAAAAAAAGGAGATGGGCACCCTCCCCTGGCGCCCAAGGGGGGGGTGGCGGTGGAAAAAATAACCCTTCCCGTAGGGGAATGTTTTTTTTCGGGTGCCAAAAAAAAAAATTGTGCTCACTACCCGGATCCGCTACGCTACGCTGGATCCGCCCCTGAATACTACTCGTAGTTTTGCAATACATAATTGTTGGCAAGATCCCCCTTTCTTTCTTCCCCCCTTCTTTACCTCTTGTCTCTCTCTCTCTCTCTCTTCCTCTTTCTCTCTCTCTCTCTCTCTTTCCCCTCTCTCTCTCTTTCTCTTTTTCTCCATCTCTCTATCTTTCCTTCTCTTTATTCACTATATCTCTCGGTCCCTTATCCTCTCGGTCCCTTATCCTCTCTTTCTCTTTTTCTGACTTTCCTTTCTCTACATCTTTCCCTTTTTCTTCCTCACTTTGTTATTTTATTTAGGTACATATTCCCCATTTCCTTCTTGTTCGTATTTTTGCTTTTATTTTACATTTGGTACAAAATTAAGGATAAACATGTGACATATAAGTGTACTTATAATTATGTAAAGGATTTTGTTTTGAATTGTACACTTGTTTTTAAAATGCAATGTATATCCATGTGCAATTCAGTATATGTTACTGCGATGCATGATTGAATAAATACCATACCATACCATACCATTAAGAGAAATAGGCCAACCCAATTTGAACAGAGGCATGCGCGTCATCACTGATAGTGGTATTTCGAGCCCTAGATAACATACAGTTTCAGAAAGAGGACACAAAGAGGCCCACTACTTGAATATCGATAATCATAGGAGTGTGACCAAATTCTTGTTCTCTCTTCCTCATTCTTGTCCTTCAATTATGTTAAAGAAGGTACTTGGCCACTAACGACGTGGAACCTGATACTGTCTCTGGTACGGTTCTGGTAAATTTAATTCCGTAACTGAAGTGAAGAAGAAGAAGAAGAAGAACAAAAATGGACTTACCATGGCTGGAAACTCAATCACTACCTCTTAATGAAATTGTGGTCATGAAGAGACTGTTTCCAACTCAGCATTGAGTCTAAAAATAAGGACAAAGTGGACACGCAGACATAGTTGATCTTTAATAGCATATTCTTTCTCTCTCTCTCTTTCTCTCTGTCTATTTTTCTCTTAGTCTGTCTCCCTCCCTCCCACCTCCACCCCTCTTTCTCTGTCTCACTCTCTCACACTCCCTCTTTTCTCTCTTTCTCTCTCTCTTTCCCGTTCTACCCACCCCTCTCTTTCTCTCTCTCTCTCTTTCCCTCTTCCCGTTTTTCCTCCTCGTCTCTTTCCCCCATGTTAATTGTTCCCTACGAAGCACAAGACAGCGTACGCAATAATTCAAGTTCTTGCGTCAACGACAGTATCCGCTCTTTATGAATCGTAACTCCATGATAATAAGCGCGAAAGTTGTTGCCTTGATATACGCCGTATGGCATGATACATTATATTGTGTTACCGTGTTCCATTTTCGTTTTATATTTCTTCTATATAGGAGAAAACCAAAGAAAAGGGAATAGGGTGGAACAGGTAATGTAAGAAGCACTTTACACACTTATCTAAACTGTTAAAAAGTAGAGAAGTAACGGTTTCATAAGTGATCTTATAGATGTGGTTACTTTTTACATGACTCTTACAAATGTTAAATTTAAGAAGTACATCATAATCAAAATCTAATGTGATTTGAATTCACATTAGATTTAGTTTATCATAATCATAAATTTCGTAATCTGTCTTTCATTCCCCATACGCTTTCAATCGATATTTAAAAACTATATTGACAATTTTAATTCAGAATATAAAAGTATTTCAGTAGGTATACCTCAGGGATCTAATCTCGGGCCACTTTTATTTTTGCTTTATATTAATGATCTGCAATGTGTTAGCAATATCTTATCAGTTATTCTATTTGCAGATGACACACGTTTATTTTTATCAGGTAAAGACTCAGTTGCATTAAATAATCTATTGAATTCAGAAATGAAAAACATTCAACCTTGGTTTAAAGCCAATAAACTCTACACTAATCGTGATAAAACATGTTATATGATCTTTAAGAGTAGGAATTGTAGAATACAAGATAATGAAATAAATATTGAACTTAATGATCTAGTATGATCTAAGTATAAAGAGAGAAACCAGTACTAAATTTCTTGGCGTAATCATAGACGAAAACTTGAACTGGAAGGAACATGTGAATTACAATGCTTTAAAAATATCTAAATCCATTGGCGTGTTAAATATTTTGAAACACATTTTACCACTAAAGATTTTAACTAATTTATATAACTGTATGATTCTATCACATCTTATGTATTCTAATAATGTATGGGGCGGTTGTTCATCTTATTCATCTCAAAAATTGTTTTTACTACAGAAACGAGCTATACGAGCAATTACCAAATCAAATTATTTACCACATTTACCAACAATTATTTAAAAAGTTAAAAATATTAAATATTCTTGATATAAATAAATTACAACTAGCATCTTTTATGTTTTCTTATTCTAAACAATTATTACCCAATAACTTTGATGACTATTTTGAATATAAAAACAACACCAATAAGTATAAAACAAGAAATTCCAATAAAATGTATGTACCTTTTTATCATTTCAACTTTTCAACAACCACAGTAAGTTTTAAAGGCCCACAGTTTTGGAATGGCTTGCCAGATGAACTCAAAGAAATCTCAACTGTTCTTGCACTCAGAAAAAATATAAATCTTATCTTCTTAATGATGAGTAGTTTTATTCGATCTAATTGCCTTTTATGTGATTAATGTAATTAGTTATGTTGTGTTATATGTGATTATGCTTTGTTATATTATCTGTTTGTTTGATTGTAGTTGTTTTTATGTATTTCTCTTGAAGTGTGGTAATATAGGGGGTTAGCCTTGACAGGCCAATAGCCTTTGTTGATCCCTCAATCGCATCCACCATCCTTCATCCTTCTTTCATAGTGCCATGTAAACAAAAATGTTGTTATACTCATATTGTTTAATTTATTCTGATTTGTTTGAATATCTTCTATTGTGTTTTTAAAGAGATGTGAAATAAAATTGAATTGAATTGAATATTAGATGATTATTATGTTTACCGAAATTCATATATATTGCAAAGAAATATATAAATGAAATATTTTCTTTATATTCTTCTAAAGAGCAACATGTTTGCAATACTATCTCTTGTATTATTGTTTAGAATGATAATTAGACATAAGTCTGCTTATATCGTATATTAATTCGTCGCCAATTCAACCCCCCTCCCATCTCCGCGTTAAGATAATGAATTACCATCTATGACAGTGTAAAATTAAATTAAAATTGTCTCTCTTTCGTCGGACAAGTTTTGTTTAGAATGAGTATTGGAATGAAGAATAGCTTTTATATGAGACTTTTAAGGGAGATCCCGATATCAGTGTCTTTAAAGATGGGCATGATGACATCAGTCTGTTGCACATGTCTTCTTAAATAATCACCACCACCCCCACCCCCCTCCCAACCCCCAACCCCCGATTGCCATTGGAAATTCAATTCAAAATTAATCGTTGTAATCCAAACAAAAACTCATTCTCTTTTTCAAAATCAAAGTGTAACGGAGATAATTTGGTGCAAATTGAGTGCAAAAGTACAATAAACAGAAATAATTACGTACCTCTATGGAAATGTAATACAAAGCTGACAATAGACTGAATTTCTCATTATACTTTTTACGATCTTAATTTGTATATCTTAGTTCAATCTCACCTTTGTTGCTTAAAATCCAAACGTGCATGTAGGGTCATTCTCAATATTCTGTTAATATCAGAGTCAAGACATAGAAATAGTTAAGTACAAGCGTTAAATTACATTAAAAACAGAAATAGACGCCAATAGCACGATGAAATCAGTTTACTCATACCCCCCCCCCCGATTGGCCAGGGATTAGACATCTAGAACGATGTAAAGTCCTGCCCTTTATTAAGGATCGTCCATCTTTTCTCCTTTCCTACGTGATCAGAAAGTGATATATGTATTCATGCCGCAATCCATCGTTTTAATTACTTCTGGGATCACCCGTTCCAGACTAAAAAATGGAACGCCATCAAGTATTGTCTGACAACTGATATCTGTCATCCTCTTTTATTTTATTTTCTTCGGTTTGTGCCAAGTGTGAAGTAGGACTTTGGGTTTGCAAGATAAGCTTAAAGGAACTCTTCAACATTTTGCTATCGTCTTGAAAGTGATGAAGTTTCGGAAAAGGGTGGTTTTAAAAAGAACTTGTTGGAAATTGGGGGCGGGGGCTTGAGCCCTCCAAGCTCCCTCCCCTCCCCCTCTAAAAACCGCTCCTTATTTCGGGTTGCTTTCTGTATACAATGTATGCAATTTAGATAAAATGTCTTGCTTACGGACAATAGTGACGCCCCTGGGACCGAACCCTCGAACTTCTTGTCTCCAGTCAAGATTTAATCACTCTATACGAGATATATATTTACGAGTATGCATAGAGACCTTTTTTCCCCCTTCTTTTTAAAAACTTATTTTCTACTTATCTTCTTTTTTACCCTCGTTATTTCATGATTCATATTTTATCAGGTGCAGTTTTTCATTTTGTGAGCGAGACACTATGCAACACAATGGGGCCGTCTTTCAGTACTAGAATGTATTGTAGTCTTCGGAGACCGCATCAATCAAAGCTAATAGATTCCGTTCTTCTGTTCATTTAATCCTCCTAAGACTTCCATTACACCGGACATAATACGTTTCTCCCGCTCGTAGTCATGAAACGTGGTATGTGAAATTTGATTAAAGCGCCAAGCAATGCTAAATATGATGCAAGACGGGGAAAAAATGGTGATTTAGTTGAACACTATATGATATCTTTTCTTATCTCACCCTCCGCCCCCCCCCCGCCCCTCCTATACAAAAAGTAATAATTTGGTATATCATGTCACCTTTTTACGTTAGAGCTGTATGTTCTGTCCTCTTCAATTCAATTCAATTTAATATCAGAAAGTACGAATTGTAAATAGAGAATACATAATCCTGATAATAGGCCATGACCCCCAGGAAGCAATTTGTGCCCATTTGTAAATGGGGCCCCTCATAATTTAAATTTGAAAGAAGAATGAATTAAATTACAAAAAAATAAAATTACAAGGTATAAAAAAACGACCATTTTCTACAGCAAGTAACCACCTCATATATTATGCACACGCCCACAGACACACAACAGCAATACAAAGAAAGGGAAGAGGTGAGAATGAGAAAGAGAAGACAGGGTGTTTTCTTTTCTTCTTTTCATTTTTGTTAACGTTAGAGCTGTCCACTTCCCTAGGTAGATCAGACAATTCTTTTTGCCGATGGCATCAAGTACCTTTCTTCAATGTTTTCACGCAGCAGGAGGGATTTTCAATTTTCTCAATTATTCGGTATTCTTTGATGATGACTTGTAGACCAGTCTGCTTTCGCAGAACGAACAAGGTTACTGTAAAACAGTTTCAGGTGTTTCAAGTTCAACTTAAATGAAGAAAAACAAAAAGTTAAAATCTTAAATATGGTAATTAGGAGGTCCCTATAAGGAATTAGATTATCCATTATGCAACGGTTTGAAAGGGAGTAGAGCAACAGCGAGTGTATTTTGTACAGGGTGTTTAAATAAAATGTCTCACCGACGTTACCCGGTAAAACTGCTATGATATTCGACAGTCGAAAGTTTTTTCTGCGCTCATAATGGAAGTTGTTCACGCTCACATGTCATGTCCGTACGCATATATACTCCTAGTCCAGATTCTGTCCGTTTTTATATATTTGTTATTGTTCAATCATCTATGTCCTCCCCCCTTACACGCATCCCACATAGATCCGCCATCAATAACTAAGAAAATAAAAACTTATGAAAGTTCTGTACAGGGCAAATTGGAGTGGACCTCGCAAGATACATACATCAGTGTTGCGTTACAATGATGGCATCTTTGAAAATTCATAACTTTTTTTTTATCGGATTTTAAACACTCAAAAGCTTAACTCACCTGTTCCTTTCATTTTCTTCTTCTATTATAAGAAGTATTAAAACTAAATTAATATCAGGGTGGATTTCCCCTTTAAAAGTAATGATAGAACGATTTCAATATAATTTATGTGCACCCTTTTACGCTTTATAAAGCTCGAAATAGATCAACCAGGCGCATGTAGAGGCGTTCTTTCTCGATATCATATCAAAGACATACACTAGAGGCCATTTGTATTTGATCATGATGAATGACTTAAAACATGCTACGGTATGTAATAGAGAAACAGATGTTTCCATAGCAACATGATAGGTTTATAGTATGACTTTTTCTGTAGAGGAACGAACAAGAATGAGACAATGCGGTTCGCAGCCATCAGAAATTGCTTTTTTTGACGATGTCCAGTTTTCTGAGCAACTTTTAAGGCCATCCAGATGTGAGTAAAAATTTTGCTTCAATTTTGTTTTAATGCATTCTAACATTCTAATTTTCATCTCTAGTTTTATTTTCTAGGAAATAAATGGCGCCAGATTTGAAAAAAGATGAAAATTCATTGTTAAAATCAATATGAATATTACTTTAAAGAGTTGACTACCTACTAATGAAAATAAAATGAACGAAACTATCATTCTCATGAGTGAACATAGAGGTAATATTTGATTCTTTGCGTTGTCATATAATCATCAAAGTTGACAATAATTTTTTATTTTTCAGATTAAAACGAAGAATATACACACTAGGCTGCATCTCATGTGTTCTGAGTCTAGAATCATAGAATAAAATAAAACTATTCAACCGTCCTGGACAATCATGGTTTTCAACATAATTATATGGATTTCTTCTTTTCTCCCAACGAATATTTTTCGATCGTTACCAAAATAATAAACAATCAGTGTTCTATTGATAGTCCATAGTCTCAGTAAATTTTCATGAAAAATCTATGATTATTTCACATTTAGATTTAACAGTATTTGTATCGAGAGACGTGTTAAAGTATATAACATATTTTTAATATATTATATTTTGTCAAGTTTAATATCTTATATGTCGCTGTGCGGCCGAGGTTATTTTGTAATATTTTATTGTTTGAATGTTTATATGACAAGTCATGGAATAGTGCACGTCACGGTATCGATCTTTTGTGAAAATGATTATGTTGATAATTAATAAAGGAATGGGTGGAAGGGTAAATAGAAGGGAAAAAATGAAAACGCAATATATGTAATGAGGAAGTCAATCTAGGACGCATGATATGAATGCATGTATAGATCGTTCAATACCATTTATGTCTTGTGATTGTTATTACATGTACAACTTGACTTGATATTTATCATGTACTCCTCCTGGGGGTGTTTCACAAAGACTAAGATCGACTTTAAGTTGGACTTAAGTATGGCGGGCCATTCATGCCATTGGTTGCTATCACCATTGGTCTCTAAATTATAATCTTTAGATAATATGTTTTCCTTCAATAATGAACTATACAAAAATATAAACTCTGTAGATGTGAGACCACGATTTGTACGTCCCTTGAAAGACAAATGCCAGTAAATGGTAAGAGCAAACAGTGGCATGAACGGCCTGTTATACTTAAGTCCATCTTAAAGTCGATCTTAGTCTTTGTGAAACACCCCCCTGATACTATGATCATGAATGTAACCTTTTCTCCCTCCCCCTTCCTCTCTCTTCCCTTCTCTACCTATGCCCTTTCAAAAAAAAATCTTTCTTCCTTCCTCTCATAATTTGTATGCATCGCTGCATATTGTATGTATGTATTATTATTTTCATTTTCTATAGGACGTCACTTCAAGCTTAAAACGACACCCTTTTCTGTATTTACCATGTCATTATCATACATCTAAAGTTATAAGATTGTAAATGTATATGTTGATGTACATGAAAAAAAATAAACATAAAATAAAATCAAATAATACTATACCGCTATGTAAACATTAGTTTGGGGTTCTTTAGTCCATTATTGTTTCTTTTATCTCTGTAATAAGATACGATGTTTTTGTTGTTGTATATTGTTTATGCTAGATGAACTGTTTGAACCCATTTTTCAAAATATAATCTTCGATACCCCTTTCCCTTGATTAACTTTCACTGTCAAGATAAGAAGAATATAGAAAGAGGAACTAGATGATTTTCCAAGAGCAACGAGTGACAATACCAGAAAAAGCTAAAGAAAATTCTTCGAATACAAATGTATAATAATGGAAATTATTTGAGGCTTGTTTTTGTAAAACTTCTATTCTTGTCTTTCATAATATTGTGGACAAAGAAAAGCTAAAGGCTACGGGTTAAAAAAATAATCTCTTAAAACCCAACCACAGTAAAGGAAACAATTTGAAAAACGCATTAGTGCACTATTTCAAAAAAAAGGGGGGGGATTAATATGACAAATTTGACAATGGATATGTTTGGCGTTTTTTTCTGACGAGAGAAAACTTATTAGGAATATATTGCATTACAAAGGAAGAAAAGCGTCTGGCGTCTAAAAGAAAATGCAATGTGATATGCTTTCATCATGATTACTTGGCATGTGTGTAGCCTAACTCGTTTTGCAATTACATCGAACCGAATCCATTTTGCTGAAAGTAAGACGTCGCGAACAGACCACGTGATCTATAGGGCGCCACAGAACGGCGAGATGTGTAATGCGCCACGCAACACTGATGGACGATACACATTCATTTTGTATTGACGGGATGTTTTTTTTTTTGCACGGGAGGCGTGGGGAGAATGATGCACGTGTTGTTATTTGACCAATAAGATTGCCCACATTATAAAATCTGTTTCAGAATTCCCATCATAACATGCATTAGTGATAGGCACTGCACTCGGTTGAGTCACAGTGAGCCGGATGAGGACCTCAACAAGTCTCGTTCATTATCCGATTGTGACTTAACCTGCGTGCAGTGCATATTCACTGCATATTCACTGCATGCACGTGCAAACATGAATTACGTGTATACTCTCCTCCATTTCCCATTTACCATTTACCTACTCTAGACTCAACACAGGCTCGTCGAGAGCATTTTTGTTGGCATTTCAGTAGGAGACATGCTTCGTGCTTCAGAGCACTTGATATGTCGTGGAGTAACATCGGAAAGTGACATGTGATATCTTTACAAAACACGTGATGTGAAAAGCGGTTATTGCCATGCCTGGTCAGACCTGAACGGTCACGATACCTATATACTATAGCAATGAAACATTCCCAAACTCCTAATTATTCATCTATTTATTCATTTATTTAGTTATTCTGTGTTCTTTGTACAGGGTACTCTCTTCCATACATAAAAACTGCTTTGACAGAGACCCCTGTTTATAAAATGCAATATAAATCGTTGTTGTAGGTCATGTATTTGCACAAGACAGTCTCTGTGAAATCATTGTTAAAATGTTTACACTCATTTGTATATTGTTTGTTGGTTTGTTGTTATTGAAAGTTCCATTAGATAGAGATATATATATATATATATATATATATATATATATATATATATAAATAATGATACTACTACTACTACTACTACTCATTTGTTTGTTTGTTTTTAATTCTGTTATCAAATAAAACATGAATAACATTAACATACATATCTGAATTAAATACGGCGGATAACCCATTTCAGCTGTAACGGCAAAGAACAGAACAGATGTTCTTCCATGGGGTCCTCAATATAAAAAATAATGCTTAAATGAAACCTCATCTCAAAAAATAACTTTAGATATTCTGAGATTTATCGTATTCTTGCCCATTAATCTACAAGATTCCCCACCAAAGTGTATGAGAGAGGTATGAAGCAAGAATAATGTACAGTTTCTCAGCAAGACATGGGCATCGCCATTTTCTTGATAATGTGACGTACTATGCGAAGTCGTTCATCAACTAAATTTATTTCAAATTTATGGATGCTTCCTTCCCAGGTGTGTGGGGGTGATGATGCATCACATTCACCTACCATTATCCTTTGTGCTGCAATCGTCAGAATGCAAATTGCATAAATAAGTTGGTGCTCTTCTGAGCTGAAGGTTTAGCATAAATGAAAAAGATTTGTCAACTGCTATATTTTAGTATTTTTAAATAATTGATTTAAAATTGCTCCCTGTTATATTTTTTTCGCCAAATGTGATTTTTACCTTCTGATCTATGGTTTTCCCTCACTGAAAAGTAACGGTTTGTTATTGAATTAAAATTTCTTTTCAACTAAAGCTTTGTGCAGGGTCAAGTACAAGTTGTCATGGTACGTCACATTTTCATGCTAAAAGGCATTAAATCATGCCAAAAATATCTTCATTTAAATATCTCTTGTTCACTTTCGTATAGAATATTGTACATAAAAAATGTAGGAATACATCTCATTTTTCAGAATACCTACCCTTATTCTTTGGGGTGAGGTTTCCTTTAAGATTTATAAATATAACAAATGAATACATTTTATTATTCATTTGTTATATTTATAAATCTTAAAGGAAACCTCACCCCAAAGAATAAGGGTAGGTATTCTGAAAAATGTAAATATATATATGTATATGTATATTTAATACATTGTCATATATTATGATCATTTTCAAATACAAGTCAATTTGCTTATAACACATTCATATTCAATATTTTTATGAGGGATAAACGACCACAAGACCCCTAAGTGTGAAGTTCGTCTTCCACCATCTGTGGCCGTAAATCCATTCTGAGGAGTGGAAAGGAGGGGGGGGTGATCGCAGTCACGCCCAGATATTTCTCTCGCGAATGCACACACGACTTTAATCGAGATGGATGTGAAATGTAGAACGGGGGGGGGGGCCGTGCCACCCCCATACCCCCGTAGCTTCGCCGCTGTCGACAGAGATTCATTAACAATTTGGATAATGGACACTCAGGGAGTGTCTGCTTGCCAGTGTCATAAAACATCATGGAAGTCCAACATTACTTGAGAGTGATAATGATCAACGATTTTAATATGTCTATCCTCGCTCACCCTCTCTGTCATATATATTTATAAATATTACCTCCTTCTCTTCCCTTTCTTTCTTTTGTAATTTACATCTTTCTGCCTACGTACCTTTCAATCTTTGCCTTACACCATATCTCAAGTATGTTCTTGACATTTTTTGTCATTTGATCCTTCTGTATCAACCATTGCTAATGTGTAATAACCAGGGGCCTCACTGGAGAGGGTGTGATGCCCCCATTAAATTCTTTGTTAGCAAATCGCAAAATTTGTAATTTTTTTTCTTCCCTTGATTCAGCTACTATGTCGACAAAAATTAGACCACTCTTTCAAACAAAGTTTCAAACAAATCGATTTGTTTTCTTTTCATTTTCTTTTTTTAAGTGTTTTCTTTTCCCTCTTTCATATATTCTTGTATGCATTGTGTTTTCATGTAATGGATGTCTTCATTATCTCGTCAATATTGATGTTTATTTTCATTTAATTCAAGATGGAAGTAAATGTACTTTGAATCTGAAAAAGCTGAAAGAAATTCCCTTTGGAGGCAATGTCCTCCCCTCTCCCTCCCTAATCAAGCCAATACCATTGTCACCATGCATTTCAAATGAAACTCTAGGCCCCAATGGTTTCAACTTCTGAGAAAAGGATTTTTTTTAAGATGTCGAAGTATTGATCACGATAAGGGAACAAGTTTCATGGGCATAATCTCGTAATCTCAAGTCTATCTCTGCATCCAAGTACCCAATAACATAGGCGTTATCAAGGGGACAGTGAATGGGCCATGCCCCCCATCCTCATCTGCTAAAAGGGTGATCCAAGGGGACAAGACATTGACACTACCCCTCCTTGTCTGTGCCTACCCCCGTTCAACAATTCTGGCTACTACAGTGCCCAATGATTTTCTTTTTGATGTTTTCTTTAAATCACATTGTGAGAACCTATCGTTGAAATCTGTTTTAATGCTCAGAGCAGTGACAAAATATGAAAATCTCTTGAATGAGGTGTTTTGGGGCCTTTTTTTCCCGGCTCAAACAAAAATTTGGAGACATGTTTGTTTGGTTTTATTTATTTTGGTAACTATGGGCAACTATGCAAAGAAGGTCGGCGGTGGAGCCCCTGTCTACATGGCTGCCGTCCTAGAGTACCTTACTGCCGAAATCTTGGAACTCGCAGCCGTGTCGCAGGCAACGCTGCCCGCGACAACAAGAACAATTTTAACGCAGCTAAAGACAACTCTGCACAATTTGCAGACACTATCTGTGGAAATACACCGAGATAATAAAGACCCTTTCAAGGTACATAAAGACAGGCTTACTTTAGCCTTATGGAAAACAATCGAGAAGCCTATAAGTTTTAACGTCTGTCACATTTTAAAAATTTACAGACCACAGTTACTCGATTTTCTATGAATTTCTTCAATCAGTTGATAACATTTCAACTTTTCAAGTTCCGCCAGTCCAGAATGCATTGGGGAGTTGAAGAATTAGTCGCATGCGCCCTTGAAGGATGAGCCATTCGATGAGACATGTCAAAGAGCTAATAGATGTATCTATCACCCTCCCCGAGGGCTTTGGGTTAATAACCCTGCAAAGACGTCACGTCACGAAGCCTCGGGAAATCCAGTATTTTTGTATCACCAGCTGCTGAAAATCATCGACATCGCAATCTTTCATCAACGAACAATCAAAGAGATACAAAAAGTCTTTTGGGGCTCCCGTGGCTCAATGGATGAGGTTATGCAAAGGGCATTAAGAGGTAGCAGGCTACGAAAATTAAGGAAATGACGTTAAACAAACTTACAGTAATTCAGTCCATTCTTTTGATCAATAATTATTGGCGGACAATTTCTCGATGTCCTAATACCCTGTTGCCTCTCCTCGTTGCACAATTGATTTGCATAACAGTTTACATAACCGATTTGTATACTAATTATTCGATTTGGATCGCTCGTACTCTTGACATTGGTACTTAAGTCACATTCAAACGGCGACAAGTTCACGCTTACTTCAGGGCGTGTTTTGGGCCCTTTTCGGTCGGTGGCCCTAGGGTGACCAGAGAGCTGCCTGGCTGTTTTTGCTGATTGGGAAAGCGCCCGGATTATTTTGTTTACATTTATCGGCGGGCCGACTGTCGATCTCCCGCAGGCGACATACCGTGCCCTGCCCCGGTGCCTGGCCGGCCCCTGCTGTCCGCGGGTCCGCGGGCCCTGTCATACACCCGCCTGCTTGTCCGGGATATATATAGAGGCTTCGCCTTTTTCATCTCATTTCACAAACCGTTACGAGTCCAAGAGATGAGAAGTCGAGGAGAAGAGAAGTCCAAGAGAGGAGAAACGGTACTCATACCTCCGCAATGCTTGAGAGTTGTCGTGCTGCGGGAGCGACTAGCTATGGGCACACTACACGCTTGTGTGACTTGTGTGACATGTATGATATTCTGAGCTGTACTGATGAAAGTTGCACAAACGAGTGGATTTTATACTGGGGGCGCGGACATTAACACCCTACGACGATCGGCCTATTACCGTAGGAGCCCCGGCGGACATCGGCTGATATGATCGGCCGTTGTGTACAACTCGGCCGGCGTCCCGCCGATCACCACAGAATAATCGGGGGGACATCGGAAGGTTGTCGGCCTACACCGTCCGATGTTTACTCCAAAAATTTACCGCATGTCTGCCGATTGCCCGCCGCTTATCCTGGGGTTACCCAGTGGGCCCCCTATAGGCATTGGGCAGTGCCCATTCATGTCAAATCCGTCGCCTGATTTCTCCCCTAAATCTAAACATCGCACGATGCCCAAAAATTGGGTAAATCGCCCAACGTCCGGGTTAAATGTGACTGAGGCATAGCCTCACGGAATTTTCCCATAGTGGTAATGTTTGACCGTAATCATTAAAAAAAAAACATAATTTTATATTTCTTCCCTCTTTTGATCTCCAATTGTGGTAATGTTTCTACATGTGCCTTTTATCATTTGTGTTATCCTTGTATTTATATTTTGATTTGTTTTGGGGGTGCAGAGCTCCTTCGTATATGATTATTTCATCACTGAATAGGCTACCCTGGCTAAAGAAGACAAATAATTGAAATCATTAAAAAAAAATCTAAGTCCCCCAAGTCTCCCACTTGGCTTCTTAGATATTTTTTCACTCGACTAAAAAGAGATGTTTTTTTATCAAATATGCAGCGAACACCATTTTCTTTCAGATGTCAAAATAATGTGGATTAAGTGTGTGACATTGTACAAAAGGGTTATTTAAAATGTTGCTGTTTTTTATCGTGAACATTATTGTCTTCAAAGTTGCGTCGGTTACAGCCTTACGTGAGCTAGTTTAGTCCATAAGTCTACCTTAAATTCACGCCTTCAGTATTATTCAAACTTCTTCAGCGGTATTTTAGAATAGATCCTTTGATGTTATTCCATTGATTTCCTCGTTGGCCAAATTCATCTTCATATTGATGCTTCTCTCATATCTTTTATTTTCTCTCCTTTTCTATGTCCCTGTGTCAATTTTCTATGACGACAAAAAGTTACCAAGGATATTGAATTGAAGCTTTTCAACGACAAATCAGGACAACTGACTAGAAAATACTCAAAACGCCCGCAGATGTCCCCAGACACCTAGCGCGCCAATTCCAACAGTCCAAATTGACGTACATGTATTTAACAATATATAGAGTTATATCTCCTGTGACTTCTACCCCGAGTCCTTGCAACTCTCATGGAATCCTTTCAAACCCGAGACTTCATCTCTTGCATATTTCTTCTCCCGGATTTTAAGTACCTTTGGGTTCAGGTGGAATTAGGGGATATAAGAACATCTTAAGGTTGGCGAATTTTGAATGGCTAGTACTATAAAATCACCATCAATATTTTATCGCGCTCTCAGCACTCCATCAGGACAACTAAATAGAAACTACTAAAAACGCCCGCAGATAAACCCCAGACAACGAGCGCGTCAATTCCAACAGTCCAAATTGACATGTTTGGCAGTACAGTTATAATTATCTCTCGTAACTTCTAGCCGGAGTCCTTGCATCCCACTGAATCCTTTTCACCCCGCGATTCATCTCGAGCACCATTACTTCTCTCGTATTTTAAGTAATGTACCTTTAGATTGAGGTGGAATTAGGGGATATAAGAACCCCTTAGGGTTGTCGAATGTTGAATAAGTAGTACTATATCATCATGAATATTTCATCGCACTCTTAGCACGCTTGGTTTGCTAACTTACCAGCGGCGGGCTTGAAATAATCCAGTTTCCAGGAGCTTAGATTCGACTTCAATCTTTAGGATGGGGATGGGGCGGGGAAAATACATTAATTTGAATAAAACGCTTTGAGGCTACAAATGCGAATGTATACGGAATGAACTTCCCACCGCCCTGCCCCCTCCTGCTACCTTCGTTATATTGACGTTCATGTGCGGCTCCACTATATATTTACTGAGTGAGCGGCATGACTTAGCGATACAATGCTTCTAAAATCTACTCTGTAAAGCACCAAATGAGGTTGTAGAAGCGTGATTGTCGAAAAGAGGTGACACTGTACCCTCGCCTGTTCTTGTGAATTTAGATTCACGATTTTCGTCTTGTCTATTGTGTGATTTTCTGGACTGTCAATAGTGCAGTTAACAGCGTCAATTTTTTTTTTTAGGGGGGGGGATAATACCATGATAACAATTTCATCTCCATGTATGTAGCATCTTCACAAAACATGTAGTATTTTCTTTCATAAACATTAAAAAAGTTATATTAAGTTAATTAATGAACATAATATATTCATCTTTTCATTAAGGGGGAAAAACAATTTTGTTATGCCTTTAAAAACCTTTTTCTGTTATTAAGCATTGAACCCGGTCGCAAAGACTTTCGAGAAAACGACGAAAGGACAATTTCAATTTCCTACTGTATATCTCACAGGAACCATGTTCGGATTACGTATTATGTGATTGTATAACGTGCGCACTCTTCTGGACAAGGAAGCCTTGATATTGCCTTAGGTTGATTTTTTGAAAGCCTTTGCGACTGTGTTGCCATGTTACCATCAATATATATAAGTTTACTCGCTTGAGCATTTTCAAGGCATGGGGAAATCGTGTGTTGTTGTTGTTTAGGGGAGAGGGGGGTGAAATTTGGGATATATAGAAAATTCAAAAAAACTAATAATAAGGTGAATAATAAGCATCATAGTTTCATAACATCGCTATCAACTAAGTAAAAAAAACTGAACCTCTTCCTAGATATTCTTTTAAATGTCGCCTCCTATTTTTTACTTTTATTTAAAAG
Source organism: Mesocentrotus franciscanus (assembly GCA_037976565.1). Classification (NCBI taxonomy): domain Eukaryota; kingdom Metazoa; phylum Echinodermata; class Echinoidea; order Camarodonta; family Strongylocentrotidae; genus Mesocentrotus; species Mesocentrotus franciscanus. Next base: position 22,066,963 of record CP137673.1, read on the forward strand.
CAAAATATTCTGGGGCTGTAGTTGCCTCTCAATAAAATCAATCAACGGACAACCAAGCATCTAAAAAAAAATAGTATTAAGTACGAATATCTATCTAATATTATTAGCTACCTGAAGAATAGTACGAGCTCTCTGAACCGTACTAAATGCAATTTATTCACATACCTTTCTGCTTTCTAGGCTAATTGATGCCTTCACATACCAAATCTACGCCTAAGGGGCGCCAGAGAAGAGCATCCGGTTAGGGTTTCCCCTAATAAACCACTGCCATACATTCGTAGGTTTTTCTAAACTCTCTAGATTTTATTTTCTTACGTAGCCTCCTATAATATACATTACATTTGTAATACTTTGTATGTTTAATTATTTTCTTTTTTTTCTATCTTTCTTTCTTTCGTTTTTTATTTGTATTTGTTACCTTTCTGGATCTCATTATATTAATGGTTCTGAATAAAGAAATCCAGTCGTACTCTTTCTTAATGATTATTTGTTTATTTTCATATGTATCAGGTATGTATACATTGTTAAACCAAAATAAAACCAAGACAAACAAAACCCATCTTCTAGATTTCTGCTTTTATCAATAGCAAAATATTATGGGGCCAGATTTGAACCTTAAATAAAACAAACCAAATGACAATCAACTATCTAAATGACAGGACTAACTATCTCAGCAATAGTATTGACTATCTGAAAGTGATGTAAAATATATTTATATGTATGCTCACCCCTACTGCTTGCCACCCTCATTTACCCGATATATAAGTGGCACCATGCACACAAGAGCCCCCGCTGTGGGCCTCCCCTTAATCCACTGCCATTACTATTCATAGATCGACTTTCACTGAGCTCTCTTTTCAAGATGTTTCAATTCAATTCAATTCAATTCAATTTCGGTTTTATTAAAAATATACCAAATAAAAAGTCCGAAGACTAACAATACCTGGTTCACATTGTATCATATAAAAATGCATTAAAAAACAGTGGATTTAAAATGTTTGTTTTATGTAGCGTCCTATTCTTCCGCTCTCATTAAATTAAAATTCAAATATCTCTCGGGCCGGAGTTGCCCCTGGAATAAAACAAACAAAGGGCAAAAAAGATATACTGGTATAGATATATTGTCTGCTATGGGAGGCGCGCCTCGGGGTCATAGCAGGATTTTACCTCCCCTTGATCCTATAGAAACAGCTATGCCTCGAATATTAAAGCATTCCATATATCATTAATATACCGAATTCACAACAAAATCTACAAAGAAGTCTTGCTTTATCATTTTCTTAAGTAAAGATTGGTTAAAACATGACAGAAAATCTGAGACACTGTCTGCTAATCTTCGCTGGAAAGTTGCCTGAATGTTACGATCATTCGGGAATCGCACCCACACTGTATGGTATCCGTGCTCGCACAAAGAAACTTTTTACACGTAAACCAATGGGGATCTCATCAAAATCTAACTATTCGGCCCGTTGGTCATCTTTCTCATGACCTATTGACCGTTAGGCGGGCATGGCTCCAAGAGAAATGGCTCCAATTTCGACCAATCAGATGGCTAGATTTCTAAAGAGAGGTGCGCGCCTCGGGGTCTTGGCAGGATGTAACGTCCCCGAGAGCCTATAGAAATAGCCATGCCCCTCATAGCAGTCAATATATCTATATCATTGAAAAGCTTAAAATACATTTATATTCATATGGATCCTCATCCCTTCTTCTATCTAAGTTAATTGCCGCCATATAATCATATCACAAGCCACAGAAGAGCCCCGGTGTGGGTTTCTCTCTTAATCTGCTTCCATTATACTATTCAAAGAAATCCTCAGAAATCCTCGGGGTTTGCTTACTTAATTCATTGATTTGCAGATTTGTCAGTAAACCTGTTTATTCAAACTTCTTGGACTCGTCCCACCGGTGATATTCTACTGATGCCTGAATAGAATATATGGATTTTTTTTTATTTAATGGCTGGATTTTAAAAAATAGACTCATGCAATAAACTGTTTATTTTTAGCTGTAATAAATGTTGAATTGAAATAAATCGCATTGAATTAAATTGAATTGCAAATTGGCCATGCAGTAACGCTGTGCAAGAAACTGCACAAAAGTTAGAACTAGATTTCATCGCAGTAAAAAATTAAGAGACATGCAATGAACTGTTTATGAACTGTTTATGAACGCACACACACACACACACACACACTCGCATATGGAGACAAAAAAAAAAATCGTCCAAATTTTTCTCTCGTCTTATCTTAAAATTGGGTAATTTGAAGAACAATTCTTTTCAGGAAACTTTTTCCACCGTTAGATACTTTCAAAATTGTTATTATGCAAGTGTGGAAGAACATCAGAGAATAAATGTTCCCTTAAAAGCATGGCTCTTCAAATGCCTTCATATTCTAAATATGACAAGTAACAGCTTAAAAATGAGGCCCGATTTTATGCCACATGTGTGTGTGTAGTCCCATATACATCTTTCTGTGTACAGTGCTTGTTACTTCACCAAGACTGGGCCAAATTTCTTATCCTTTTGATAACTCCAGAACCTTGCAGTACACACCAATACTTATATGCTACATGATCAACATGTTTTGATTGATTCCACACCGTTTCTTTCACAATGCAATCGCATGCCCAGAACTCAACTTTATCTTTAAGCACAATTAAAAAAACGTGAACCCTCCTCCTTTCTGGAGAATGCGTTTAAATATTCAGTCACCTGTCTTGGCTGTCTGGATCGAATGTGACGTTGGAAAGAGAACTTCTCTGGGGCAATTCCTTGGATTCATATCTCATTTTATTAAAAAAGAGAAGAGAGATTTTTGTCCTTTAAATATTCGTCTTCAAAACGGGTTAGAAAAAGCCGTTTGCTTAAGAAAGCTCCAGGCTGCCCTCGATTCCTGGCGATAAAAATCTAAAATACGAGAGCGACGACCTCAGGTAGTGAGAACAGCCGTCAGGTAATATTCAATCGCAATTTAAAAAAAAGACAAAGAAGAAGAAGGGGTTTCATTTATTTGATTTTATCATCACTCCGGTAAAAGTGCCAACCTTACAAAAAATCATATTAATACACAAAGGCAGAAAACAGGGTACATTTCGGAGAAAAAATATCAAATCTAATGATCTTTCCCCCTTTTTCCTTGTCACAGACTTGGGGGCTAGTACTCTCCCCCGGTCAGAGAATCCTGGATCCGGCTCAGATACAATTTGATGTCTTTCCGCTTAGGTAGTTACTTCCGGCCAAGTCAGTAAGGTAAGATATTTTAATTTGATACTGAGATTTGGAATCCAAGAAATTTGAAATGGCAGAATAACAGCTATATCGATTTAATTGATTGTTTCTTAATTTGTTATTCTTATTAATTCAAAACATGTGATTGTGTCTGTATTTCGCTGAAAGAATGATCCCATCAGTAAAAAGGGGATTATGGTGAATCGCGTGGGATAAAAAGTGAAATATGTGAGAGGTTGAGAGAGGGAGAAGAAGATAAGGTGAGAAAAGAATATGATGGTAAAGAGGAATAAAAAGAAAGATTAGAGATAGGCAGACAGAAAAACGATCCGAAATACAAAATAAGATGGATGAAGAAAAATTCTGGTAAATGTTTAATGAACATCAAGAATTTACTCCTCTTCCATGACGTATATCTCTGATTAATTATTTTTTCATTTGTGCAGCGGAAAACGATATCAATATCAGTTAGATAATATATATAGGATTACTATTAGCGCAAGACAATTTATTCAATGTAGCATTAGCCTTTTCCTTGATTGAATGTCTATCCTGACTTTTCGTTTCTTCTTCTTCTTCTTCTTCTTCTTCTTCTTCTTCTTCTTCTTCTTCTTCTTCTTCTTCTTCTTCTTCTTCTTCTTCTTCCTTTTCTTCTTCTTTTGCCATCACGAACAAGCCCAGTAGACACATCAGTCATGTTAGTTGTTTTAATTGATTTTCATCATTCTTTGAGACCGTGGTGCCTCCATGTATACATGTTTAGAGCTAGAAAACATTTTAAATCCGATGAGAAATGATATATGGACGAAGATGCGTGTCTATACTTTGTGCCTGATACTCCATAAACCAAACTTTAGAGTCACTGTTTCAGACGTCTTTCATTTGGGGTGAATTCTAATATCATATATCGTATTTTCCACATCAAAGCGATCCGTCTTCTGTTTTAAGGAAGAGGAGATGAATTAATCTACCACTAGACGCCTTAAAATATATGACATATCTCTGCTATACAATCTGCTATGTGTGACATCCTTTTAAGGCAATGCGACGTCCTTTTAAGGCACTGGTAGTGCCCGGCAGTGCCTTAAAAGGACGTCACATTGTCTTAAAAGGATGTCACACGTTCACGTCGTGCAAATCTAAAAGTCCCTAATATCTCAGACACCAGGGACTTGAGTTGAGACAAGCCCCTGGTCACACCGACCAAGACCGACACCAGACCGACAATAGACTGAGCAAACTAATAATTTCAGTTTCACTCAGTTTATTTCATATTTTACATTCATATTCCTTACATAAATCATAAACAATAAACAATATGAATTGAAAAGGTATAAAAATACATACAAAGATACTAAGCCAGGAAAGTAATAGGGACTTTTAGATTTGCACGTCGACGTAGTGGACTGCAACGTGTGCCATTCTTTCAAGGCACTGGCCCGTGCCCGGCAGTGCCTTAAAAGGACGTCACATTACCTTAAAAGGATGTCACCGTGGCAGTCCACGTTCTCGTCGTGTAAAATCTAAAAGTCCCTAATAAATCATTCGAAATGACATACAAAGATATAAATACAATTGCATGGTAATTAAGCTGAAATTAGATAAATATATTTGGAGTGAAATATGAGGGAATCTAGTAAAAAGCTAGGCTCGTATATTTTAGATTCCCTTATAAATAAGAGCAGTCTATTGTGTGCATAATAAACCCTTATGATAAAAAATGTTGTCGCTTATCGGTCAGCGCTGGAGTCGGTTTGACGGTGTGACCGCGGTGATAGAGTCAAGAAAATGATTGAACGCAGGATATCATGTCAGATGAATGGTGCAATCTAACGTCCTCGAAAGTCTTCTTCTGCGATTGAAAATCGCTGAAGATTTATTTTAAAATGTTTTTTGTTGAGGGGGTTGCTTACTTTTGTTATTCTACGTTCATTCGGTACAGGCAGGAACGTGCCTTGAATCTTTTTTTAAGGTTTTTATTTTGCTTTTTCTCACCTCATGGATTATTATAGTCATTTCCACAAATAATACAAGATAGGCAAAAGTGACATTCTGTTCGCTTCCCCTCATTTTTACGGGATTATGTTAACAAATGTTAATAATAATAAATTGGGCAGTTGCGTACTATGCAGAAATTGACAAAGTTTAGGTGGAGTATTAATTTTTGCCAACCCCACATAGCAACTCAAATCAATTCAAGTTTTCCAGGACCTTACAACTGGGGGCGTGCAATGGCTTCACCGCATGCAGAAGACCTCACTTCTCTTGTATATTTCAAAGCAAATTATCATTTAGGTCGTCAAGTACCTCCCCGACCTTTGCCAATAACCAATGTTTTATGAATCGATGTACTAAGACGCAAATTTCCTTTCTATAATTAATGTCATTTATATAATAGATACCTCGATCATTGAACTTTAATTTGCATTCATTGATTTTATGTGTTATTGTAACATAAATTATTCTTCCATTTGAGCATTCATGTACCTTTTAGGTTTTAAGTCACATTTTTTCCCCTTTTTCTTTTGTCTTCTTACTGTTTTCAGAACTTCATCGCTAGATGGCGGTATTCTATAACGAGTCGACTTGCGATAGTACAGCAACAGTAATGCTCATTTATCATCGCAGGATATTGTGATTTGAAAATATCGTGTTACGAACGTCATTCCGATAGAAATATGGTGTCTATTATAAGTTTGATCACGATTAAGAGAGAGAGAGAGAGAGAGAAAGAGAGAGAGAGATGAGAGGAGGAGGAGGGGGTAAACGAGTGTATTAAGGGTTGACTCGGGTGACTAATTCAGGTCCGATGGTTCATCCGTGAAAACTGAAAAGGGAGGGGACGGGGCACTGAATGGTAGCCGATGACTCGGCTACCATTTAGTGCCCCGTCCCCCTCCCCTTTTCACGGATGAACCATCGGACCTGAATTAGTCACCCTTATTCTCATCTTATATTATATTATATCTTTTTTTTAATAATCATTTTCCTTTCTGGACAGCCCACGAAACCAAAAGCCAACAAAACCAATAGCCCGCGACAGCGGCAAAGTCGAATTCATGAACCCTCAGAAAGTTAAGAGAAGGCCCACGAGACCAACTTATCGGTCACGTGGGCTGCCGGTCTCGTGAACACCAAGTAACATCAGAAGACCCACGAGACCGGGATTGTAGCCTTTTGTAGGTCTCTTGGGCTCTCTATCTGGTGGGCTGAACAAGTATTCAGCAACAATTTGCAACGATTCTAGAAAGAACATTATAACATGTATAAGGGATTCAAAAACTCATCCAATATTTTGAACCCCGCGGCATAGAATCACGGCATGTAATTCATGATAATCGCTTTCATTATTATAGAAAAAATGTTTTCGGCACTCACTTATTTGCAAGATGTTTATCTATTTCAGTTTCACTAAATAGTTTTTTTTTATAAGAACCCGTTCTCCCAATTATTGGGGTTCTTAATTAACTATTATGCCACAGACTGAGAACGCTTTTGTGCTGTCTAAAAACCTTAATTGATACTTGATGAACCTTAGAGCTTCCTATAGGAGAAGTTTGTTATTTCTTTGATAAAACCTCTACGCAAAATAAAAGAAACAGTTTTTTTTTCTTCTAAAAGTGAAGAAAAGTAAAGAACGATAAATTGTATCGTTTAATCATTTTCCTTTTTCTTTTTGACTAACAAAGTAAAAGTCATTAAATTCGTTATTTTTGTTTTTTTAAACGGGCTAAAAAATTACAACCCTTTTTAATTTCAACGACTACAAATTTCAAAGAAACTTCCACCTTTTATGTCATATTTCTTTTTTTTCCTTCTTCTTCTGCTTAACACGTAGATTTGAAGAAGCCATTCCAAGTCAATCAATGCATGGAAGGAAAATGGTTTTAGAGGCAATTTCTGAAGACTTTGTAATTTCATGACTGTGCATTTAAAAGGAATTTCCCCCTCTAGTCTTGAATAAATCAGCCCACGTAGAGATAAAATTTTCTGCATTACCCATATCCAACTGGGAGGCACTCGTTTTCCCGAAAGTTCGTTTTTTAGAAGGTTTATGATTCCGAAGGTCTGTAAATCCACAACACAAAATTCTAATACAAGGGGGTTCATAATTCAGGAAATGTAACAGGGCTCATAATTGCGAACATTAAAGGTTCATTATTCCGAAAATTAAATAGGGTTAATTATTTCGAAGGTTCGTAATTCCGAGACATAAATTTCCCATACCAGGGGGGTCATAATTCAGGAAATTAAATAGGGCTCATAATTGCGAACATTTTGTTGCGTTTAATATTCCGAAGGCTTATAATTCCGAAAATGAAATAGGGTTCATAATTCCGAAAAATGAAATAGGGTTCGTAATTCCGAGTGTTCGTAATTCCAAAGTTCGTTACTCCGAAGATTCATAAAAATGAAATTGGGTCCATAATTCCGAAAATGAAATAGGGTTCATAATTCCGAAAAATGAAATAGGGTTCGTAATTCCGAGTGTTCGTAATTCCAAAGTTCGTTACTCCGAAGATTCATAAAAATGAAATAGGGTCCATAATTCCGAAAATGAAATAGGGTTCATATTTCCGAAAAATGAAATAGCCGGGTACGTAATTCCAAGTGTTCGTAATTCCGAAACGAACGCTATAGGGTTCTATGTCATTTTCGAAATTATGAACCTTTAATTCGGAATCATGAACCATATTTCATATTCGGAATTATGAACCCGATTTCATTTTCATGAATCTTCGGAGCATATAACGAGCCTTCGGAATTACGCACCTTCGGAAAAAGGACATGTATAGCTAACCACTCGGTTAGATTTATGGACAGGCGGATCGGCCGGGGGAATAAACGGATGAACATGAATCAAGCTTACCATAATGCAAATACACGCAGGAATTGCAGCCCGAATAGATTATGGTAAATTTTGCATACTTTAATCCGACAGAAATATATCTCTACAATTCAGTCAGTAAAGAATCGCAATCGGTAAATCTAATTTGATTTAGTGATGGATTTTTTTTCTTCTGCCTGACTGCTCAGAAAGCTTATGCTTGTAAGTAAGCAACCAGGGTATCGACTGCTTTATTAAGTCCTCTCCGGGGGACTTGGTAATGAGGATTAATGCCCTATCGAAGAGCACTAGCGATCGACTTGGTTTCGAACCCGGGACCTCCCGATTACGAGGCCACTGCTCTACTGAGTTATACCGCCTCAAGCCCTCAACAAACCTTAACAAAAGGAAGTCGAACCTACCATGCCTACAGAGATCTATCACAATTTTTACAAGATTACTTTCGTTCTATATATTATATTTAGTTTTATGGATCGAGATTGACAAATGCAGATTAATGTCGTGGCAAAAGAGAGCGGTGCCAGCCAGCCGGGCTGGGATTCAAACCCTAGCTCTACCTCTCAATTGAATGTCAAGAGAATGAACTAAAAATACCATGACACTAATGTAATCTCTTCATCCCACCTCTTCCCTTTCCTGATTCCCTTGCATTTCCCATTCTTTTCTTATTTTCCATCTATTCTTTTCAACTTTCTTCTCTATTTTGTTTCCCTATGGCAATACTTACTATTCATCTTTCTTGATTAGAGCTGTCCGCAATTCTCTTTAATTTCTTGATCAGAGTGAAAAGGACGCGTGCTCCTGCATGTTTTTAAAATTTATGGAGAAAAGAAAGCGTTAATACCATGTTGATAAAAGAAATTTCACTTTATTCATGGGATCGTGTTACCATAGTGATGGAATTAGTGCGATTGATAAAGACGTATATAACTGGTTGGAATTGGTAATTGAATCTCAAACTCAAATAGGTATACTGTATACGTCTAAACAAATTTGCTGAACTAAAAAAGAACAGAATTTGGGTGAAATTTACCCAACAATGAGTTAATCTTTTTGCAACAAACAGGCACGATTCTTTTTCACGCAACATGATTTAGCGTGTGAGAAGTTTTGGAGATAATGTACATCTGCCATCCTATCCAAATACTATAATTTGAATGAAACATATTATAACCATGCACGGTTTTGACTGTAAGTTGGAATCACTATTTGAATCATATTATTGTCACGTCATGAATTTGATGCATATTTACTTTGAAACAAACTGTATACTATACCCGAGTGATATCAACGCTGAATCTGTATTCACTACAATAATACCAACCTTGACCTTTCCTTGTTAACTTTACAGATAAAGGAATTTTCTGTCGGCAATATAATTATTGCTAGTCATATCCGGTCGTTGCAGACGAGGCGTCGTTAGCTGACGTAGGATTGCGTCAACGAATCTATATGCAGCGAATAGAGCGATCTTTGATGGGCCATGTGAGAGTAGGCTAACATCGGACACAAGAGTGAATGTTGGATGAGAATAGTAAATATCGCTTTGAAATACCGGTGCATGAGCAAATTGCCTCCATTTCCTTGATTAGCGTACGTCATGATAACAATTAAACACATAACGCCTCGTTTTCAACGGCCATTATACCAGAGTTATAAAAAAAAATAACTCATTGTTAGACACTTCTTTGGCGATATGTTCTATATTTCTCCCCCCTCTCTCTCTCTCTCTCTCTCTCTCTGTCTTTCTTTCTTTTCTTTTTTTTTTCTCTCTCTCTCTCTCTTTTCTCCCTCCCCTCTGTTTCTCGCCCTATCTCATTGTATTTTCCCCTGTCGCCACTCTCTCCATCTATTGATCTCCACCCGTATTTTTCTTTACCACCCTTTCCTTATCATTAATGCCCCTCTCTCTCTCTCTCTCTCTCTCTCTCTCTCTCTCTCCTCTATATCTTTCTTACTACATCTCTCATAACGTCTACCTCCTCTAACAAAAATTACACCAACGTCTCATTGATAGCATCCTATTTCATTCCAAAGCGGAAGAAAGAAGTTCCTCATTTCCTGTCTATTCATCACTCTATTGAGAGCTACCATGGCTCTAAATCTTTTTTTATAATCTGTGTGTTTGGGGATGAGGGGAATGGGGTGATAAATGCTCAAAGTCACGTGTCCATAGTTTTGTAGTACGGCCTGATACATTATCATGATAATGTACATTTAGGCATAATAATAGATACCCTCATTCAAATGTTTTGTTTTGTTTTGTTTGTTTCATTTCATTTCTGCATTTTTCAACATTAATTGAAAGTAATATACAAACTAGGTACATATATATTATTAACAAAATTTGAAATACATATATAATCATATCATAATATAATTCAATCAAATAATTATACCTTTAAAAAAACACAGGTGTCAAATCATTTCAAAATTGAGAAACGCAGGAGACCGCCATCTTAAGCTAGAGCTTGAACGTGATGGCGACCTCAGGAAAGGAACCTACACGGGCGACCAAACCTATAACATATAGTATAATCAGAACTAAATTAATTATAACAGACACAAAATGAAGTAAATCATTATGGATGATAATAGACATGATATTGCAGATGGATAGTTATTATGATGATGAGTGATAATTGCACGATGCACATGTAGGTTCAGTTTAATGATAGACCTACCTTTTTAATCAATTTCTTTCATGAACAATTGTTTTCAATTTTATGTCTCCATCTGCATGTACAGAATACACCCTGGCGACTACACCATAGGTGCTGGACAGCTACATCCTCAACGGACAACTGCCCCATAGGACAAGTATGCCCCTGAGCAATTTACCTCTTAGCTCATCCTGACAAATGCACCCTGAACAACAACCCTAGATAATTACCCCCAATCCGGACAATTGCTTCATAGGATAACTTTGCCCTAGGACAAATTTCCCCTCAAGATGTCCCATAGGACAAGTACGCCCCTGAGAAATTTACCCCCTCTCCCAGACAACTACAACCTGAATAACTATCCCGGACAATTACCCCTAATCCGGAAAATTGCATTATGGGAAAACTTCGCCCTAGGACGATCTTCCCCTGAACGGACAATTGACCCATAGGACAATTTTCACCGCACACGGACAACTCTTCTAATGGGATATCTACGCTCCTATATAGGACAATTTCTCTCTCAATGGATAAATACACCAAACATTTACCCACGGTAGGACAATATTACTCTGCGGACAGGATTCATCGTCCTAACTCTAGACCAGTCCAGCAGAGGGTAATTCTCAGGAAGGTGAACCGTTGTTGTTTTTTAAACTAAATTTGTTCTTGTTGGTTAGATGTTATTGAGCGTTTTCCTACAGACCAAGTTTTTTTTCAGGAATAAAAAAAAAATCACATTTTCGGGACTACTAACACATCTCCACATCTTTCTTAGCTCTATACTCTGCTATAATACATTTTCTATACGCGTAGTAAGCCTACATGTTTTTTCTACGCGTAACATAATATTTTTAGGATCGATAGTCGTTAATTGAAATAAACTAATCAATTTAAAACATTTAATAAAACTTCCTTTCTTGACGAAAGGCTATGCCCATATATTGCTCATTTAATACCTCATCAACATAATTAATCAATATGTATTCTCATGAATACTCTAACATTAATTTCTGATGAAACTTTCGTGCTTCTATGACTCCATTTAATGGATCATTTTGGAAAGTTCCAAACAGGAACAGATCGAGGGAAAAAAGAGCTTTCTGCGGAAACTCAACGTCATTTATTAATGTAAATCTTACTCTTATTTAATTTTAGATCGAAACTTCCTGCTATTCACTAAATTTCGCGGATTATCCGAACAGTTTCAGGCAGTTTTAAATCGAGAAAGTTTGCTTTCTTTGGCAACTAGCATATTTCAAGCAATTATAGTATTACGAGCATCCACTCGTAAACTAGTGAGCTCTCTTAAACTTGTCACTCAGATATTATCATCCATGTGAAATTTAAAACCCTCTGACGCGCAATAAACTTTATCGATGTGTTTGTAATGGGAGAAACACTGCACAGTGGCGTAGCGTGAGATTAGGGATGGGAAGGGCGCTGGCATTGTGGGGAGGGTCTTACCCAGGGAGTTAAATGCAAATTCAAAATAACAGGACCATCGAGGGGGGCGAGGGAGGAGGTTCTTTTCTAGCGCTTTTTCTTCTCACTTTCCTTTACTCTTTTTCTTTTCTTTTCATTTGTTTTACGCCATTGAATGGGGTAGCCCCCCCCCCCATCACCTTACCCCTCGCGTATAGCTACGCCAATGACGCCCCGTATCAAGATAATATGTGAAATTATTCTGAATTGGGCCAATTAAAGCGACGGCGGATGCCAAAGCTCTTCAAAAGTGAAACATTATCTGACATAATTTGGTCGAGCACGGGTCTTACTTGTTAATTTTGTCTACTTTTCTTCCTCTAAATCCGCGTTCGCCTCAAGATTGTGAGATTGGATGAGGATGAAACAGGAGTGAGAGAGAGAGAGAGAGAGAGGTAAAGAGAAAGAGAAAGATAGAAAGAGAGAGAAACAGAAAGAGAGAGAAAGGGAAAGAACAACCGCAGAAGTAGCCTCAATAACGTTTCAAACTAGTGAGATAGACATTACAAAGAGAGAGAGAGAGAGAGAGAGTAAAAGAGAGAGACAGGGAAAAGCAAACGGCGTGGACAAAGGATACAGGCAGGATTATTATGACCATATCATCCGTAGTCTTTATTGTTTGAAGCTTTCATTATTCTTTAGGAATAACGACAAAAATAATAATCGAGACGAGGATTATATTTAATATCACTTTGCCCCCTCCTTTTTCTCTAATTTGCGAAGTCATTATTATTTTCTGTGTGTGGGGGACATTATAAATCCAGCTGACTTTAGTTGAAAGTCAATGTTGTAAAGTCTAGGTAGGCCCCTATAAAAGTAATTTGTCAGATACGTTTGATTTCCGGTTATAAAATACAATACATTCATCATTGTAAGCCTTCATAAGGTAATGTTTTCCCGGGGTAAATAATATTGACAGGCAAATGTGATTTGATAAGTGAAAAGTTCACAAAAGATCAACCACCCTTTTTATTGGTCTTTTATATTCCTGTGAATGTTTATGCAGTGGCTCTGGTTACCCATCCCCTTCGGTTTTATAGGGACTGATAGTGGCAGAATTTACACACGACTTCAAATTACATAAAGAACGTGTGTGTGTGTGTGTTTTTTTTTGGGGGGGGTGCCTCAAAGTGCAATTTAAATGATATTTACATACATTTAAACCTCCCTCCCAACCTCCCACGTCTCAATTACGCAATCACGGCTTCTAATTTTTATGCTTATTTTAAAGCATTTTACGAATCAAATTTCAGGCGATCAATATGCCAAACAGACTGTATGAAAACTATTTTTAGAATATAAATATTGTTTTATATATTTTCATGAAACCGCTTGTGTCAGCAAAATGACTGGTCGTGGCCAACGTAGCAAAATATTCTTAAATCAGTATAGTATTGCACTGGAAGTTTAAAATAAAATTTAACAAATGAATGTTTTACGCCTTATGACTGTATACACATATTTGTATATTTCAATTTGATTACTAATGTATTTTTAAAATGACCCAGTTCAATTCAAATCAGTATGGGGTCTAGTTGAAACTTTGATTTTCTGATTGTTTTTCATAATCACGACAGACGGTGAAGTACTGCCAACAAGCTATCACATACGCTTCCTGCCATTATGTGTAATAACGATTAATGTCTAGCGAAATATGTAAATAAAACAGCACTAAAATGAACAGTTATCCGCGATGTCTGATATTTCGCAAAGGAATTTTCTAGAGTTAATTCTAAGCACATAAGTCCTCGTATTATGAGAATGATTGTCAATACTTTATCGCTGAAATTGTGGAAAAGACCGATTTATTAAGGAATTTCACTACAACTTTTTCCCCTTCTTCAGGGTTCCTTTATTAAATAATATCATTCACATTTGTATACAAGAAGAGATATATACATGCAGAATTTTAAAATTATATTCTTGGCCATTCAAAATATGATAAGAACATACATTTATAGATATCAGTTAAAAATTGCAGTTCATTTTAAAAATATCACAGATTTACATGGCAAAATAATTTAGAAGAAAACTAAAAACTAAAAGACACTTAATAAAAGGTAACCACTTCTTCATAAATTTCCTTTCTTTCAGATGTTTTTAAATATAATACTTTTCCATATCATAATAACACTTTATCGCAGATATTATGTGTTGAAAAACTGGCAAACACTGTTTGCATTTTGCTGCAAAAATTTCTTTCCTTACTATAATCATAATACAGTTGAGGGCACTGTTGTTATTTCCATGAAACCCAAACAATTTATTTTGCTTCAATAAAGAACGGTATATATGTGCACAACCCTTTTCACTTTTATTATTAATAACAATGCTTCCGGGATGATACATGTAGGTTCAAGGACCTTTGGTATTACATTTTTATTAAAACCAAATCGAATAGCATGACAAAAGCCATAATATTGAAGAAAGTTTACGTGTACATTGTATTTACGTTGGAAATCAAAATATGAGAGAAATGATCCATCCGTTTCTAAAACATCGTTAACGAAACGTACCCCCTTAGCACACCAACACTTGAAATAAATTACGTTAATATTAACTTGTATTCTAGGATTATTTCAAAGGGGTTGACATGCAATATTATCTACAGTGAATTGAGGAAGATCTGAAAAGGCTAATAATACCTTTTCCCAAAATGGGTTGCGCGTTGTAGTGGCTAATATTATTATTTGTAATATTCAGCCCCCATGAATAACTGAAGAGATGTATATGATGGAGACAAGAATGATTGGAACATATGAAGAGCGAAATTTTCAGAACAAATAAATCTTCTTATCAATGATATTGTAAGTGATTTAGAATGCATAAAAATGTCAGACATTTTATCCCCACCATCATTGTACAATTGGCACATATTTTGTTTCCTACTTATTTTATCACGTTTGCCATGCCATATAAATTCGAAAAACATCGATTGATATCCTTCATAATTTCTAATTTTGGTTCTGGAAGAGATAAAAATAGGTAATTCAATTTGGGTACAAATAAGGATTTCACTATGGTTACCCTCCCTAAGGGAGTGACTGGAGTCACTACAACTTGCCACTGGTAGTTCCACATTGCTGATGGGAATTGGAGCTCGCGGAGATAAATGAGGTTAAGTATGGAAATTATTTATAGGCGAATTTCATCTCCCCCGTCATGATATTTGTTAATTTTTACGTAAAGAAGAAGTGGTAGGAAACGAGTAGCCAATATATAATAATGTATTTTATTTCCTTTCAACTTGATTGCACTAAATGCACTTATCATAAACATCAAGCATGTTGCGGTCGGATAAAGTGTGTCACTCTTTCTTTAGGCTCACCCAAATGTGTGGAAACTCAATTTTTATTCCTCATGTATCTCATATTATGATCATGATTATCATTCCATTTCAAACATGCATTTTGTAATTACATACATATCAGAGAAACTGCATACCAAACGATGGGGTTAAATAAAAACAAAGTCTGAAGAGGAAAAAGCGGAAATGTTGTAATATGAATTTCTATATTGATCTATTAAACGTAATCATGCAGCCCCACGCAGCCCCAGCCCCCTCCGCCGAAGCCGACACAAAACGGACGCGCTTTAAAAAAAATATAATAATTAATGATTTATCAACAACCACTATTTGATCAATAGATGCTTCCTCCCTGGTTCGTTAGCAGGTCCACGGCCTTGCCTCAGACAAAGACGTTTTATAGATTGCCTTTCGTAGCCGTGTCACATCTGGGGGGCATTTCATGAAACAGTTAGTCGGTGGTTTTCACCGACTAATATCATTTTCACCGACAATTTTATTGTCACCGACTATTTTCCAGGCCTCTGATTGGTCAAATTTAGTCAGCGCTGACAGTTGTCGGCAGACAAAATGTTAATGAAACGCCCCCTGAACGCCGACTGAACGGATTTGCAACTCATTCACATCCGGAGAATGTCCGAAGTGAGACGAATAGATCAAAGGTTCTATTGATCGTGATAGTAATTTACATCACAATAAGCCAGAATGTCCGACGGACGAACACAATGTCAACACATCTCTAGGTGAACGTACATATTTACTGTATCGCCTGCGTTGGACTGCCTCATTACAGATTCTCAAGGGATATCTTTGATGTTTCTTGTAGACGTGTCTAAGCAGCTGAACCTTTAACAACCTTTTAGCGATCCAACCCCCGTCCAACCCCCGTAAAGGTAAGGAAGTTCTTGATTATATTTCCTTTAATTGTGCAATGTTGAACTCAACGTGAATAACGTGAGTATGACTTAGAAGGAAGTAGCTGGCTGGCTTGTCTATATATGCAAAGCACGTTCACCGCTAACTTTACATGTCTCGATGTGATTAATTATACAGAAGAGGTGTTGTAATGAGGTAGGACGGTAAACTTGTTTGCTATATAGTTTTGGTTTTGGAGCATTATCTCAGCAGACAACAGACAATTTGAAAAAGAGTCGAAATATTTAACCACTGTCTTAAAGAACAGGTATGTATTATTACACAGTATTCAACCCTCAAGAGAAACTTGGAATTACAGCATTGTAATGCAGTCATGTTTCTGCACGGACCAAGCTTTAAGTTGTGATATACTAATATACACCTACGAAACATATTTATATGATTATATCTAGATGTATAAACTGATTTTATTCATAAAAGGTAATGTAGACGACCATGATAGTATTACAATTATCATACGGGACACTGTCTTGTAACTGATCTTTAAAAAAAATTAAACTTCCTGCACAAAATAAAAGAGCATTTTTTAAAAACATTGTAGAGCTCCTGTTTGTATTCTCCAAGTGCATGCCCGAAATATAAGTACATATTTCTAATTTGAAGTCTTGAAAATTAAATTGAAAATTTGTTTGAGTTTTCCAATGGTAATAACTAATATAGCGTTTCAATTTGTGGAAATATTTGTGTTCCTATGACTATGTTACATGCTACCCCCACCCTCCTCCTGAAATTAAAAACAGATCAATGTTTTGAGGGTTTGTATAATTATTATAATTGCATTAATCTATAGCGGTAGAGAAAATTAGTTATTCAGGAGGTGCATTTTAATCTTCCTATAAACGAGTTCTTCGTTTTCAGAAAACAACGATCGATAACGCTTCGGTAAATCAAATTAAATTACATGAGTAAGGCTTGAAAGTTAAAAATCAGGAGGGTTCACAGATTTATTGTCTTTCTATTTTTTTATATTTACAATCCATTTACAAGGCCATGATGTTCATTAGAACGAACCATTTCATTTAAGATAATCAATCTGAGAATCGACCTCACTTCTATTGTTTTACAAGTATATATTGTATCGGATAGCTGTAACTTCTCTCTGCTTGTATCATTCAGTATCAAGTTAAACAAATAACACCTGCAAACAGGTCGGATCAAAGTTCACCTTGGCATTATGATAAACATTAAAGTGATATCATAATTGATATCACGTTGTTTGATGCAATGCACAATAGGGCGATTTCATGCAATGTGTTCTGCACGACTTGTATCCATGTATATATATATATATATATATATATCATAAATGAATAAGAAATCTATCAATACATTACTTTGATGAATGGTAGTCGTACAAGATTTCAAGCACCATTATATCACGAAATTCATCATTTTGGATGAAATGTGTGTTGTTGTTGTTGTTGTTTTTTTTTTTTTTTTTTGGGGGGGGGGACATTATTTTGTCGAATAGATCAATAGGACACAATGTACGGAATCGCTCATAGTTAAATCTTGAGTTGAATTAACAGATTATGCCATATCGAAATACAAGTAAAGAGTAGTCGCAGTATTTTTTCCCGTTTGACATCAACGTACACGAACCTCTTTTGTTTTACATTTCTTTTGCACACAGAAAAGCATACCACTCCTGACCAGTAAATGCGCACGATATTCTTCAACGATTTTGGCGTGAGCTTTTCATCTTTATTACCATCCAGTCACACGCCTCTGAAACACAATGGCGAGATCTTCACTCACGGCACAGACAATCACATCGTGAATGAGCCATTGCTTATTTACGACCATTAATGAAACGTTTCACTTCATCTGTTTGTTATCGACCTACAGCCACCAGCTCATAATTTGCCAGCGGTTACCATAACAACCAGTGACAATGGTTAATTGAAGCGCGTTTTCCTGACATGCATGGTTTCGCCCATAGTTCATTAAAAGCCCTACATCGAGTTAGTTTTATCAGGGATATTCGAATGCAGAAATTGTTATCAGTTGCTCGATATTTTTGAACTCGTCTCTTGTTAGATGATTTTTGTCCCTCCACCGAGATATTACGCTTGTCGTTTGAAAGGAATGATTTATGTTGTAAAAGATATTAAGACATATTTGCCGCTTAATGGACACATGGAATCCACAGCTAAACTGATCCGCTGGTGAAAAAGACTTGAGAAAACGACCTCGTGCAAGAATGATTTCATCATCGCGACAAGAACTTCAGACAGTTACCAAAAATGAATTTCGTCATATCAACGCTGTAGGAGTGACTGAAGCGGTCACTTTCCATGATTTCGCTTCTGGTTTCATTTTGGAACATCTGTCTGACAAGCCGAGGCTACACTTTTGCTTGAAGTTATTGGAAGTGCATCACGCCTTAAAGTTAGTGAACGCAAATCCTCCTCTAAAACAAAATAATACGATCTGATTTGTATCATTATATCGCTAGATTATTGCAGCTCCAGATGGCTAATTCGTCATTTTACTCAAAACTTTTACTCCTTACAATCGCATTTGGGCTGTGTCAATTCCTGATCTATATTATGTCTGATGCAAGACATGATACTCGCCACCTTTCTGACCATCAGAGTGCAGAGAAAATAGCTCGAGATTTAAAACTAAAGTCCTTAGAATCCAGGCCTAGCACCACATCGGATGCGAGAACTAAGGACAGTGAAAGTAGTAACGATGTAAACATGACTGCGATGTTGCCGAACGTGCAATTCGATGGGACATGGAACTCGTCGTCCGTTGCTCCCAAGTACCATAGGCATTACCAAGTGAATTGCGCGTCGATACTGGCCGAAAGCCGTCGAGCCATCGATGAAGCGAATCGTCTGATGGGGAAATCAAAAGGGCCGATAGCGGTGCCGTCAGATGAAATTGTTCTCGGCTGGACGAAGGATTGCGAATTATTCAAAAGAGAGCGACATTATCCGAGTAAACCGCGATCCGTTGAAGAAGAAGAGTATCCGATCGCTTATATCATCGTGACGCATAAGGAGATGGCGCAAGTTGAGCGATTGTTGCGTGCCATTTATCACCCTCAAAACGTTTACTGTATTCACCCTGATGTGAAGTCAACGCCGATGTATCAGGAGGCTATTATAGGTCTAGCTTCTTGCTTCGACAACGTTTTTATCGCCTCCAAACTTGAAGATGTCCAGTACGCCGGTTTCACTCGCCTGCAAGCAGATGTCAACTGTATGTCGGATCTCCTGCAGCATTCTGTTCAGTGGCGGTATGTCCTCAACCTGTGTGCCCAAGACTTCCCTTTAAAGACAAACCTGGAGATGGTCCGTCAGTTAAAGGCATACAAAGGCAATAACGATATCAACGGTATTCTCCCACCCTCATACATCAAGGGCAGGACTAATTCACACTTCATAGCTATCAAAGGCAAAATGACGGCCACGCGAAAGCTTAAGACACCGCCTCCGCACAATCTTACAATCTACTTCGGCAACGCGTACTACGCAGCGAGTCGCGCATTCGTTGATTACGTCATATACAACCAAGTGGCTGTAGACCTTCTGCATTGGTCAGAGGACACGTTTAGCCCCGATGAACACTATTGGGTTACTCTCAACCGTAGTCCTGGTGTCCCAGGGGGTTATCCCAACGCAACATGGGATTCAAATGTACGCTTCATGAAGTGGGGAGATGTGCCCAAGCATCCACCATGTAAAGGAAAATACGTCCGCGCGCTCTGCGTCTTTGGGGTGGGATATCTGAACTACCTGGTGAAGATGACCCATTTGTTTGCTAATAAGTTCTATTATTCATACGATCCAGTGACCCTTCAGTGTCTTGAGGAATTGCTTGACTTCAGGACTGCTCATCCAGAAACGATTTCTGATTTTGTACCAAACTTTCCAGTCACGGATTTGCTATGGCAGCTGAATTAGGCAGGCCGGGTTGCATCACTGATATAATCTTTCATTAATGACTGAACTTTTGGTGTTTAGAGTGTCAGAGTTGACGTATATCATGTATGGGGTATCGATGAATGACAAACACTTAACATACCATTCAGGGTCGGTCTCTATCGAGACGAAGATTGATGTTAATTAATTGTTGAATTGTGAAATACAAATGGTGTTTTCAAGATATGATTATTGTTGCCTTTGTGATATAACTACAACGCATGTTCTTAAACCACATGAGATGTATATAAAGCCGACCAATAAAGTATTCATTGGGGAAATGCAATAATAATTTATACAACTCTTAAATTAGTTTACAGACAAACAAAAGAAAAAGGCGGTCCTTGCGTTTTGGAGATCCATTTCAATAAAGAGGGTTTTAGGGACAGGACTCTCGAACCCCTCGATGATGCAGATTCTGTGGTTTTAATTTTCTGTCCTACTCGAGTTCTATTCGATGCTGCATAACAATGAAATAGGCGATGTGGTTTTTAATTAATTAAAGATATTATGTCCCTTTTGCAGCCAACATCAAATTATGTAGCACTTTGCAGGAATTATGAATATGTCATGTATATCCTATCTGTGAAATTTAAACGTTAGCAGTGTCCTAGTATTCAAATTATGCAAGGAAACCCGTTTACTTTCTAGACTTCCCTGTCAGACACTATTGAATGACTGACTGACATCTTTTATTCTTTGGTAATAACATACATAAAATAAGCTGTACAGGTACATGAGCATTTGTCTACATCAATAACCCACTACTTGTAATTGCCAAAATTAAACTGATTGAATCTTTGTGCAGCAAACGGTACGACAGTTCGGTACAAGGGTCTGAAAATCAGAATATCACTTAGGTGATTGCAATCACTTATGTCGATTCGACAACTAATAGTCGTTATTTTCCCACAAAAAGCCATTTTCAAACCCTTTCGTTTTGAGGGAAGTTCTAAATAAGTATTGTCTTTCAAATGCCGTTGGAATTTAACCTTTTCATTTTTTGACCTGCAAATAGGACATAGACTAGGGGTGTCGATCACGGGGATGGGGATATATCCTCCCCCAAATATTTCAGGTGGGGGAGGGGGATGGCCTGTACAATCATCCCCCCAATAATTCACCATCAAAAAATAAAAAAATGAAGAGAAAATTAATGATGAGAGCCAGATGAGAGTAGTTAATGGTTATTACTCGCAAGATGACCATCAATATACACATTTTGCTATCTCATTTTCATAATACATACATATATAAATAGAAAACTAAGTAAATTAGACAACCGTTTATGAGACAAGAATAAATTGAATTCTCGCTCATACGGCTTCATCAGGAATTGATGAATTTATTCAATTTATTCAATCAACGGCATCATAGAAATGCAGTGCGCCAAATGCAAAGCCGCAGCGTTAAAAAGCAACGAGCTAAATGTTAAGCGCGAAGCGCAAAAGTGCAAAAAGAAGTAGAGAGTGGGAGAGTTATAAGATAGTTCACTAGTTGTTATGTTGTTTCCGTTCACCCTTTTTAAAATTCACGTCATTGTATCTTTATTTGTTGTTTTTTCACTCATTTTATTTCCTGATCATCCCCCAACCACGGATACAAATCGACACCCCTGGACATAGTACCTTTAAAGTACAATGATGTGGTTCCTTCTTTTGTATCAATTGTAACAGTACCTCTAGTTGCTGGCATGAGTGTCAGCCAACCAGGGATATTAATCGTATAACACATACAGCTGAATAACCATCAGTTCTCTTTTTATTGTAATTGTCCAAAGTCTTGTGTGTATGCTTGCGTATACTAATAAAAATTCGTCGCCATCTCCGAACATAATCTTGCTTGATTAAACTGTGTTTAGTACATCCTTGTGTTCCTACATTATTAGTGGCGGATCCCAGGGGTTTCACCCCGTGGCCAATCTAAATCTGGCACATTTCAAAAACACATTGGGTATCAAAAAGAAAAAGTGTGTGCGTCTGTGCGTGCGCTGTGTGTGTGTGTAGGGGGTATGGGGTTTTTTTGTCTGTTTTTGTTGATGGTCAAAAATTTTAGAATTGTTTACATCTTCATAAAGGATTGCAAGATAGGTAGGAATGAGAAACGGGCCGATGCGACTATTTGAAAAATACTGGAAATGAAACATGTGGGCCTCGTGACTTACGACAAAAAAAAAAATCCATTTTTTAAAACTGTTATTGAAGTTTATGAGATCGATAATTTTTTAATCAGTGTGTTTGTCTAGGTAATTGCTTCATGAGGAGGAACAAGAAGATGAACATAAAGGTGATGTAAGCAGGGGCGGCGATCCCGGGGGGACGGGGTGACACGTCCCCCCCCCCCGGAAAATTTGAAAAAGTGCAACAACAAAAATGTATAGCAAATACTGACTGAAGACTGCAACACTGCAACACACTTTCAGGCTCTGGAGGGCCCAAGAGTGCAGTGTTTAGACAAATAAAATGCAAAAATCTTCTCACTCGGGAGCTACGCTCCCTCGCATAATATCCTTCAAAATGTACAAATAGATATTGTAGAGAAGTGAAGTGTGAAAAAAGTATATTGCTTATTTTTATACTATAGTTTTTTTAATACAACAAAACTTAAAAAACTGTGAGGGGTAGTCACTTCCGTCACCTTCATCCCCCTCGTTCACTGTGCTCCCTCGCGCTGGCGTACTGATGGGGGTTGGGGCAGTTGCCCCAAATAAAATTCATATATGTGGTTTATTTCTAATTCGATACCAGTGATTTACAAATGTTGCTGAAATGGCATGATTTTTCCCTGAGCTTCCGGGGGCTCCGCCCCCTGGATCCCACTAGGGCCCTAAGGCGGGCCCCTGGATGCTCATCTGACCGTTATTAAATGCCTAAAACCCCTGAGCTTCCGGGGGCTCTGCCCCCTGGACCCCACCAAGGGCCCTAAAGCGTGCCCCTGGTTGCTCATCTGACCGTAATTAAAATAATGCCTTAAAACCCCTGAGCTTTTCCAGTTAGTGACCTGCATGCCAGTGACACAAATAAGGTATCAAAATATGCTCATCTGACCGTAATTAAATGCCTAAAACCCCTGAGCTTCCGGGGGTTCCGCCCCTGGACCCCACCAGGGGCCCTAAGCCGGGCCCCTGGTTGCTCATTTAACCTTAATTACATGCCTAAAACCCCTGAGCTTGATGGGGCTCTGCCCCTTGACCCCCGCCGGGGCTGGACCCCACGTCGATTTACGTTCCAATTGCTTTGCTCTACCTGATCGTAAATACTTAAGCCCCTCCCCCTTTTTGAAAAACGTTCATCGGGACCTTCATATAACATTTAAGTATGGTGGTGATGCGGATTTTTTTTTTCTGCCCCCCCCCCAAACGTTTTTGGTCATTACGCCACTGCTCCCTCGTCCCTCGCATTTCGTCCCCCGGTCATAAAAAGAAATCGCCGCCCCTGGTTGTAAGCGAAAATAAGTTGTGAAAAATCGCTCCCAGGTACCTATGACATGAGGACATTGTAAACAGGATGGCGTTGTGCATGACAATGACTCTTGTCCGAATTTGGATTCGTCCAGAATCAGGCTGATTCAATTTTTAATAATCTCCACCACTAGATCTCCGCCGCGATATATCCCTGTCTTACTTCAAGCCGAAGATGACATGATCCCCGAATTTATACGCCCATCGATGCTAACGGATTCGTGGCCGGATCACGTCATCTCCAGCTTGCAGCAGGTATAGGGATGGGAGAGATAGTGATTACGAAATAAAAAAATAATACCGTCCAGATTCTGCAGTGGCGGATCCAGGGGCGAATAGGTCGCCCCCTTTGGTTGGCGCCCAAAAATGGGGGACAGAAGAAAATATGAAATTAAACCCCCTGGATCCGTCGCTGCTTTGTGTTTATACTTCTTGCATTAAGGCTGGTGTTAATCAATGTATGTAAATGTCTCCTCGATTTTCCGTTCTTCGTGTTTTTGTTTTTTTCGGGGGTCTTGTCTTGTCTTGTCTTGTTTTGTTTTGTTTTGCTTTGTTCTGTTTTTAGATAATGCTCAGCTATATTTTCATTTTTATGTACGTTTGGTTCTTTTTTCGAGAGTATTGTCATTATTTTCATAAAATTTCATTATCCCTGGGATTCCCTGGCTCTTCAAGGGTAACAAAGATATTGAATATTGATTTTAACGTTCACAAGAAAGTTGGTCTTAGGGGTAGCACAATAAAAAATCGGAGATGAATTGGATAAAGATAAGTAAATTAATGATTTAAAATTGTCATCCCTTTTGATAGAGATTTCCTCTCTTTTGTGAGCAGTTGGTCTACTTTTCCATTCTGGGTGTATCAATTTTTTTTAATATTAAAAACTTCAGTGAAAAAAATACCTTTCCTAAATGCCTGAACAGACATCTATTTCCATACTATATTTGTAATTTTACATTTCCAATATATAAGGATACAAAAAATGATCTGTTCCGTAATAACAATTGAGAAAAGGGATATTACACTTACGACATAACGAACATGATAACACAGATATATTTGCGCATAATCTCTCAAAGAAAAATTACTCTGATCCAACGCCTTCCAAGGATATATAAGCCTAGTACCTATTTCCTATTTCCTGATATCTGTACATTACATGACACCGATACTATATTAAAGGCCAGATTCTGAAGTGGAATTATTTCCTTTTTCCAAAAACGGAACAAATAAACTTCAGATGTTAAACTACATGCGGGACAACTTTGAATTTCACAGTCGTGTGGGCCCTGTACGGTTTCGTGTGGTTGACATTTACTTAGTGCCATGAGAAGGCGATAAACATGTTGCATATATATATATATAGTTATCATTCGCATTTGGTCTTTTGATACAGATTGAAAATAATGCAGTTTGGGATAAATGTCATTTTTCCACTACAGAAAAGAGAAAGAAAAAATGAATAAGAAGAATGAAGTGCCGGAATGGGTAAGCGATTTTATTCTGGTAAGCTGTTGGCCCGTATGTACAGTGCCAAAAAATGGTTGTTTTAAAACCCTCCCCTCCCCCTTCATTTGTGAGAGAGAGAGGCGTATGCCGGTAAAATAAATAAATAGTCTTGTTTAAAACAGTATTAATAGGCCTACAGTTCTCCTAGCTGAGGGCCCTGCTATCATGCATGCCGGTGTGGAATTAATAAAACATATCCCCCAAGTGGGAAGTAATAGAAAGTTATTTCAGGACCCTCACCCCCACAAAAATGCTGTATCCGACCAAAAGGCTAATTAATAGTATGAGAAATCACAACCTGTAGAGAAGAGTGGGGAGGGGGGCATCTTCTCAGGATCGATGGAAATGAGCCGTTCCCGCAACCTATTTCGTCCATTTTTAATTCGCCGTGAATCTTATTGCCACTCAAATGCCATCAGAAAGTACTGGTCCCCGCGCATTTGTTAGAGGCCGTATCATGCAGGACAATTACGCCCGGAAAATTTTCCAATAAAAAAATTACCCCCGTGGCCAAATACCCCTAAGACAATTGCCATAAAAGACAAGATATCATGTGCGACTCCCAATTAAGCTCCCCACACACACACACGCACATCACACGCACACTAGCTCCCACACGGGGGTAATTGTCATATAGGCCTAGAGGGTAATTTCTGGAGGGTTATTGTCCTCCGGGGGTAATATAGACCTATTTTAACATTTATTTTCCGGGGGTAATTGTCCACCGTGGGTAACTGTACTAGTGCATGGGTAGGCCTAATTTTCTGGAGGGGTGATTGTCCTCGGGGTGATTTTCCGGATACCGTAGGCCTACCCGTGTGCATGGGTAATTGGTAACTTTGCCGGGGATGATTGTCCAGGGGGTAATTGTCCTAAAACCATTATCATCTATTGCAAAGATCATACGATGTCCATATTTTATGAGGTTTTAACAACAATTAATCTAATAATGATTTTGAAAACTTTTCAGGGCCGGGTATAAAAACTGCACATGCCCATGCAAGCCCCTCCACCCTCTGCAAATACACTTGTGGGGGTTCTGCGTCGCTATGATTAGCGATTATTCGTTTTTATGTTCCACAACTTAAAATGATTTCACAAAATAAACAGCGCCTGAAAATTCAGTTACTGAAAGATTATACCGCATCTCTGTACTATCAGGCTGGATTTCAGTGAGCAGTATTAACCGAGTCTTCTATGATTTGGGGCGATTTACTTTCTTAACTGATGAAGTAACTGTGGACGACGTGTGATGACCGTTCTGTTATTAATTTCGTTTCTACTGTACCTAGCTAGCTAGCTAGATATAGATGCGTCATTCTTTGCATGCTCAGTGAATGGAGGTAAATGAACATATTGCTATTGATAATGCTGTTGCTTGAATACTGTAACCATACCTTGTTTAAGTGATTTTTAATTAACGTAGGATTGGAGAGGGTAAATTATTTTATCGCTGCAATGAATGGTGGCGATCAATTTGATACTGAGGCCGAGGCAGATTGCATTATGCGCTGTACCGCTGTGAATCGTGATGTAGATTGTAATTAACAAACTCGAAATTGAACGAGTGGGACCTGTGTGAGTGTGACTGTTGTGTTTGACGAGTAGTTGCACAGCTGATCGACTCGACGTAGACTAGTCTAGACGCAGCGCGCAGTGCGCAGCAGTCGAGTCTGTATTATGTGTTAACCTGTTACAGAAATCTCTAAATAAAATTGCAGAAACTAATTTGAGCATGATGACAAGGGGATTGCAGGAATCATTGAACTAACTCGGCACTCCAGCGACTTTTGCATCGCATCGCTCAATGACAATGCGATGATATTGATTTGGTTAAGTTTCAGGAGTTATCAATATCAGTTAATAAGAGACCAGAAAGAAAGGTGAAGAGTTGAAAATTCAATGAATAAAAGAAAATCTTTGAACTCGCCTGCACCACTAAAACTAAAAGTCTTCAAAAGACTTGTAAACCACACAATAATAATAATAATAATAATAATAGGCATTTATATAGCGCCGTCTATCTAGACAATTCTATTCCGAGGCGCACAAGAAAAATAGGAAGAATAAGAGAGTTTGGATGAGTGTCATAGTGTCACATGCGTGCACGGACAGTTTTCAAGTGCTTAAACCATTGATGGTCGTCATGCGCAACAGCCTCTGCACTATGAGACTATTTGACACAACCAGAAACTGACTGATCTAGGCTCTGCTCAAGGCTTTAGTTAGGACTTGTGGTTAAGTATCAAATTTGAGTGAGTGCTTGCAGACTATTTCAGGGTGATTACTCAGTGGAGCTGAGAACCCAACATTGAAATGCTGAAATGCAAAACTAATTATGGAACAGTGGAGACAGCACCCATATTGTATCTTTTGTTAGAATTAATCACATTTTTCCACCGTTTTCATAAACTTCATGAATGGTTGATGAGAAACCCAAATGTTGTGAAAGTACTTCATATCAACAATTTGCAGACTTTAATTAATATGCCCATAATAATCTTCAATCAAAATAGAAAATTCTCTGGAAATGTCATTCCATAACACTTGGAATTGACCAGAACCTTTAATATGCAAGTGAAGTGTTTCCATGAAATGTCCATTATCAGAATATGAAATTGACAACAAATTATTCATGTATTATTCTGCCATATGCACCTGTATGTAATTGAAATGTTTGCAATTTGATTTAATGTTTTTATTTTTATCTTTCCTATTCTCTCTTCTTGCAATTTCTTCACAGCATGAGACGTAGAACATAAAATTGATTACCAGAAATGGCCATTACCACATCATCGTGGCAAGAAGAATTCTGCAGTACTGTTAGTGTTTGTCTTATACATGTAAAACACCAACATGGCTGCCTCAGAAGAAGAGTCACACAGCCAATTTCACCAAAAAGTAAAACAATCAAACCTAAAAGTCAACGGCCAGTACGACCAACCAATCAGACACTCTCGCTCCCATTCCACAAGCGATCTTCCTGCAAAGAGTTTGAGGAAAGGACGTTAAAACCCTCCTTGTATGATGAAACTGGAACAGAGAGTCCGGAGGATGCGCTTTACTCAGAAGTGAGCTCGCTGGACAGTAATTTCTCCTGTGCATGTTGCTACGAGCTCATGGTGCAACCCACAACATTGAACTGTGGACATAGCTTTTGTCGGCT
Organism: Mesocentrotus franciscanus; assembly: GCA_037976565.1. Classification (NCBI taxonomy): domain Eukaryota; kingdom Metazoa; phylum Echinodermata; class Echinoidea; order Camarodonta; family Strongylocentrotidae; genus Mesocentrotus; species Mesocentrotus franciscanus. The sequence goes on from CP137673.1 coordinate 22,095,505, forward strand.
GTGCCTAGCGAGATGGTGGAAGACATCGCAGAAGACTACATGTCCAGAGTGCAGGCAACCTTGGACTGGATTCCCTCATATCAACATCATCATCAGGTAATGAAATAATGCTCATCTCCCACCCTGCTTTTGCCACTGTAGGTGGAGCATGCTAGTAGTAGTGAGAGAAAGGGATGGTTTTTACCTTAAAGGTACTATGTCCCTTTTGCAGGCCCAAAAAATGAAAAGGTTAAATTCCAACGGCATTTGAAAGACAATACTAATTTAGAACTTCCCTAAAAAAGGGGGCTTGAAAATGTCTTTAAGTGTAAAAATAACGACTATTAGTTGTCGAATCGACTTAGGAGCTATAGAGCCACTAAGTAATTGTCTGATTTTTCAGACCATTGTACCGAATGGTCGTATGTTTTATGCTGCGCAAAGATTCAATCAGTTTAATTTTGGCCATTACAAGAAGTGGGTTATTGATGTAAACAAATGCTCATGTACCCTTTACAGCTCATTTTATGTATGTTATTACCAAAGATGAAAAAAGCCAGTCAGTCACTCAATAGTGTCTGACAGTGAAGTCTAGCAAGTAAACAGGTTTCCTTGCATAATTTGAATATTAGGACACTGCTAACGTTTAAATTTCACAGATAGGACACCATGACATATTCATAATTCCTGCAAAGTTCTACAGAATTTGATGTTGGCTGCAAAAGGGACATAGTATCTTTAACAGTGTCCAAAGTTTTTTACAAACTCTCTATTTGTTGAGACATATAATGGATTACTTTAAAGCTATCCATCTTGTTATTGTTTATATCTCCATTGATTGTTGTGACATTTGCTCTAAATGGTGAAAGATATAGAGTTGGGGTTCCAACAGGGTTTGGGGTTGGGTGTAGGGGTTGGGTAACATATAGATGTAGTCCAGGGTTGAAGTTAAGAAATCAAGTCTTAGTGGAGCAATTACCACTAGAACCTGTGTTTTGAAACCCTCCATTGCAGTGTGGGTACACAATTAAGCAAGTTGGCGCTACTTTTCCCTCAAATAGCCCATCTTTGTCTCGTCTGCATAGCAAATCGAGACATCTAGGCGTTGCTTTTCCGGTGACGGCAGTGGCGTCAACACCAAAAACTTAACCTCCCGGGGGCTCTTCTAGTACTGATGGGGGCTCTTTTCGTAATACAAATTTGCATTGAATTGGTACCCATGATACTCCTAAATTCTTTGCTATTTCATCATTATCATTGATTTAAGTCGGCATTTTCCCTCTTACAACTTTACAATTTACATATATAGGGGTTACTGACTTTCATCCCGTGATGACATTCTCTCCATTTCTTCCCGTTCTGCACATTTCTCCTCATCATTCAGAGCAACCTTATTACATTCTTTCTTTATAGTCTTTACTATATCCTTCCACAACATCTTTGGTCTTCCTCTTCTTCTCAATATTGATTTACTGGTCGAGGTTCATTATTTGCTGGTCTTTTGGAATCACCAGATTTCAGAGGATTCACGCTTTTCACAACGAAAAAACTTCTCCATGTTTCGGTGTTCGCGCGATCGCCTTTAGCTCCAGCAGATATGGGGCGGCAGCCTGCACACCGGTACTACCGGCGCGTTATAGCGCGTTACAGCACTGCGAGCTTCCGTTGTTTGTATCGGTAATATGTAACAGTCATAGAGATGTGAGATATAGCGCCATCTTGCGGCGAATAAGCGCACATTTGTTTACAATATGGCGACCTCTAGACACCGAAAAATTCGAGCAAGAAATCCTGCACGCTAATCTTACTTCCTAACTTCCATATAGTTCCATTCCATTTAAGGTTTGAAAGTTGAACATCAATATTGTGTGAAAGTTATAACAGAAAAGATAATCTTTATTCTATAATTCCACAGGCCAATTTTTAATTTTGCAATCGCCCCCATGAGCAATCTGACGGAGGCGATTATGTAGCTCACGGGCTAATCGCCTGTCGCCCCGTGTATTTTGAGCCTTGTAACAATGTATAGCAAGATTACCTATTCAGTGAAGCATTAAATCCTATTTATCTGGATGGATAACAAAATAATGTGGGCATCATCCCATTGAATGTTGTGTCCAGTATTAAGGGCGTGTCTGCTATAGCTGAATGAGATGGAATGTTAAATCTGAGGGGTTTTGTTATTTGTTCATATTTCATGTAAGTTGATATCAATCTTGGTACAAATAATAGTAAATAATTCCTTTGGTGATTCTTAGTCAATTTCCACTTCAAAATGCTGATTATATTCAGGGGATTTCATTTTGGGGGACCTGCTAATGGGCCACCCTGCCTATAAATAATGTCCCAACCTCAATTTTTCATCATATCAAATTGCGTAATGCAGGCGAGACCACCATGAGCGTTTCCCTTGTTACTTCTCCATCTTTATGCAGGAACACGATCGATAAGCTACATCCCAAGGCCATTCGCAGGCGTGCCGCCTCCATCCATCCTTCAAGACACCAAGCTTCTCCAGGAGTTTGAGGAGTTTGGAGAGGCGGACGAGAAGACCAGAGAATCAGAGACAGCAGGAGGAACGCAAGACAGACTCAGAAAGGGGTTTGTGTGGGGAGTCCTCACAACCCTGGGCCTTGTGTTTGTAAGTGTAATAATAAATATTAGAACAGTTCTGATATAGTGCTTTATATACCTTTGAAAATGTTCTCAACGCTCTTAGGAAAAGGTAAGAAAGAAGTAAATGTCAGCAGAGCAGGATAAACGGTTTTCCTTTTCTTTCTTTTTTCTTTTCTTATGCTGTTTGGTATTTATGATGAAAAAAATGCACACTACTAATGTTGTCTAGTTTTAAAGGTACTATGTCCCATTTGCAGGCCAAAAAAATGAAAAGGTTAAATTCCAACGGCATTTGAAAGACAATACTAATTTAGAACTTCCCTAAAAATAGGGGGGCTTGAAAATGTCTTTAAGTGGGAAAATAACGACTGTTAGTTGTCGAATCGACTTAGGAGCTATAGAGCCAGTAAGTACCGAATGGTCGTACGTTTTATGCTGCGCAAAGATTCAATCAGTTTAATTTTGGCCATTGCAAGAAGTTGGTTATTGATGTAGACAAATGCTCATGTACCCTTTACAGCTCATTTTATGTATGTTATTACCAAAGATGAAAAAGCCAGTCAGTCACCCAATAGTGTCTGACAGTGAAGTCTAGCAAGTAAACGGGTTTCCTTGCATAATTTGAATATTAGGACACTGCTAACGTTTAAATTTCACAGATAGGACATACATGACATATTCATAATTCCTGCAAAGTTCTACAGAATTTGATGTTGGCTGCAAAAGGGACATAGTATCTTTAACACGATATGATTTAAATGTTTTACATGACATGTTGTAAAGCACTGTGTCCTAATTTTCATTTTCCTCTTTTTGACCCAAATATGGAATAATGTCTTGCGAGAGGACACTAGTGCCACAGTGGGATTGAAGCCCTCAATCAGGGCTTCACACTAACATTTTTGAAACGGGGTCTGGATTTAACTTTTAGAGTCTTTATGCATGAGCCCTATGTATTGTTTTTTTTTTTTGGGGGGGGGTTCGGACCTAGGGCACCATCGGGCACTAGTTAGTGTCGAGTTTTAGCTCAACCCTTACATTGAGAGTCAAGTGAATAAACTACCTTATATACCTCTCTTTAGAAATCTAGCCATCTGATTGGTCGAAATTGGAGTCATGATTTTAGCCATGCCCGTAAAGAAATGAACAATGCCAGTAACTGTCAATAATTCATGAGAAAGATTCCCGTTGCCCCGGGTAACAGGAAAATAGTTAAAATTTGCTGAGATGCCCATTGGTTTAAGTGTAAAAAAAATTCTTTGTGTGAGCGTGGATACCATACAGTGTGTGTGTGCGATTTGGTCGCTTAGTGTGTGCGTTTTTTCCGAATGATCATAACATTTAGGCAACTTTCCAGCGAAGATTAACAGACTGTGTCTCAGATTTTTGGTGAATTCGGTATATAAAAGATATATGGACTGCTTTAATATTCAAGGCATGGCTGTTTCTATACTGGCTCTCAGGGTCATGGCAGGATGCAACCTCCCCTTGAGCCTATAGAAACAGCCATGCCTCTCATAGCAGTCAATATATCTATAATACCACATCATTTCCACTAGAGCTAATGTCTGTCAAATGGTGATTCTCATGCTAGTCTTGTGATACCAATGCATAGTGCAAATGCAGTCATTTTCAAATGCTTTTTTATGTGACTTTGAAGCCAAGCTTGATGACCCAGATTCTATTCTACCCTTCTTGACCATCTTGCAGTTTTTCCAGATCCTGTTGAATTGGAACAGGCAGGACAGTGAGATGTTGGTGTACAAACCTCTTTCAAGATGGAGACCTGCCGACGTCTCACAGTGGCTATCAGAGCTAGGAGCCTGGGCTGCCGATGGCTACAGCAGACAGTTCAATGCAAGTGAAATAAGTAAGAGGAAGAGTATGTCCAATGCATTCTTGAGCATGGGCTTTGTTGATTGACAGATAATGTTTTGTCTCTTAAAAAATTAAAATCAGACATTTGTTCATATGACTATAAATTGCCCTGTGTAAATCCATAGTGGCAAATCTTTATCTTCATTTAGTTTTTCTGAGAAAAGAGGATATATTCAGTAATTGTTTGAAGAGGAATTTATGCCTCTGTATCAGCAGAAGCTACAGGTTTATTATTTGCTTGGTGACTTGAAATGACTTAACTGATAAATGATTAATTGGGCATGTATTATAAACAATTGTATTGCAGTGTCCTTTATCACGATGTGCAATCATTTGCAAGGTCTTAGTTGGCTACCAGGTGTACTGGCCTATAATTTATTTGTTTTCAGCAAAATCACTCCGCTAACTCTCTTAGAAACTACATGAGTGACGATTCTTCTAGGTTAGCACATGCATACATGTAGAGACTCTAGTGTCATTTTGACTATTGCAGAATGATCTGCCCTAAACAACAAGGCTCCTTGTTTTGAGATGGATTTGGGAAGGGAGTGAATTACCATAAATTTATCATTGCTTCATCACTGTAATTATTTATGTCTTGTTGCTGAGTTAGTGTAATTTGTAAGCTCCATGGGTTGCTTCTTAAAGAACCCAACCTACGTTTGAGACTGGAGCTCTTCAACATTTTTCAATGAAATGAAAATTTCAAAAATATTTCCAATTTCATGGTTGCTTCATTATCATAATTTTTGTTCTGGATTTTTTTCTTCTCCTCTTCTAGATGGGGTGCTCCTGGAGGGACTACAGTCTGAAGGAGAGCTGGAGAAGGAGCCCTTTAACATCAACAACTCACTTCACCGGCAGGCCATCCTGATAGCCCTGGAGAAGGTCAAGCAGCTCGGTGGAAAACCTCCTATAGATCTTTGGGAGTTCAAGGTAGGAGGATATTTTGTAGGCACAAACCCTTGTCCTTCATTTTGCGTAACAGTGTCTACAGTTTTAGGCTAGGCTTATGGCACACTGCATAAGGCTTTTTGTTTTTACCGTTTTTTAGAAGAAGAAAAATGTTTAATGAATCAAAAAATATGTAGTAAAGCATTCAAAACTGAAAAATATCAGCCCAAAGAGGGGAAAAAACGTAGATTCTTTCAAGGTTATCATAAACTTGAATCATCTATTCTCCTATCTTTACTCTCTCTCTAGGCATTGCATCAAGGCCTGAGCACCTTCCTATCGTTCGCTGTGCGAGAGTTTCCTCGCCTGACCATGACTGGCATGTACATGTTCTACTATGAAGATGTTTTCCTTCCATTCATCCATCTCGTCTGCCCAGCAAGGTCTGCCATCGCTGGAGAAGCAAACATCATTGTGCAATACTATGTAAGTCACTGGAAAAAGCATTACTGTAAAAGCAACTCTTGTGGTGATATGAAACTTTCATTGATTGTTAATAATATGTAAAAAAATTCCAGTACAACAATACATGACCATGAATTGAAAAATGTTGATGTTACGAGTAAAGAGCACGTTAATTAATCTGGAATATTATTCTGGAATAACTGAAAAAGTTATGGTTTTGCAATGGCTATAGATTTTGAATGGAAATATTCTCAAGTTTTGGATAGTGTAAATTTTTGATTAAATTAATGATTGATGGTTGATCAGAAACTTGACACATTTATTACTTACATCATAGCTTTCCACGCAGGTGTAGCAATATTTGCGTGGAAGCAGAGAGTGTGATTTTGCTTTGTATGCTCTAAAAGACCTATGGAAATTGTTTAACAAGCTGTGGTATAGAACCGATATATTAAGATGAATGAATAACAACAAAGAAATCTCACTTTTATATTAGCAAATCCAAGAGAGCTTTCTTTCACAAAAATGCTGTTTTTTAATCATGAAAGGCTTTTCAATGTCAGAACAGATTGATGTATATGGATATGCATAAGGACATTGAAATCTATTTCTGTAACTGAAATTAACTTGCTTTGTTAATATTAATCCTAATAATAATATTTATAATTAGCGCATCATTTAAAATGTGCCACATCATAGTGCTTATTAGTGGTCTCTGTAGAGAACTTTGACCCACTTTACCCAGGCAACAAAATCTATTTCTGTAAACAAGAGGGAATGCAACACCTGTGGATGTTGATTTCAGATCCTGCCTGAAATGTACATTTACAATCTATGAATAGATGAGAATGCCAGGCAGCATACCAGAGTGTTGATTGCATTACAGTGCTTGTAAGGCAGGAAATACCATGCATGTACATTCTGAAATCTACAAATGCTATACATGTATATCATCTGATTGGATGCTTCTACAGGTCAAATTAAGGTCATGAAGTGACCCCCTTTTCAGTTTCATGTTTACAGTAGAATACATCTTAAATTAATAAGTGGATCGATGGCATACTGTTATTCAATGCTGTTATTCAATTTCTGTAATGGAAAAACTAATGCTTGCAGTATTTAGTGCAAGATGAGTTTGTTTTGTGTCTCTACATTAAGAAGATGTGTGTTGAAGAAGGGTGTTGAAAAGGTGGTTTGCAGAATTTCCAAGTTGAAATCACTGAACAAATGATCATTTGTCTTCCTTAAAGTTAGTGTTGAGAATTGACAACTTCAATTGCAACTTTACAACTTTGCTCAGTTGATAATTTGGTTTTAGAATTACATACATTCTGTGAGTGATAACTACTTTTTTTTCTCCAAACTCCTTTTCATGTCCCTCTGTCTTTTCTTCTTCTTCTTCTTCTTCTTCTTCTTCTTCTTCTTCTTCTTCTTCCTTCTTCCTTCTTCCTTCTTCCTTCTTCCTTCTTCCTTCTTCCTTCTTCCTTCTTCCTTCTTCCTTCTTCCTTCTTCCTTCTTCCTTCTTCCTTCTTCCTTCTTCCTTCTTCCTTCTTCCTTCTTCCTTCCTCCTTCCTCCTTCCTCTACTTGTTTTTTATTCAATTTCATTTACTAATTCCTTCTTTTCATCTTCTCCATCATGTCATATTTTGTATGATACTTTCATTTTATGCATCTGCCTTCTTTGTTTTACTCATGTTCTCTTCATTTCCAACCTTTTTTTGTCTCCCTTTTCAACACCAGAGTGAAGACATTGCCTGGGAGCAGTGGGTGGAGTTCATCCCCAAGTTCCTCTTCCTCCGTATTACCTGTACGCAGAGTTTGCCTGGAACTTTGCCGATGTAAACGCCTTGCCCGTAGCTTTCACCCTTGCAAACTGTGCCTTCCTCACCATGGTGGAGGCCAAGGCTATCACCGCTTTTGTCAGGAGGGGTGTCAGGTAAGCAAAGCTGAATTATTCCCATTTTTGGCTTTCAAGCTAATGTTTTTAACTCTAGATTCCTCTCTTTTTCTGAAAAAACCCATCTGTGTAAAGAGTCAATGAAATAGACTGTATATTCCTAATTTTGCCTTGACGGATTCGTAATTTGTGCTGTGAAAGGTTGGCAGGTCTGGGTAAGTCAACTGGAAAGGGCGCTCCTTAAACCAGTCTCACGTTGCTGGTTGAGAGGGATAGAAATTGCTTCCGATTGATATGTCATTTCATGAAGCCTCAAATAGTTCCCTCCCATAGAGAATGCATGATGTGGGAGGGAACTATTCAAATCTCCATGACTTACGGTAACCTCTTTGACTGGCTATGGTGTGTGTCCCAACTATTTCCCCCCAATTCACTGTGACCAATCTTACAAATTGTAATGCTCTTTGCAGAACTGCACACTGGATTTATGTTGGGGGATATTCAGTGTCAATAACACAATTGAGGGGATTCCTGTTGCATTTCATAATTAATTGTGTACTTGGATTTTTACAGACATTAATCAATCAGTTTTAAATGCCTGTAGACTCCTGTTAGAGTAGATCCTTTCCTTCCACATGACTTGTCACCTATACTCTTACTGAAAGTTCCTTATGAAGCACAATAGCACATCTTGTTAATAAATCTGGTACCAGTATACAATATTTTTTAGTGATAAAGAGCTCGCGTTTCATCCTGAGTTTAAAGTGGGTTCATGAATTGTACATGTTAACTGTTAACTACATGAGGATAAACTACAGATTTTCACTCTTTTATGTAGGTCACTAGGAACCCGTACATTCCTCAATTTGCCAAATCCACAAAATAATTCCAAATAGGTTAAATGTTGTGAAAGTGCAAATCTCTGATTCATAGACATATTTGTCTCTCTTCTATTCACACAGGACTACATTCTTCTCCTTGAAGCGTCAGACGAACACGTTATTCATCATCTTCTTCAGCTGTCTCCTCTGGCCCATAATACCCACTATCGTAACAGACCTCATGTTCTACATCTCCATGTATTACTCACCTTGTATCAACTTCTATGAAGTGTTCATGCAGTGACCCAGAAGCAAGAAGGCCATTATTGCCATTGACAATACACAGCTTTTACGGTCTTAATACCGACATCTGCCCGCTAGAAGGCCATTATTGCCACTGACAATACAAAGCTATTACGGTCCTAATACCAAAAATGGTACAAAAGCAGATCTATATCTGTGTTATATTTCTTGAGGGTATCCATTCAGAAGTCTGTATTGAAATTTTTCAGGTGAGCTTGTGCTTGACTTTTTTTTCTTCAGAAGCACCAAGAAAATATCATACACTGTAGAATAGAAATCAATTTGCAAATTTTTGAAATAATGTCCCAAATAATGGGAGCTAAAAAAAAGAACATTGGAGTACTTAAATTGTATTTCGAGACTTGTGTGTGAGTCTAAACTTTTTCATCATTCATCCACAGAAAGCAGCTTGATTGTTATCATTTTGTCATATCTGAACTGAACATAGTTCATAATAATATAAGACTCATTGTTACTAATTATCAGAATATACCACATCTCATATCATGTCATTGCTTTAGAACTCTTTCTTGGCTATAAACAGTATTAATTTTGTTACAGTCATCGAGAATAGTTTATTGTGATCCTATGTGGAAAAGTTGAGAATGCTGAGAATATCTGGGATTGAACGTGAAATTAATGAAATTGGAGAACATGCTAACCTCTGTCAAAAGGTTTAATGTAGCCAATTGAAGTATATTGGCCACATTTGTATACGGAGCGATGATAGTATCGAAAAAAAGATTATTATGCAAGGATGCAAAGGAGAGGAGACAGACAGTAGCTTAGATGGACTGTCGGGAGTAGACAGTTAACATGTCTACTGGTATCTCCTGTCTGAGCTCATCGTATGGCTCAACACAGAACACTCTGGAGAACCATTCATCAATAGGATAACAAAGGGTCAGTCATGACTCATCGGACCATAACAATATGGAAAAGTTAATTATGTTATGAGGTTACATTTATCTGCCAAAATATTTTACCTTATGAATATTAATTCAATAATGACCAATGTGAATACCAATAAAATAAATGATTATATTTTTAAGCAGAGCACTGGTATGTATATACATGCTATGTGATGGTTTTCGTATTACCTTCTACTATTATATTTTTAAGTATTATGTGTATTTTATTAAGCGATCACCCTATAGTTAAACCTGTATCTTCTTTTCTTGTTGTTTGTTTTCATAAAAATCTGACAGGTCTACCCCTGCAAACTTAGCTACTTAAATACATTATTGCCCACATACAGATAGAAAACATAAGTGTACCGAGAGCTGGTCACTTTTGTTAAACTTCTGGGGGTTGTTTTATGAAACCAACTCCATAATAGTCGTATCTTTGTCTGCGACCTACAGGAAGCTGACAACCCGTTTCACAAAACTATGATAAGAGGCAATTTCATGATTTGATTTTATCAGCCAAAAAATATAGTCTTTGTCACGATCCATCATATTTTATCCTGAATTACTGAAAGAGATTTTTAAACTTAATTTCACTCAAATTGTTTCAAAAAGTCAAAATATAAAAGAGTGTCAGGGAAGTTGTCCCTCGTGTTGGCAAAGACGGTTTTGTGAAGCACTTAGCGGACAAGTCAAGCAACATGTCCTTGATCTTCTACTAATGACGGTTCTGTGAAACGACCCCCTGCTGTCTCAAAATTTATGTCACGTATAGTGGTGCATTAGCCATTCACACATTTGTGCGTAGGAACTCTACTGACTCGGTGAAACACAGAAGTCTAACTCTGCACCCATGATCTTTATTCATCGCTACAGGTGGTTAAAACTGTTGGATCATAAAAGCCAGAGTAACGGTTCTAGCATCTAGTCTTCCTGTAGCATGTATATTTGATAGCATACATGAACTACAAAATATAATCCATATTCATTGTGTAAATGTTTATAGACTAGACTTTCCATTGAATTAGACCAGGCTATTTAGAACGTATTAATTATTGACAAATGACATCGAAGTGACTCGAGCTTGTATCATGTATAGTAATTTCTATTTTGTTTTGTTTTGTACTCTCTTTTTTATGTCAAACATGTCAATTGATTTTTAAATCAAACTAAATATTTGAAATAATCATCTGATGAAAATGCAGGCCCGTCAAATCACCTTTTGTCTGCTGGAACCCAGAACGCGTACTTTTACACAGATTTAATACCTGTCTGGTTCTCAACAGACTCTATGTATGAATACCTCATGTGGTGAAATAAAATCATAAATTAGAGTTTGATTTCAGCCACACAGATGACAAATTGCCATTGTCAAGAATTTATTTCCTTTTTCATTTGTAAACTAGTTGAAATATTGTTAACAAATGACTGCAAATATATTTACAGGGCAAAATTATATTTCTTATTCCTTATGTTTATTGTTAGGATTTATGAAGTAAGTGTACTTCAAAATGATCTAGAACATTATATTTGTCTCACAATAAGAAATGTACGTTTTATATATATATATATTGTCAATTTCTTTACTAATAATACATACCAGTAAGTTATTCCCACATATATGCATATGATATTCAGTTCCATTTTCAAAGATCATAGTGCAGCTAGTGGAAAATATAGCATTAAATTCAGGGTCTTATCATCTATTTGTAGGTGAGGAAAATACTCTCATTTACTCCTATCTATGAATTATATACCACTAGTTGTACTTCCATATACATGTACCTATTATATGCTAATTCTCCATGAATTATTCAGATACTATGTACACAGTTGAGATATATTGAATGTGACCATTATTTAGCTTTTCATCAAATGTGATTCAACCAAAAAGAATTTCAGCTTCCATGAAGCTACCGAGATATGTGTAATAGGAATTTTCTTTTACCAAAGCATGGGCATTAAGGAAATTCATGGTTATTTGGCATATAATTTGTTTCAAATTGAAAAAGGGATTGTTATTTGGAAAATACAATAACCAGTGGCAGAAATTGATATCATGTTATATGGCTTCCTTTTCTTTGCATTGACTCATTCAATGTGGTTTTTATTATATTTAATTTTTTTTAAATTGGCATTGAAGTGTTTGGGTGACTGGAATTGCCTTGCTGTGTAACTATAACCTTCAAAAACTAAAATGGTTCATCCCAATACAGCTATCTTCTTCAGTGAGCTGCTTACTGGATTACTCTTACAATGTGTTACACATTTACAGATAGTTGCAAGGATACCATACTTGCAATTTGCAAATATTGGCTTTGCATTTAGATCCACTGCATGTGACAAATATAGGACACACTTGATCTATGATGACTTGACATTACAACTCTTATCCAACTAAAGTGATTCTACAGTTAAAAGTCTATATTATAATAATTCAGTTAAACTCGGCCGACAAGGGGTCTAAGATCATGTTCAACAAAAGAAAACTTCGTTTTTGTTACATCCGATTTCGGACAAAACCTTATACAGAACAATTGGTATAAATTTTAGTGGAATATGGGTCCAAGGGTATGAATTTTTGTGGCAAAATTGGAGACACTTCAAATTATATTATTTATATTGTTATATAGAAGCCAAGTGAGGAATGTAAGTTGTATATTGTCAAAGTTTACAGCACTGTGTAAACTTCTCTTTAATATCTGTTATTTTCGTGCCATCATCAATGATCAAAAGTGTTAAACACTAGAAAATGAACACAAACTTGCAGTGTCCATCCAGACAATGAACAGCTAGGATGGGATATTAGTCTAAGAATGGTATTGCTTTTTCATCCCTCGTAACTTAGGAAGCACAAGGTTGGAATGCTAAATATTTATACACGGATCGAAATCAATGTTCTTTATATTTACTCTCCTAGATCATGCTTATTCATGTGAACTCTTGTTTGATTTTATCATTTTGGAAACAAGTTTGTCTTAACGAAGTTTGGTCGGTGTGTGTTCTTCAGATTTTTTAGATTTTTTTTTGGTTAATGAAAAAAAAAAAAACTTTTATTGTGAGAAGGAATAAATCAGATCATCTGATATTGTACATGTCCATACACATACTTATTTTTCTTAGAGCATCTGGTATATGTGAATAAAACATGAAATGAGATTTTAAAGTAATATTTGATGTGTATTTTATTTCATTTTGTGTTCTGATTTTTTATTTTTATTTTCTGGGGAGGGAGGTGCAGGGATATTCCATCCACCTTTTTGTTAGTTATGTAATGGGGACCCAAAATGTCTTCATTCATTTTTATTCATTTATTCATCTATTTATTCATTTTTATGTATTTAATCTTATTTTATTTCCTTTCCTTATTTTGTTTATTTATTTATCTATTTATTCATTTTTTTGTTTACTTATGTTCTACTTATTTATTCATTATTTATGTATTTATATTCATGTAGGACAATTACCCCCGTAAAATTACCCCCAAGGACAACCATCCTCCGAGGACAATTACCCCCCGGAGAATTTACCCCCATGGACAATTATCCTCCCCCGATGACAATTCCCCCACCCCTGAAAGTTACCCCCTAGGACAATTACCCCCTAAAGGACAACCAGGACAACCACACCCGAAAAAATTTCCCGGGGGGGGGGGGTAATTGTCCAAGGGGGTAATTTTCCGGGGGTTAATGTAGCTCAGGGGGAGGTTGTCCTCGGAGGGTAATGTTGAATAGGAAAATTACCCATTGCAGGCTAGGCTACCCCAATATTCATTCAAGAGAATCCGGAGATGTCCTGCAAACTTCCCAAATCACGTTCTTCGTAAAAGTACGATTCGAGTGCAGGCGAGTTAAGTCTGGACGAGATTGTTGGCAATTTTTATGCAAGTCTTTCGACGGCCCAAAAACTTACAAACCTGGATTTAAATCCACTGAAAATGCCAGGCGTTGTCGACGTTTATCCTCCACCGCCCCAAAATTGTTGCCAGCCTGGAGTTGCTCGATCTTTGCTTTACAGTGGTTCAAGATTCCAAGGGCATCAGAAGAGCAAAGGCAATCGTTACGATGTGGAAGTCGAGTTGCAAGTGAGTATCCCGCGGGAGACGGGTAGAGTGTGTTTGTTGGCATCCGTGCCCCGGTGACAGTCCGGCGTAAGAAGCATATGGTGGAGGCCTCGCCTCAGTCCTTACCGAACACTGCACCGGGTACCGGGTGTGTGTATTGAATATCGTCCCCAAAATCTTCTAATTCCTTTGATTTCTTTGTATCCCTAACCCATTATTAATATTCTACAAATGAAGATGTACTTTTTTAAAATCTTGATCATCTTCACATCTCCATCTTTCTACCCATTTTCTCTACCTCATCAGTTTCCTTCTGTTCTGTCTCCTTTTTCTGCAAATGGTGAAATGCAATATTTTCACATCTTTCTCTGTTGAAAAATTAATGACATAATAATGTTTGCACTTTCTTGAACCGTCTCCATTTCTTTCCATGCCTTTCCCTCCACTTTTTTTTCATTTTCCGTGCCCTGGAACAACATGAATTATCGGGGGGAAATCCATGGGAGCCATGGCCATGAGCGATTTCTTCTTCTTCTTCTTTGGTGTAGTCTGCTTCCTTCAATCTTGAAGATTCTTGCAGAACTTTGGTTAAGTGTGTGTCACAAGGATAGGGTGCATGTGCCAATAAATAACAAGGTGCAAGTAAAAGCAGCGTTGGATCTAGCTGCTGCAGCCTCTCGTCAATTGGAGACGAAAGGCTTCGACAGATGTGGCTGTCACGACATTGGCTGGGAGGGTGTTCCATGTCCTCACTGTTCTGGGGAAGAAGGAGTTCTGGTGTTGCTGAGTCCTTGATTGAGGTCGGAGATATCCTTGTGAGTGAACAGCTCTTGTTGGTCTGATGGATTTGGTGATGTGTGCCTCTGAGTTGAATGGAACTAGCTGGTTGTGAATCTTGTAGAACATCACAAGGCGAAGGTGTTCTTGTCGCTGTTGGAGTGATGTCCATCCAAGCTCCTGCAACATTGAAGATACGCTGGATGTGTTGCGGTATTGATTCAATGTGTATCGGGCTGCCCTTCGCTGGATCATTTCTAGCTTGTTGTTGTATATGGCCGTTGATGGATCCCATACGGAAGAGGCATATTCCACCAGGGGTCTGACTAGTGTTCTGTATGCTGTAGCTTTCGAAAGCACCTAGAGTCCTAGACTACATTGTAAGTAATACTAGGCTAATGTGCTCTGGTAAATTGAAGAAGAGGTCTGGTGAAGAAAAAAAATTAAATTTAAAAATATTAATTATCACTGTGAGAAAATTGGGCTGATACAACACTAAATCGTAAAAGAGCTCCCATGAACAGAAAAGTATTATTTACACTGACATCGGCGACATGAATCCATAGTTACAAGTATACAATTTACAATTTTCTCACTGATACAGCATGTTGATGAAGAGAACAGCTATATGTGTGGGTACCTGAAGATCAAAGGCCTGACAGACGAGTTCCCTGTTCTAGTAACTTTCTTTGAAGGAGAGATCATAGGAGAGAAGTACCCATTCCTTACAAGAAAATGGGATGCAGATGAGGAAGTTGACAAGAAACATTGGGTGAGAATAGATGAGAGGCTCGCATTCATGTACATGAGACATCCTTGTCTTAATCGTGTATGAAATCCATTACAGCCATCAACAGCCAGGACATAAAATGTTCATAATATTTTTCAGTGGTGATTTCTAATGATGTTAAAGCCACATGAAATGAAAAAAATAATGGTATGTGAGATCTCTTTGACAAAGTTAAATAACTAAATAACTATAATGACTAAGAATATGTAAAAATTGTTGGTAACTTGAATGTCGAGTAAGCATTGGGTACAGATGAATTTTTATCCCTAGTCTCGAGTCTTGTCCTAAATCATTGATATTGCTAATGCTCCCTGTTATTTTGTATGATTGTAATTTTATGTGCTATGGATTTCAAGCAATTTTTCGCTGATATTGCTCTTGAAATATGTCTCTATTATGTTCTTAAAATTAATACCACGGTAACGATCTTCATTGCCTATTTGCCTCCATATTGCCTTAATGCACCACCAAATAGAAACAAATGTAAATCTTTGACTTGTATTTGCATATTTATTTTAAAGATCTTTTGTATTTTGATATTTGAATTGCAGGGTCAGTTTCTGTCATTTTACCAATACACCAAGACCTTCAACCAAGACAACTTCAACTATGATGCCCTGAATAACACAGATTATGTCTTCATGAGGTGGAAAGTATGTACACCCTGTACTGTTATTTTTTTCTCTCCTTTTTGTTGTTGTTGTTGTATATTGTGATGTTGACCCCCTTTTTGTTATATTATATTCATGTCAGGAATTTAAATTTTATTACACTTCTGTAAAGGGTAGTACAATACAGCTCATGTTTCACTGCAAAAATGTAGGAGAAATTATGATCAAACCTTTCAATTCAACATCTTGGAATGTTAGAAGGAGTCGCACACATTTTCCGAAGAGAAAAAATTACTCTGATCTTCTGGTGTTTTGTTACCTTGTAATGTCACTGTGTATTGTAGCAATTTGAAGTGAAAACAAACAAATAAGAATAAATGATTAGCAAGTATGCATGCACATATCTAATTAACAAGTCAAAGAACACTCTTGGTTCAAACTGTTATAGCATGAAGCAATAGTAGTTTTATCCTTCTCTCTCTCTCTATTCCACTTTTTGTGAATGTAGGAGCACTTCTTGGTACCTGATCACAAAGTAAAAGACATCAGCGGAGCCTCTTTTGCCGGATTTTACTACATCTGTTTTCAAAAGTCAACAGCGTCGATAGAAGGCTACTACTACCACAGAAATTCAGAATGGTAAGTGTTGTTCTTAACTTAAAAGGGGCAAGGATGCCCATTTAGAGGCTTTTGCATGATGCCTTTTCTTAGTTTCCTATATTTTCAGGCTTTTCCAGGCGTTAACATACAGAAGGTGTGGGGGCCCTAGCATAGTTCTATTTACATTGATTTAAAAAAGAATCTGCTCAAGCGATTGATCAATCGCACATCATGTGAGAAAAATTAATTCACTCCAGCCTCATGCAAATGAGCAAATTGCCATCAAGTGTAAGATAATAGAGTACCGAAGCTGTGACGTCATAAAAATCTATTTTTAGAATTTCTCAATTTGAACTTCATTTTCCGAAAGAGCATACAAAATAATGTATGTAATAATAAATGTCGAAAACCAATTGAATATTTCAAGTATTGGCTGAGATATGACCATCTGAATAAATAGATTTCAATAGGAAATCACTGTTATTTAGCTCTGGTTCGTAATCTTTCGGAAAATGAAGTTCAAATTGAGAAATTCTAAAAATAGTTTTTTGACGACGTCACACTTGTGACGTCGTCACAATCTGCCTACAGTAGTACTATACATGGAAACTAACTATACAAGGCTGGTCCGTTAGATGAAAACCATTTGGTGTCCTTTATTGGGTATACATATCTGTGTGTATGGAGCTTGGCTGGGGTAGGAGTGTTAATGTATCCTGAACAGAACAGTTAAGTCAACACAAGGTTCATTACCTTCAACTTCAGTTGCAGGCAATGGTAGAACATGTTGTCCTATGAAAGGACGATTATTGTGCTTACAGGAAATCAATGGAAATGCATTTTGTAGTACATGGTGTCCAATTCGTATTGAATTACATGTATCTTTCTATTACTGATATTTAAGTTAAAGACCTAATGGCAAGTCAAGCAGACTCATGATGAACTCACTTTCTCTTGGTCTTCCATTGTAACATTGTGTAAAAAAAAATCTTTTCATTTTCTTAATAAAACATTTAAGATTTGTGAGCATTTCAATTGTTCCAACTTACCTTTTCATATCTCATTTCTTTCTTTCTCATCAAACTCTTTTTGTATCATCTCTTTCCCCATCTGTTTCTTATTTTGATTCTTCTGTCCTCCCTTACAATGTTTGTTTCTAATTTTTCCTTTTCAACTCTTTCTTATTCTATATTTCTTCTGTTCTTTCTATCTCATCCATCTCTCACTGTTCTGTCTCTCCCCCTTCTCTCTCTCTCTGTCTCTCTGTCTCTCTCTCTCTCTCTCTCTCTCTCTGTCTCTCTTTCTCTATGTCTCTCTCTCTCTGTCTCTCTCTCTCTTCCTCTCTTTCTTTTTGTTTTTCTTCTCCTATCCCTTTATCTTTCACCATCTTCCTGATCATGCAGGTACCAGAGTTTGAACCTGACGCATGTAGCAGACCATAGTGTACCCATTTATTTGTTTCGGTGAGGCAGTAGCAGCCAGATAAAGTGTTTTATTTATTCTAATGCACCATAGATTTTGTAAATACATTTTGTCTTGAAATAGAAATGTGTATTTTATATTTCTAAATATCGTGTCCCATTTGTTCTCAAATACAATATGCATCATTTTGGGACTTGTTTATTGTATGAAGGGATGATTTTATTTGTGAATTGAGTAAATGTTTATGCTCACCACATCTTAAGACCTATTTATTTGAATTTAAGTAATTATAAAGCTTAATGTGAAAAGTGAATTGCACAAGCCCGTGTTCACAGCGTACTATTCTAATCTAAAGTAAGAAACTTTTTGTGAAATTGGCAGAGCTCTGTGAAGGTAATTAGAAAAACAAAAACAAGTATTGGTACATGTGTGATTATTCTTTTAAATCTTGTGAGAACTCACTTGTCTTTAAAGTGATTTTGCTTAAACTTCTGTCAGAATTATGAGAGAAATATGCAGTGTAGTAAATGAGTTGGTGTAGTCATGACCATTTGTTTTCTTCCATGAATTTATATTGAGTGAATGTAAAAATACAAATTCTACGCATATGAGATAAATTCTAAATGAATTGTAGATGGGTACATTTTATTTATTATTGAATATCATTTGTTTAATTAATGAATTATTGTTTTTTAATGAATTTACTGAAAGAAGTGCAATTTTAATGTTGGATTTTGTCATTATTCAACAAGAGTTCAGCTCTTTTGGTTTGTTGTATGTGTGTTTTGTTATTTTCTAATTGTGCCGTTTACAGTGAAACTCAAAAGTTACACACACACTGAATTTAATCATTTAGTTTGATGAGGAGTGTTAAGTGTGCCTATGATATGCAATGTGTCTATATATTCGTAGGAAAATGGTCCAGAAATTATTTACTCATTACTTCAGATAAATGTATGCAAGATTTACATGAGACCAGAAACTAATTACAGAACTGAATAAAGCCTCTGAGATAGTATGAGTAACATGATGAAAGGTTGAAAGGGAGAATAAATGGGTACGCAAATACATTAAAATGTATAATCAAGAGAGGAATTATAAAATACTAACAATCTGTAGCCAAAGCAAGAGTAATGTGGTACCATATATTTCCATCAACCAAATGAGTAATGACCAGTTTGTTTGCTTGGAGAGTGATGATATATTAATATATTGTGACAATGCCTCTTAGCAAAGCTGCTTTTGAAGACATGCATGATTTTCAAAAATAGTGTGCAGTTCTGGCAAACGCCATGTTTCAAAAGAAAGTGTCAAAATGTCATATAGGTACTTAATTATGTGGTAAATGTAAAAGTGACGAAAAAATACCGACATGGATGTACATAGATGGGACACTGCTTGTAATCTTGATAGATTGATGTTCTTCTTGCACTTTATTTATTACTCGGACTAGCCTATGAAACAGTTTGTATCACATTCGATTTGCAAAGCTCGTCTCTTTGAAGTTAAAAGCAGCACACCGGATTACCATTAGATGGTTTCTTACAAATTATTTAACCAACAAAATCAGGAAAATATGTGGAAGTTAAATATTGTGTCAAGACTCAAAAGTAGAGTGTCGGTTTTCAGAAAACTACCCACATTCACAAAATGTGATTTAAAAAATTTGTTCCAGTCATGGGCACATCCTTCAAATAATCATCTCAAAATTCAACAGAAAAAAACATGTCCCTTATTGAGATTTGAGTAGATTACATATTTTTAAAGTATAAACAAAACTATAGATATCCTTATTTAGCTGTGAAATCGTTTCAATCTACCTTTTTCATCCTGCGATGAATTCTCAATGAACATGGACTACGAAGGTTTAAAACTGAAAGTGCGAAATCTTGAAGCGCTATGCATTATGTGGATAAGCAGGGTTTTATTTGATTTACTAAAATTATTTCCTGTACCTACAATGCATTCAAGTTAATTTCTTCTTTTTTCCAGCAGATTATTGAATAATATCCTAGTTGGTATTATATATGATGTTGGTTTATATTATACGATGCAAAGGAGGAATGAAATTGTTTTTAAATAAAAGGACTCGAAAAGGAAATGACAGTCCCTGTTTTTTATATATTTTTTTTCTACCCGTGAATACAGCATAGTGTAATTAGTGCCCGAATTAGTGGGAGGAAAACGAGGGGGAGATGGAAAGAGAAGATTTGAGAGTGTGAGTGTGTGCGGGGGTGGGGTATGGATTTGTGTGTGTTTGAGAGAGAGAGAGATGGAAGCGGGGAGAAGTACAAAGAAAAAAAGAGGAGGATAGAGACAGACAATCTAATTCCATTAGTTTCTTATTCTACAGGTTAAACTTGTATAGTTCTTTTAATCTCATCAATATGCACTCTGCCTTTTTATTTTCAGTTACTGTTTACGGTCTCCCCGTTTGAAAACACGGGCAACATTACAACTCGAATATAAAATTTAAAAAACTAAACGGAAAATTTGTTTGTGGAATGCAAACGAAAATACTGTTATTTATTCTGCACTTCAAAACACATGCATGCACCACTACCAGTAAGATTTAACAGCAGAGCAATATATATTTTAGGAACAGTATACAGCTACGCTATACATTATTTAATGGCATCTGTTCAGTATGCTTGCTAATACTAAAAATCGTGCACTGCGCTTTGTCGAATGAGAGATTAATGTCCCCTTATCAAAAACCTCTTTTATGTACATGCGCGTGTTCAATCTTCCTCATAAACTCCCCAAAATAGGCGGAATATTTACCCGCCGATTTTATCCCTAATTCCTCCCAATTTCTTTCTTACTCCTGTCTTCTTTCACTCTATTTTCCACCATAACCCGGTATAATTTATTTTCTCATTATCACCCCCTTCCCTAATTAAAGTTCCTACATCTTGTTCCTTCCTTTCTGTAGGGATACAACCCATTATTATCACAACTATCAACTCTTTCCATTCCTTTGTTAAAACATGAAATATATATTTCTATCCCTTCTTTAATTACAAACACCTTTCGACATAAATGCTACTGATTGAGTCTCAACTAATTTTCCGGTTTTATTTTAATGAAAACGAATTTCTGCAACCTCTTGTCTTTCAAACAGCACAGCAAACTGTATAAATTACCTTCACCCCCATTAATACCCAATATTCTAAAATTCAATCCGTAACATTTCGAACTATCCATAAAAACATTTTATATTACAGTCAGAGATCTAGTGTACAATGCCAGGCACCTTCTTTAAAAGGTAAACAAATATTTACCTTAAAAAATTAATTAACTTGTCACTGCTATAGTTTCATTTGAAATTCACACTTTTCTGTTTTCAAGGTTATTCTTCCCCTTTTCTGCCTCATAAATAACCAATCTACGATATAAATTGAGCATATTGTGCGAGAAAGCATACTTTTCAATGAATTCAAATTATGCAGCAAAATTGAGGGAAAACTGTCATCAAGAAATGAACCTTTTGGAAACCAATTTCTCCGTAGTGACTGTTACATGCACCTCACCCGGCTGTAACATATAGGAACCTCTAATGCCTACACTTTAAATTATTATACCATGTCAGAAATTTTGTCAAAATGAAGCTATAAGATTAGTTATCTATTTTTAGTACATGTAGTAAGGCATATGCAAGTGAAAGGTAGAAAGTAAGCATATTATAATCACAGAGTTGTTCTATTTTTAAAGCAAATATGCTGCCATACCCTAAGCAAATGGGCTTAGATGAAGCATCAACGTACATGGCATGTAAAAAGAGGTAAAATTCACAAATTCTAAGTAACCCTCATTATCATCGACCATCCGGTTACTGATATACATTTATCTCTTTCATTTGCGGATACATAATGGTATTGGATACCGATTTCTAGCAGTCAGAGAAGAATTCGGGAGCAAATGGTTTCGGATACCCAGTATCAACTTCGTTTTCTCCAGCACTGATGCGGAACACTTTCTGGAGCTTTACGAAAAAGAAATTTCCTGCAGAAAATGGAGAAGAATAAATGATAAAGTGAACATTATGATATTAAATCAAAACTTATTTATATTTTATCAGCTTATCCAGTTGGCTAAAACGCTATGACAGAGGTCCTAAAATGTAAAACGGAAGCAAATAAAAGGAGCAAATTGAAAATAATGGGGAAGAAATACTTTACCTCCATCATCCGAGAAAACAAAGTTCGGTTTGTTGACCTTTGAATCATACTCCGTCGAGATACTCTTCGGATATCCGTTGTCTATCGATTTCGAACTCTCATCATACCGCCAAACTTGTGGGCCTTTAAAGAAGTACGTCTTATCTATACATATCAAATAAAAGATGGACGTTTCATTATCGTAAAAGTATATTTGGGGAATCACTCAACAATCATAATTCATTAAAGAAAAATATTCCAAAGGCTTCATATAGATCAATATGACATTTTCTAAACGGGGAAAAATGAAATATAAATATCAGTAGCAAAATGCGAACTATATAGCGTCATCAAACATTTTACGTTCAATGTGCTGAACAGCAAACTCTCACTGAGAGCTCCGGTGAGCCAATCAAGTTTGGTTTGGTTTGGTTTGGTTTGATGGTTTGTTTTACCTGACTGCTAAGAAAGCATGTGTGTGCTTGTAAGTAAGCAGGTTCACTGCATCTGAGAAAAAACTAAATGATTACAAAATGATGTAATACAAAAGAACAAACAATTACTATCACGAAATAAAGAGCTAAATGTAAAATTATGTTAAGTACTTGCGTAATAGGCCAACTATATCAGACAACCAAATGTAGACCCAAACTAGTAACCCCTATTGGAGGGAGCTGCCCCTGAATTATTGCTAGGACTAAGAACTTGTATTATTATCATGAAATCTTATAACATTTATTCATTTATTTATTTATTTTTCATTTTTTTCACTTTATTTTTTTAATTGATCTATTTATTTATTTATTAATAAATTAACCATTCACTTATTCATTTATTCATTTATTAATCTATTAATCTATTCATTTATTAATTTTCAAAGGAAAACAAGCCTTTACCTTGTCCTCTGTCATGAGCTGCCCCTGCTACATCTTTCTCAACGCCCCAGTCTACTATTTTAATGGGGTGACCTTCAACACGCTTATTATCTTGGAAAATATACATCTTTTGATCTGGAATGGAAAATATAAGGAATTGTCAGAGTTTTGACAAGGAAGACATATTAATAAATTCATATTTTCATGGAAAGAAGACAAATTTAGTTAAAAGGATATGATACAATTAAAGGATGCTTTTATGGAGAAATGGTGTTCAGGAGGAGGTGGATTAGAGAGAGGAAGAAAAGAATCAGAGTCGAAGTTGTTATTGGTAGTTGTGGTGGTGGTGATGGTGATGGTGGTGACGATTATAATGGTGGTGATGATGAAAGGGACAACGGATATAAAAGTATAGTAGAAGAAGAAAAGAAGTAGTCAGAACAAAAATGAGAAAAAGAAGAAGAGGAAGAAGAAGTAGGATAATCATTTCTTCTTTAAATTTACAGTGACCAAGGTGACATCAAAGAGCTGCAGAATACAAGGAGATGGGGAAATTGTGTGAAAACCATCAGATAATTTCAAACGATGGAATCGACCATCGAGGTGGTGGTGTTGTTATTGTTGGTGGTGGTGGTGATAAAGATGATGACGATGACGACGACGACGATGATGATGATGATCTAATGATATTGATGACGATGATGAGGATGGTAATGATGAAGATGAAGATGAAGAAGATGATGATGACAATGATGACGATGATGGTGATGAAGATGAAGATGGTGATGAGGATGGTGATAATGAAGATGAAGATGAAGAAGATGATGATGATGACGATGATGACGATGATGGTGATGACGATGATGACGATGATGGTGATGAGGATGAAGATGGTGATGAGGATGGTGATAATGAAGAAGAAGATGACGATGATGATGATTATGATGATGATGATTTTGATGATACTGATAATTATGATGAGGATATGGAGGATGAAGATGATAATGGTGATATCGAAGAACATAATTATAAACGGATGAACGACGATTAGAACACCTCGTGTACAAACAGACATTAATATCGATCATTATTACCTCTTAAGAAGACCACGTTGCCATCTTTTCGTTGGTAGACAGCTGATATGTCATTGGGTAGTTTAATGAAGCTGTCCTGAGCGTCTTCTCCCCCAACCGGTGACAGGAGCTCACCAGAAGACGATACCTTCCACATCTGTCCACCCTGTGAACAAAAAAAATCTGTGTAATTTTTGCATAAATATTTTTAAATCGCATGTTGCTGTAGTGTGGTGGAAACACTGTACACAAATGAAACAAGACACATTCTAAATTATGTATACGGGGGATAATGGTGGGGAGAAGGGGTAAGGAAGGGGTGAGAGAGAGAGAAGTGAAAGAGAATGGTGGGAGGAAGGGAGAGTGGGGGAGAAAGAGAGGGAATGCAGAGATAGAGAGAGGGGATAGAAGTAAGAGGGAAAGGGAGAAAGAGAGCGAGAGAGAGAGAGAGAGAGAGAGAGGGAGAGAGAGGGAGAGAGAGAAGGGAGAGAGATAGAGGGAGAGAAGGGAGAGAGAGAGAGAGAGAGAGAGAGAGAGAGAAAGAAAAAAGAAAGAAAGAAAAAGCCGGGGGGGGGGGCTTCCGACATCCTAAAGAACATGACTAAAAAGCTCTGGGAAATAGTTGGATATTTAATGTAAATCACTGCACACATTCAACCTTGAGCTCAAGTCCATTAATTAGAATGAATCGGAGAACAAACCCGTTTTATTCCCTTTGGTATCTTTCCAGACATTAATGGTTATTCCATACAGCTATCTTCTCTTTGAATAGATGAACTATCTGCGATGCTATTTGGGTCAACTGTCAAATTTGCCATTGGAATCTATAAGCCAACAAGTCATGTACTTGACCCATTTTGGATTTAAAAAATGGTAAAGTAATATCGTTGCCGTTCTATCTTTTATGGGTTTTTTTTATATAGCAACAAGCATAGCCAGGGGCTTTGGGCACATGCATGCTCTCTACTTTTACTTAGTGCCATCAGGCTTCCTTCGAAAAAAATGAAAAAGTGCATCAAATTTGGAGTAATTAAACTCTGTTTAATTCACTTTTAAAAATGTGTAAATATTATTTCTTTAGTAGGTCGCTATTTACACTCCCTCTCATTTATTTTTTTATTTTTTTATTTTTTTTTGATACAGGGATGTACTATATAAGTACGCTTCTGTAGAAAATCGGCGATCTTAACCGGGCCCCCTCCCTTCCCACATTAAACAAAATTAAATATTGGCTACGCGCTGGTACAGGAGCGATTAGGTAAAGCAAACATGGCATTTGGAAAGATATAGGAAAGGCAAAAGGCACAAAGGAAAAACTGAAGAATTCATATCATATATTCGCTTCCCAACGTGTTAAATTTTTACATAATGCGACGAAAATGACCATTGTAATACAATGGTCATATTGAACATACGTGGAAAAGGAAGAGCACATTGTCTACATAGGTGGCAGCAGTGAAAGTCTGTGTACAGATGTCCCCTGAGACGTCTCCTCCTCCCCCTCCTCCCTGGCCTCCAGAGCCCGTGCCGGTATCCGTTCCCGTTCCGGTGCCTGTGCTCGTTCCCGTTTGAGTACTTCCATCTACCAAAACAATATCATATCAAGGGGCACGAACTAAATAAACATGATCACTGACGGATAATCATCATTCGAGTCATCACGCAACTACTTCTAAATTTCTAGCAAAGGTAGGAGCCACGCCGTTGGCCTCTGGTAAGTCCCAACGGACCAGTGGCGGATCCAGGGGGCCGGGGCCCCCCCCCCACTGAGTGAAAAATATTACCCACCGGCAAAATTTTCAAATTTGCTCTACCCCACGAAGTGGGCCCCTTTTTAGGCCCTCTCCCTTGCCGCCGGCTGGATCCGCCCCTGCAACGGACTATATTCTTTTATTCTTCTCCCCCTTCTCCTTTTTCTTTCTTTCTTTCTTCTTCTTTTTCTTCTTCTTCTTCCCTCAATCCCTGACGGATTTTGGGGTGGGGGTCACAACAGGCCCCTTTTGAAACTACTAAGTGACATACGTTTAGTAGACAAGACCAAGAAGATGCCCCATTTTTAGGTAATGGCCTATTCAAAGATAGTTTTTACATTTTTTTTTTTGGGGGGGGGGTAGGGACGAGCATTCGACGAAATCGAATATTTGATAGGTTTGCCGAAAATATTCCGACAAACAACATCAACAATTACAACAACGACAACCAAAACAACATCCACAACAGCAGTAGCATAAAGGAAAGGTTTCAGATAGTCAAAACATTGAATATACAATTGGAGCGCGCCACAAGGATCACAGAGGGAGGTCCTCAAACTTTATCCTTTGAAGAGGGCAGATGCTCATATAACATTGTTTTGCAGACAATTACGGAAAAGCTGACAAGAAGTTTGGAAGTAAGGGAAGAGGTGTCATATAGCGATGCCTTTGCCGATACATGTTTTCTGACTTTCCTCTAATAGATGTACACATTTTTCAAAATGGGTTATCCAAGTAGGCCTAATCATGATTATGCAAGCTTTATTAGATCATCCTGATTTACTGTTAACATAATCATATATTAATGATTTCAATATACAGTATAAAATATTTTCTGAGTTGGCGACATTTTTTTATGCAATCAAATTAAAGAATGCAGAAAGTCAGCAAGAATATCATTTATAATTCCATTGCAATAATTTCTAAAAAATATTGCGCGATCGCTTCCACTCCATACACAATCATTACGAGCAAACAAACAAACAAACAAACATTCATTCATTCATTAGACTTCATGATTATTTTGTCGTTCTTACCACAAACGAAGTCGGGATCTTGGGCATCTAGATAATAATGAAAGTAAAAACAGATGAATAAGACAAGGGATAATTGAAAATTCTATTTTATCAATCATCATGATTACTAAAATGAATATATAACTATGATAATTACATTACTCACTAGAAGGGGTATATGAATACGTCCAATTTATTTGAAAGAAACGATAAATAAGCGCGAAAATTATTATTATACGATTATTATCGTTATAAATGACTATATAAAAACCGTGGTCCTATTACTAACTCGAATGGGTATGAATGTATATTCATCGAACTCATGAATGACAGTCAAAATGATTGAATCAATTATGAGGAATGGAAACAAATATATATATATGAATACTTGGCCGTGTCAACAAGCCACCGGACCATGGACCGTGTTATAAAAGGTTCAAATCCATGCCACGGCACTAACATCCGTTGGAAATACATTAATCTACATTTGCCACTCACGACCAAGGTGGAATAAACTGAAACCGATAGAGGAAACATATGGAATGTTTGAGGGCCTTATCGGGGAAGTTCTCCGATAGAACTTACGGTAATAATAATATTTAGCTCTTTGAACCTGCAAGAACAACGCTCTATATTAGGCCTATATAGCTTTATCATGATTATAACTGCCGGTTTATTCATTTAATCAGAAAATATGACGAATCGGTCGCATGGTTACAATCATGCATTGCTGGTCTGTTCCATTTTAAAGACTATTATTACATTAACTAACCTTTGGGGTCTATAAAGACAGATCTTCTTTTCCCGTATAGAGATCAGCGCATATAGTTCACAAGCGTGGCTTTCAACAAAGACCCCTCCATATTTCACTTTTCTTTTTAGTTCAGCCTCTACAATTTACTGCATGCAAACAAATTGCTTTTGAGGCACAAACTTTTTGTTTTAGTCTCTGTTAATAGAATGTATGTTTGTACAGAAATCAAAGCAAAATGTGAAAATGTGAAATATGAAACAATAAAATAAAACTGAAAACTAAAACTGAATAAAGTAGAACAATACTTTCCGAATGCCAGGGTAACTTACTGCATACACCGCACATAAGGGGGCATCCGACGGCCACGAAATCGCCGAGAGAACAAGAATCGGTATCAGGCCAGCCAGGGTTTGCCCCACAATTTTCATCCACGTCCTCACACGTTTCTGGACGACGAAAAGGAAATAATTTCTTTAATGTACGTGAACATGTGCAGTAACATGTCACACAACCATAACCATTACATCATGATTATGCCATCACCATCATCACACTGATGACAATCGTCACACTAATTAACATCATCACCGTCGTCAATTTGCCATCGTCACATCAAAACCGTCGTCACAGCATGACCATCGTCACATCATCAATGCCTCCCTCATCACATTGTCACCAACGTCACACCATCACCATCGTCACACCATTATCGTCA
Organism: Mesocentrotus franciscanus; assembly: GCA_037976565.1. NCBI lineage: Eukaryota > Metazoa > Echinodermata > Echinoidea > Camarodonta > Strongylocentrotidae > Mesocentrotus > Mesocentrotus franciscanus. Next base: position 22,123,874 of record CP137673.1, read on the forward strand.
CATCATCTCTATCGTCACACAATAAACAATGTCACGCCATCGATGTTTCCCTCATCACATCATCACCGACGTCAAATCATCACCGTCATCAAATTATCTCAATCGTCACACCCTAAACATCGTCTCATCATCTCCCCCGTCACACAACCATCATCGTCACACCATCATCATTGTCACATCATCACCGTTTCCAAGACTTATTGCCATCGTCACATCATCACCATTGTCACATCAACTTCATCGTCACGCCATTATTCAAGTCACATCTTTATCTAAATCACACCATCATCTCACTCTTTCCAATCTCTGTACAGCCATTGTCACTGATTTAAGAACACTTACCTGCACAATGAACTCCCCTGAACCCGTTTGGGCATTCGCATTTGCACTCGGTGTTCAAATTGGCGCAGTTTTCACACACAATCCTGCAATCTAAAACACGAAACATAGAGTAGAATGAAATTCAATTTTTATTTTTTAAATCATCTTAGAAAGAAAAAAAACCGAAGGGAATTAAAAATGCTTTCAAGCTAATCCTATTTCATTTCATTCATTCCATGAATACATATTTTCAGTCGCCATAGGGAATGGATTCAAAATGATAACGTATATTACAAATTAATTATTGATCCGAACTGCAGGTCCTCTAATCGATGGCGAAAATGCAAACACAATTCTTACGTATAAGAAGTTGCTATTGATCTCAATCTCCAGTGGAGTTCCTATCAAATCATGAAAATTGTTCACGTGACAAACCTTTGCTTTCCAGGGAACACCAATGAACATTAATCTTGAGAGGTACTAATGGTACTATAATAATAGTAATTTGTATTATTATTATTAATCAGAATAAAATAAAAGCTTGCATTATAACTTACCGCATTCCTCGCTGTGCTCACTGCAAGGGCCTAATGTAACAAAAACAGAAAACAAAATAGATTTAAATCCAAATGCAGCACTATTGACCGTACATTTTTATCGTATGTTTCAAAAAATACGATAGGAGTCTTAACTTTTTTGGGGGATACTTACGACACAGTCCATCGAAACACTGTCCGCTTCCTGAGTCGCATTCTGTGCAGGGATCCCCCATCATGTATGGCTTTTCAGTTCCCACGTTACCTCTATAATAATAATAAACACAAACAAATTAACATTGTGTTTAATTGCAATTATCCAATGTATCAACATTACTTGACAACACAAGGAACCCATCATCATCATATTTACATTTTGTTCATTTCATATTTTGTGTTACATTCATGTGTGTTAAATTCTTCTTCTTCTTCTTTCTCTCTCTCTCTCTCTCTCTTCCTTTTCTTTCTTTTTTCATTCCTTTCTTTCTTTCTGGAACCGAAGGAAGAACAAAGCCATTTAATCAATCCAGCCGAATTCTTTTTTTGAATAATTATTTTTTCATGTCATACATTATTTTTTATATAGGCCTATGTTTTTATACGGAAAAAACACAAACCAACCTAACCAGTCATCTACATAAAACATAACATAACCAATAATGCATTTAGATATTAGTAACAATTAAATCGGAATTATTAGATCTGCCAAAACACTTGATTTTAAATAAAATAATTCAACATCATCACTATCGCAACATAACACTATCCGCATCCTAGTTCTTAAATGACTTCTGTTCATTCACGTTTCCTCTGCACAGACGCAAGGTAACAAACGTTACCAAAATAATGGACTTGACGTTAAATAATCTAACATTATGATTATCATAATGAGAATTTGACACGATTCACTACACAAATCACATTCTTTGACAGTGTCCAGTAGCAGACTTGTGCTACACCCCCCCCAAAAAAAAAACTTGATGTGAATGCTACATGAATAAATATTGTTTCCCCTTTTGAAGAAAAAAAATCACCTTTCACCTGTGTATCATGGAATGCACCGTTGAGGCATAAATGAATAATGATTCACAAACTTCATAAACATTAAAATTTAAATATAAATTTGGTAAAATTTACCTGAGCTTGTCTGCTCATGTACAGATTGTATCTACGAACTGGTTCATTAAGATTAAATACAGAAGTTGTTGCTATATTGGAATGCTTCTAGCAAGTTTTAGATTTTTACATGTTCAATTCAATTCGATTCAATGTATTTATTTGTCCAATGTCATTCAACATGGATATTTGGTTTGCTAAAATGTACAATAATGGCTCATACAAAGTTTTCAAAGAACAGAAATATGATACAAAACCTGGATACATTTTAGCGATGACAAAATAATAGTCATACATTATAATGATTCTTGTTTGGTTATGGCTTCTTTAGATTCCTTAAGTTACGTAATTTAACTGTCTGCATGCAAATGTATAAATACAAATTAGTTACCACTATACATATAGAAAATTAAGCATTTAAACTGAGGTGAAGTATATCGGAATAAATCTGATCAATTGAAAATATAGATACTGAATTATATGGGCCAATGATTACCGTGTACCACACCATAATAATTACTTTCACTTTATATTCATTTTACTCATTTCCTAATGAAACATAATATTAAAGAAAATTGCAGAAACACCGGGTAACAAAACGCATTATATTTACATTTGGTTACATGCCCTGATTGAAGACGGAACGAATGTATTTGTAAATTGCTGTGCCCCGGGGGAAATGAGGGGGGCGTGCCCTCCTTTGAAACCGAAATGACATAACTTTAGCACACAAGTCTGCTTGTCAGAGAATTTTGGAATACAAATTTAACGCAACAATTAGGTGATGACCCTGTCTTTGTTTAATAGTTCGTTGTTTTTTGTTTTTTGTTTGCCCTGTCGGCAAAATATTTTCCCCCTCTTTTAGACAATCATGGATCCTCCCCTGATTAAGTGTTCATGCTCACATTCTGAATAATAGAACGAAATGTTGTAATATAATACTTACGCCGGTCCGTAATTGCAGACGATGTACCATGCATTGGGGAACGCCCCTTGTAGGTCTGGGCAGTAAGTTCGACCACATCCTACCCTCCTACTCTTAGCCCACGTTACCTGTAGAACGAAACATTTAACATGATAATATATTATACCGTGGAGATACTTATTATATTCAGTATAAAATACAGCATCGAGCTTGAGAGGGTGATTAGGTTAATAGGCATACACAGGCATATTTTCGTCATTTTTACTCCCAAACCGCTAATACACATTTCGAGTGGATTTCCAATCCTGTACATTTAGAAACAAAAGAATACATAAAATTCATCACAAGATGAATGATTTATACAAATCATTTGTGTTGTTAAAGCCCCACTGTACTAATTGTAGCTACTTGCCCCTCTATATAGCAAACAATGCCTAAGCGGTGCCCGTTGGTCCCAGGCGCGGATCCAGGATTTCTTAAGGGGGCAAATTTAAAATTGTGCGAGCCAAATATTGGTACGTAATGGTGAACACTAAAGCAGTGGCGTAATGAGCAAAATCGTTTGGGGGCAGAAAAAAAATCTGCAGCACCACCACTCATACATGGAGGCCCAGCTAAACGTTTTTCAAAGTGGGTGGGGGGAGGCTAAAGTATTTACGATCAGGTAGAGCGTAGCGTAAATTTGCGTGGGGCCTAGGGGCAAAGCCCCAGCGGGGGTCAAGGGGCGGAGCGCCAAAAGCTCAGGGCGTTTGGGCATTTAATTACGGTCAGATGAGCATCCAGGGGTCCGCCTTAGGGCCCTAGATGGGGTCCAGGGGGCAGAGCTCCCGGAAGCTCAGGCGTTTTAGGCATTTAATTATGGTCAGATGAGCATATTTTGATACCTTATTTCTGACACTGGCAGGTCACTAATTGGCGTGGGGTCCAGGGGGTGGACCCCCCGGAAGCACAGGGGTTTTAAGCATTAAATTACAGTCAGATGAGCATCCAGGGGCCGCCTTAGGGCCCTAGATGGGGTCCAGGAGGCAGAGCCCCCGGAAGCTCAGGGGTTTTAGGCATTTAATTACGGTCAGATGAGCTTTTTTATATACCTTATTTGTGACACTGGCAGGTCACTAAGGGCCTTTTGGCTCCTCTCCCCCGGTCCACAACTTCTCGGCGGGAAAATCGCAACTGATATCCCCCTTCTTTTCATTTCTTCTTCCTCTTTATTTCCTTCCCTTTTCCTCCTCTTTTCTTGTCTTCTTTCCGTTTCCTTCCTTCTCTCTCTTTTTTTTTGCTGAGGGGGAAGGCAACAGCCTGGGAGGAAAGGCCCTTTCGGGCCCCCAGATCTACTTCTTTCCCCCTTTTCTTTTCTGCTTCCTCTTCTTTCTTTCCCTTTCTCTTCTCTTTCCTTTTCCCTTCTTTTCCTTCTCTCTTTCTCTTCTTTTTTTTTGGCGGGGGCCAAGGCCCTGGCCCTCCCTGGATCCGCGCCTGGTTGGTCCCCCATGATCCTCTTTTTCTTATGTTAATTATTGAGAGCTGAGTTGATGAGATAACCACCTGTCAGTGACCACGCTAATCCCTCTAATCCCTCCTGGCCAAACTATTGCAGAGGGGGATTAACTTCCTAATTTTGAATATTACAACTATTCTTACTTGTGTGTAATGGCCGCATGTATCTCCAGCGCAGGAGTTATCGGCCCAGGTATAGTCCGCCTTCTCCTCGTACCACTTATTCACAGCGTCCACCCCCGTCTTGGTCTCGCTGCTGTCGCCGCCCTCGGCGAAGATATTTTCTCCCACCGTGTCGAACTCGCCAATGACCACGCCTTCGTTGACGTGCTCGAACTTGCAGGAGTCAGCGGTCGATTGAGCCTGGTTGGCGAGGGCGTCGTCCCAGTCCTAAAAATGTAGGAATGAATGGTGGTGTTTCATAAAGATTACAACATCTTTAAAAAATAAGATGTTTAATATCATTGTATAGTGTATGTATTTAATGCTCCCGTTTCAGTCTTTACACAATGTGTGCTCATCCAACAATAGAATGGGCATAATTTTTAAACAAAAGTTGTTCTCGACAACCTGAAAGCTTTTCCGAACCCTGCCCGACATAGGCCTTGTAAAAGTAATGTATGCTGACTGTATTCCACCCGACATAGTAAGGAGTAATGCATGCCTACTGTATTCTAGGTATTGTAGTTTATTTATTAGTAAGTCCCCAGGAAAGAACAATCCATACATTTTTATTTATATCAGCAAACTGTTCTCTCATGATCCATCACCCGGCATCATTGTCGTGAAATGCAATTGTTGAAATATGTCATATTATAGTAATTAGTGTGATTGTCATTGTATTAAGAATATGCTGCTCCCCCATTTTGTCACTCACACCCTTCCATTAAAAAAACAAAATCATTCTGAATTACAACTGAAGACTGCAAGAAATCTAGCTTCATGCTTGCAATCCAGCCCTACTATTCTAAATGTCTTATATTTTCTTTTTATGTATTGTATTAGACCAAATAATTATAATTGAATTCATATTCAGGTGCATGAAAATACGCTTGAAATTGATTTTCCTCGGCAACGTCATCATATTCAGTAGTCACTTCAAATTAGCAGAAATTGATTTGAAAAGGAATCCAGAGTAATTCCCGTTGATGCATCGATTTTCGTAAATTGTTTCAAACAGTGGCATATCTAAGGGTGTGGGGCAGCCGGGCAGGGACAGGTGCCCCAAGGTGCCATAATCCCTTGGTTTGAAACTAAGTCCACATCTTGTCTAGATTCATATTCTTATGAGGAGCATTTTAAAAGTTTTATTTATATTATAATTCCCTCTTTGAAAAAAAGTTGTTTAGAACATTTTACCCATCTCATATAGTTATAAAAGGATTCGATGGAAATAGTAAGTTGGATAAAGTTATTCAAACGAAGGATAGGCCAATTTAATTAGCCGGAATTCTTCCTATAAATCGTAAACTTTAATTTCCATTAACTCATGGTTTCCAAAAGTATCTAAATCTAAAATCATTGCAATGTGTATTTGGTTTGCCCTGAAAAATAAGTGTACCACAGGAGAAAATTTAAATCGATATCATTTATGACGAATAGCTTACGATGTAGTTCATATCGCTGGCCCCCGGCTCCCTTCGGATCTCGTTGTGCCTATCGACAATCGCCGTCTTCTCTTCCCCACTGAAAGGCTGCCCGGCATCAGCGAAAATTGCGAACAGGGTCAGGAGCGCAAGGAGCCGTGGCAGGACAAGGCCAGCGAACAGCGTGGCCTGCGGTGTCATGGTGAGACGATGCCAGGTCAAAGGTCACTGTCAAGGGCTGACAATTACAGAGTTTATCAACCTGGCAAGGGTTGGAAATTGAAAGTGAGGAGGGTGAGAGAGGGGTGGGAGAGATGAAAAGGAAAGGAGAGAGAGAGAGAGAAATAAAGAGAAAAAGAGAGGTCGAAAAGTTGGTTTAGGAGAAAGGGGATGAGAGGGTATGGGACAGGAAGAGAACATTGAAAAACCTAGATGGGATAGGTTTAAATTGGACGTATTACTTTTTGACATGTCTGTGAACTGGGTGCTCACTTGGCCTTCATTTCATGTTAACGCCAATATCATTCCCAGGTTCTCACCCATAGTTTTCGCAAATCGTTGCTCATCTTTCGAAACCCTAAAATGTATTGTTGTCAATCACTTGCATAGGAAACCAAAAGCATCACAAGTTTTCTTTTTTTTCTTTAATTCTTCATTGATTTTTTTTTTTAAATCACAGAATCGAAATAAAACAAAACTAAACAAAACATGAAACAAAACCAAAAAAATGCATTCCAAAAGATATTATTCTATAATTCTGCTTCACAGACGTGCTCATTTCCCCGACCTGGAATAGAGTTCTTTTTAGCAAGCTCAGGTGATTGAAACTGACATCCACCACGTGTTTATCATATAGTCCTGTTGACCTTGGGTGCTTTTATAACTGGAGGGATGGGGTGGGTCTAAACGTCTTAAATAAATTTATGTCTTAAGGGGATGATCATTCTGTAGTCGCATAATCCTTCTGACAGTCGGGGATCACGAACGGATGCAGTAACATGAACTATATTCTAGCATTACCTAATTTATTACCATTATTTATACGATGATAGTTTTCAAGCATTTTAAAGGTATTACCAGTGGAGGATTTATACCGAGGGGCACATGGGCACCTTAAGTGCACACCAGTAGCAGCAAAACAAAAACAACAACAAAACAACAATAGAATTAACAGCTAAAATACCAAATACGATTCTTTTTTAAATTGTGTCCCCTTTGATAAAATTCTAGATCAGCCCCTGTGTATCATTACTCAAGTGTGAACCATTTTCACTCCTTAGGGGCATTTCAACCATAATGATCATCGAGAGGGCGGACGAAAAATACAGTGCATTTGCTTGGGGGTTCTTTGAGCACGGCCTGTTTGCAGAACTTTCATTTTCAAGAGAGAATTAGCAAATAAAAGTTTCTATCGCAGATTCCTAATAAATTAAAGTTTGATTTTGACATATAGGATTTTTATTGAGCCGCTCGCAGCTCTTTGTTGAATCTAAATTATGTAAGCAGAAGCATGCTCGACGGAAACCACTTGGAACATTCTTAGTTGTTTTCTTCATCCTCTTAATCCCCATGACTCTCCTGGGTATGGAGTGGCAAATGTATATGTCTTATATTAAAAGACATGAGCACAGGGTGTCGAAGTTCGAACCCATGACCTTTATTTGTATCTCTCTGCATGCTTTCACAAATAAAAACAATCGACCAAGATATCTCTACTACCATATCAGGAGTCACACAACACCAAAATAAGGTCAAGAAAAGATGTTGACCTGTGACATACTTATATACGAAACAGCTTTTATTTATCTTTTTCTTTCTCCTGATTGCCGTTGCTCTCCTGGGTATGTAGTGGCAAGTGTAGATTTATGTCTTATCAAAGGACATAAGTGTTGTGTCGAGGCTTGAACCAACGGCTTATGCATCTCAGTTCAAGTTTAAAACCACTTAACCACGACATCTCGATTGTAGCATTAACAACCAAGTGAAACAACAGCATCAAAATAAGGTCAGAATTAGATAAACCGTGACATACTTATCGATGAGAAAAAGGAAAATCTTTGTCATGTATTAATCATTTTCTTCCTGGTAAATAACTCTCAAAGTAAATGGTCAAGGACTCAAGGTGAACCGACAGCGGCATTTCGTTTTGTGAAGATGAAAGCAATATTCAAGAAATGGAGAGGTCATTATCAAACAGATTGTTCGGTGGGGGTCAACAACACTGTTTATAAAATTAAAAAAAAGCTTATGTGTCAAAGTTATGGTTGTCTTCTTTCCCATGGTTGAAGCAGTGGCGGATCCAGAGGGGGGGGGTCCGGGCCCCCTCCCCTAGGAAAAAACAGGTAAAAACACCCTTTTTTGTTAAAAAAAGAAGATGGCCCCCTCCCCTGGCGCTCAAGGAGGGGGGTGGAAAAATCGACTGGTACGATCTTCCAATTTTCAATTTTCGGAGGTAAAAAAAAAATTGCTAACTACCCCCCACTGAGCGGAAAATCGGCCGGCACGGTTTTCAAATTTTCGCACGAAGTGGGCCCCTTTTTTGGCCCCCTCCCTTGCCGCCGGCTGGATCCGCCCCTGGGTTGAAGTATGTTAAAATTGAGATCACACGAAGTTTGACCACATCATACGGCTTCCTTGACGATAATTGACGCCCCTTCTACCAACAAATATTTGCTTCTTCTAAGATTTTTTTTTTTAATCTGCATATAAAATGCTCTCATTTGCTGAATGTATACGTTAGGGTTAATCTCAGAGATCATAAATTAAAGGGCACAAGAGGCAGCATTGGAATAGACAATTTTTAATTCGTTACGAATCTTGAACATAAACGGGACACAATAATGTGGCTAGTCTGCTGCCAAGAAGTCCGCTCGATTGCAATGCGATACCGAAAATCAGAATGCGGGAGCTGACGCCTCTTTCCTCGAATATAGTAAAAATGACAATTTATAAAATTAAAAATGTTTAATTTCGTCATCACAATAAGATATGAATCACATGCTCAAAAGCAGCTCAATACACCTTGCTGCCAAAATGATTATAACTAATTTCAGGCATCTAGCTGATCGAATATGAGAATATTCGGCCACCTCGCTGACATAACTTATTTTCCGGTACCTTGATGGCAATTAAGAGGTGACGAGTGCCCGAATACCGTTTTTTTTGTTGTTCTTAAAAATTCCCGAGAGTTGAACCCACATGGTTTTCCCCACCTCGTAATCAACAAAAACACCTCAAAATAAAGATGTTAAATCGTGGGAAACTTTAACATATTGCATACAAGTAATGTTTATACCATAAAGCATGAGCTTTATTTCGGCCAGTTCAACAAGGAGAAAATCATATGCCGCGATCTTTTTTAGTTAACAAAATGGGTCGATTCGAGTTGTTCCTTACATTTTTCTTCCCGAGTCCCCCTCGCTCCAATCCAAGAGTTTAAATGCGAAAACCCGAGAAGGAGGGGGGGACAGTGGCGGATCCAGGAGGGGCCCGGGGGCCCGGGCCCCTCCCCTAGAAAAAAAACAGGTAAAAACACCCTTTTGAAAAAACGAAGTTGGGCCCCTCCTGGCGCCCAAGGGGTGGCGTTGAAAAAATAACCCTTCCCGTGGGGAAAAAAAATTTTCGGGTGCCCCCCCCCAAAAAAAAAATTGTGCTCACTACCCCTGGCGCCAAAGGGGGGGGTGGCGGTGGAAAAAATTACCCTTCCCGGAGGGAAAATTTTTTTTCGGGTGCCAAAATTTTTTTTTGCTCACTACCCTCCCCACTGAGCGAAAAATCGACCGGCACGATTTTCAAATTTTCGCACGAAGTGGGCCCTTTTAGGCCCCTCCTTGCCGCCGGCTGGATCCGCCCCTGGGGGATACTCACATATTAAGATATACGGGGGTGCCGCTCTAATGGGTCATTTTTTAATAAAAAATCCCTTAACATGGGTCCCATTTTATATAAAAAATATCACTAAACATGGGTCCGTTTTGGGTGCAAAACCGATTAACAAAACGTACCGTAGCATCGTTCTTATTTCTCTCCGGCCGCACTGTTTTCCCCGAATACTGTACTCCTTCTCTGATAAATCGCCCTTTGGCCGAGTGAATGCTGACAACGCTAAGGATTACAAAATGATTAAATAATATGATATTTGGCGAATTTATCGTCTCGAGTTACATGTTAGAGTCACTGCTGAACCAGCAACATTTACTCGGGGACGCTGGGGTGACTTCAGCGTTAGATGCCGCTGGGAACTAGGTCAATTTCACGTGGATTTTCAAATCTGCGTCCTTATAGGAAATTTAAGAAGAAAAATGCTATGAAAAGTGTTGTCCTTTCGGCTCCTGTAAAGCTCCAAAATGGAAGTCAAAGTGGGATAGGTGTAAGTCAATAAACAGTGACACCGAGTAGTAATTTTGCCAATTTTGGATTTCTAAGGAAAACTTTCTGACTAAACACCCTAGGCCCATAGGTCTGTTTTCGACATTATTATTACCAGTAGCCAGGGGGGTTTGGGGGGCTCGTGCCCAAAAAAATTCCAAGATCACACACCCCTCCTCATAGACCCCTCCCCAGGACGTCGATCAATCACATGTATGTGCCCCCCCCCCCAAACATCAAACTCTGGCTACGGCCCTGATTATTACGTGACTCCAAGAAATCGCATGAGATTAAAATATCTCTTGAATATTTTTTTTTCTCGACGTGATCCGGGGGTATAATAATTCCTATACGTTCAAATTAGACATTAAAAATCAAATAATCGATACGCAATACAAATGACTGAGGATGACGTACAAATTATCAACATCTTACTTCAGGCCTTCAGGGGTTCTCAATAAATTTGTGAAGCGGGCCAAAAATAATTCTGAAATTACTTTGCGGGCCACTCAACTGCCAAAGTAAGGAGGGGCGATGGGGCAATTTCAATATTTAACGCTTAATATTTTGTTGGTGTAATTATTAATACTTTTTACATTTCTGAGAAATAGTCCTTTACTTTATTTCTTCATAAAACATCTGAAAACATACCTCTACGATTCTTAATTTGTCCTTAGATTAAGGGACAGCGCCTTTTATCCTGTGGATAATTTTTGGTGTAATTATAAATCTTTTACTTTTTAAATTTCGAGAAATAGTCCTCTACTTTATTTCTTCATAAAACATCTGAAAACATACCTCTACGATTCTTAATTTGTCCTTAGACTAAGGGACAGCGCCTTTTATCCTGTGGCGCTATTACCGCGCTATATAAATACAATTATTATAATCATAATTATCATTATCAATATTATTATTATCATCATTAAAACACATGGTAGCGTATGGTGACGGCTGGCCTAACTATTATGATGGACTGTTTGTGAGTCTGCGAAGCGAGCGAGAGAGAAACAAAGAGATTTTCATTCATACCAATAAGTCGATGCTAGTGCTTTAGGTATCTCTTTCAAGCATGAATAACCAAAGTTGTGTACTTTTTATATTTTTATACTTTAGGCGAGCCACATCAAATCGTGTCATGGTTATTCAAGAACGACGGAGTTTCTTAATTCTCTGGAGGAATCTAGAATATTAATAAAGTAGAATTTACAAGTCTATGGCAGCTACCACACGTACTCCGTGGACACCCCGCATGTCCAGTCAAATACAAGTTTTCCCAAAATTGCCCAATATTGAAAAAAAAACTCCGGACAAGCTCTTACTGGACAACTACTCTTTAGGATAAAATTACCCCTGAATACGATCGCAAAACCTTTCAAGAAATAAACTCAAGGGCATTTTCGATGGATATCATGTTCGGATTACGTAATACGTATGCCATTGTAATATTCTCACATTTCAAATGGTGATTGAAAAGGCTATTGCAACGGCCTTAGGTTGTTTCTCGAAAGTGGTCCTGCATAACTTCCCCATAGACAGCTAACCCATAAGACAATCACCCAACGGATAATTAACCTATTATAGCGGCGGTAAGAGGGTTAAGGGGAGTAGCTGTCTGCGGATATTTGTCAGAGGTAATTGTTTTGCATGGGGTAATTGTTATACACTCTAAACGAATACAGGGCAATTCCGAGCTCAACTTATGTAAAGTAGTATATTTAAATGTCGAACTTACATTTATTACTTACGACCATCCAGCCATTGAAGTCAACAGCTTACACTGTTCATTTTACATTCAGTTTGTGTACGATAATAGAATTAACAGAAAATGCCTCCTAGCATGCCTATAAAGAAACTTTTACCATAAACCATAAAAATAATCATTTTGGCATACTAATGCAACCTGCTTAGATACGAAGTCAAGGGCAAACTCTCAGCCTCATGTTTTCTTTTAATAGAAAAAGTTTATAGATGGCTCTATATCAATGACTTTTAATCTACAGTTGTTAACTTTTGAATTGCTACTTGACTTTGAAAGAACACAGAAAAAATATACACAAAACAAACAAAAACAGAAATACAAAACCAAAAGATATTAACCAAACAATTAACAAAACAAAGCAATAAGTATCATAATCATATTTAGCATATTCAGCATCATCGATGTAAAAAATATTGTGCAAAATGAACAGCTCTGTCATTTGTATATACAAGTACTAACAAACAATGATGTGATGATGATGATATTTCATCAACGCAAAACGAACAAACAAACAAACCAACAAACCAACAACATCAACAAACATAACAAAAACCATGTACTTACAAAGTTCTTGATAACATTTTGTTCAATTTCTTGTCCAACCTTTAGATTTCCGTTTTAAAAGCCTTCAAATTATTTTGTTATAACCAAACCTTACCTGGCGATGATCTTATTCCGATTTACCGACCTAGCTGTGCAGCCGACAGAGTCCGAAGTGCCCCGAATTGTCACTGGCTTTGACATTGAGCTGTCTCAATTTTGTTGAACAAACTTGAAAGTAAGGTTTCGCAGCTTCCAGTCGCGACGTGCTGAGGCAACCTCGAAACATCACTTCCGGAAAAGTAGAAGTATAGGATCTGTATTCCGAATAATAAGGTCGTAAGTACATTCCAACAAATTTGAAAAAAAAAAAATTAAAAAAAATACCTTTTAAGCCCTGTGTTATTTCAGCTTTCTATTGTATCAAATGAATGACTAGTTTCACTTGACAACTAAAGAGCTTTGTAGATACTTGCCCGACATACCAACAACTGTAAGCAAAACGAATTCCATGCCGTTGCATAGCAGGTGAATCATAATTTGTATAGCTAGTAACCAGTGGTTCGGAGGGAAACATGGATAAATTTAAATACATTAGCAAACAGGTTAAACAGGTCTATATATTATAATGACATTCACAGTTTTATAATTCATAAACATATCTGCTTTCACTATAATTCTCCAACAAATGTAATGAAGACGAGTCTGACAGAATGGCGTATTTCTTATTTTATGGATGGATGAATAGTTTTGAGCATTATTCGCAAATTTTATTTTCATTTCTGTTGTTGTCGGGGGAGGGGGTGGGGAGGAGGGTCATGATAAAATTATATGACCCTTCTCGGATTCTTTTGGGCTTTATCCATCATGAGACCAGTCCCCCCTCTTTGCTGGACTACGCCCAACACATGTTGGATAATAAGTATACAATCCCACACTCACACTCACCTATCGAAACATTGAGATAGAGCATGAGTGTACCCTTTCCATGGCCAACTAACCATTTCGAAAGAATGCGTGGTGCTGTAACCGCAAACCTCGCTCAAATCTATCCTCACCATTGAAGCCTTCAAATATTACAAGACGATATTATGTGGAGATATATTCTTCTTAGAGGATGTTAATTGAATTGTTTTGCTTATATATTGTGATTTTTTAAAATAAATTTCCCTAGAATAGTTCATTTTAGATGAAGAACTCATGAAGGTTTTTATTTAACACTTTTCATCGCTCGCAACATTCTGTCTGATTTTGACGGAGCGGGTCACAAGTTGCCCATGATACACGCAGGAAGCGTTTTAGAAAAAACAAACATATAAGAGGACCTATTTTCTTGAAATTGATGATGAAGACATTTTGGGCGTCTGTGCTTCTATCAGAGAACAAGGTTAAAGGTCACCTTTCTTTATCTTGTCAAATTTCATATCTGGTATCTGAGTTAAAGCGAGTATTATATATGGGCGGTCGTGAAGAAAGTTTTATTTACATAATTATGTGAAAATAGTAACTATTCAACACATTTGTTGTTTTTGTGATAAACGATGTATATAAAACTTAATCTTGTACCATGTTTAGGGAAATTAAAACGGAGTTGAAATGAAATTGAAAGAGTTTCTATATCGAAGAGATAAATAAGAAATGATTATTTCAAATAGTTATTCAACACATTTTTGGTTGTTGTGATAAACGATGTATTTCAAACTTAATCATAGCCCATTTTTAAGGGGGAATTAAAAACGGGGTTGAAATGAAATTGAAAGTGTTTCTATAGTTAAGGAAGAAATATAGTTAGAAGTTAGCGTCAATACATGTATGTGAAGAAGGGCAATGTAGTGGTATGGGTGGATAAATGAACAAATCACTGATGCAATGCACGAGTATTCAGAATTTGGGTACCCCCCCCCCCTCCGCTAATTTAAGGTCAAGTGCCCAGATTTACGAGTCCTATATTTTTTTAATAGTGGACCAGTCATTTGGGGAAGTATTTAAATTGCAAAACTAAATTTAAAAATGATTTGATGGGTTTGTTTGATTCGAATCGCTTTAATTAACAGTTTGCCATTCGCTGAAAATGCGTGGCTTGAAGAAGCATTGACAGAATAAATGGCCTTTTGCTAAGATCATGAATGATTGTCATTACGTATACGTATCCAGGGGCGTCTCCAAAGGGGGGGGGGTGACCCCCCCCACCTGTCAGGATATTGTAGGTAAAATTGCGCTGCCGTCGGGAAAAAGAGAAAAGGGGGAGGGAAAAAAAGAGAGGGAAAGGGAAAGAAAGAAAAAAAGAAAAGGAAAAGAAAGGAAAGAAAGAAAAAGAAAGGAAAGAAAGAAAAAGAAAGGAAAGAAAGGAAAGAGAAGAAAAGAAAAGAAAGAAAGAGAAAAAAGAAAAAGAAGGAGGAGAGGAAAGAAAGGAAAAGAAAGAAAAGAAAGAAAAGGAGAAAATGAAGAAAAGAAACGGGGGATGAAAGAGAGGAGAGAGAGAGAGGGGGAGATAAGAGTCTGAGAGAGGAGGGTGGGAGTATAAGAGAGGGGGTTGTTGGTGAAATCGTCTCGTCGAGGGAGCAAGAAAGACACGCATAAATATGTTGCTCTGTCGTGTCAGCTGTGTCGGTATTCTTGCTCGATCCTCGTGTACTATATCAATGCAAAAGTTTAAAGTCGGTGAGATTTATAATGTCGGTCGGCCGACAATTTTTTTTTCCTTACGAACTGTGACTTTTTATCCGCTGTGACGACTTCGAGAGAGACTACAACTATAATACTTGTATGTTCTCAAAGTTTCACTTTCCTATGATATCAGCTGAATTAAAATTTTCGAGGAAACTGAATTCAGACAATTAGGGTTAAAAGTCGCGAACGGTACAACGAATCGTCTTCTTTCTATAATAATTCAATAAAACGTCAAAGCTTCCGCGCTTCGCGCGGGAGGGGGAAACTGAATTCAGATAAGGATTAAGAATCGAGAACAGTAAAACGAATCGTCTTCTTTCTCTAATAATTCAATGAAACGTCAAAGCTTCCGCGCTTCGCGCGGGAGGGGGGAAACTGAATTCAGATAATTAGGGTTAAGAGTCGAGAACGGTATAACAAATCGTCTTCTTTCTATAATAATTTAATGAAACGCCAAAGCTTCCGCGCTTCGCGCGGGAGGGGGAAACTGAATTCAGACAAAAATTAACAGTCGAGAACGGTAAAACGAATCGTCTTCTTTCTCTAATAATTTAAGGAAACGTCAAAGCTTCCGCGCTTCGCGCGAGAGGGGGAAAAGCTGAATTCAGACAGTTTGGGGTTAAGAGTAGCAAACGATACAACGAATCGTCTTCTTTCTATGATAATTCAATAAAACGTCAAAGCTTCCGCGCTTCGCGCGGGAGGAAAACTGAATTCAGATAAGGATTTAGAATCGAGATTAATACAACGGATCGTCTGCTTTCTCTCATAATTTAAGGAACCGTCAAAGCTTCGCGCGGAAGGGGGGGCTGAATTCAGACAAAGATGAAGAGTCGAGAACGGTACAACGAATCGTCTTCTTTCTATAATAATTCAATGAAACGTCAAAGCTTCCGCGCTTCGCGCGGGAGGAGAAACTGAATTCAGACAAGGATTAAGAGTCGAGAACGGTAAAACGAATCGTCTTCTTTCTATAATAATTCAACAAAACGTCAAAGCTTCCGCGCTTCGCGCGGAGGAGAAACTGAATTCAGACAAGGATTAAGAGTCGAGAACGGTAAAACCAATCGTCTTCTTTCTATAATAATTCAATGAAACGTCAAAGCTTCCGCGCTTCGCGCGGGAGGGGGGAAACTGAATTCAGAAAATTAGGGTTAAGAGTCGAGAACGGTATAACAAATCGTCTTCTTTCTATAATAATTCAATAAAACGTCAAAGCTTCCGCGCTTCGCGCGGGAGGGGGGAAACTGAATTTAGACAAGGATTAAGAGTCGAGAACGGTAAAACGAATCGTCTTCTTTCTCTAATAATTTAAGGAAACGTCAAAGCTTCCGCGCTTCGCGCGGAAGGGGGGAAACTGAATTCAGATAAGGATTAAGAATCGAGAACAGTAAAACGAATCGTCTTCTTTCTCTAATAATTAAAGGAAACGTCAAAGCTTCCGCGCTTCGCGCGGGAGGGGAAAAGCTGAATTCAGACAGTTTGGGGTTAAGAGTAGCAAACGGTACAACGAATCGTCTTCTTTCTATGATAATTCAATAAAACATCAAAGCTTCCGCGCTTCGCGCGGGAGGGGAAAAAACTGAATTCAGATAAGGATTAAGAATCGAGATTAATACAACGGATCGTCTGCTTTCTCTCATAATTTAAGGAACCGTCAAAGCTTCCTTGCTTCGCGCGGGGGAACTGAATTCAGATAATTAGGGTTAAGGGTCGAGAACGGTACAACAAATCGTCTTCTTTCTATAATAATTTAATGAAACGTCAAAGCTTCCGCGCTTCGCGCGGGAGGGAAAAAACTGAATTCAGACAAGGATTAAGAGTCAAGAACGGTACAACGAATCGTCTTAATGAAACGTTTAAGCTTCGCTCGGGAGGCCCTTCACCCACCCCCTTTAATAGGGAGCGCGCTTCGCGCGCTCTTTAAGTGATTCGCTTGCTCACTACCGCCCCCCCCCCTTAAAATAAGATCCTAGCTACGCGCCTGCATTTATATAGCTATGATGCTGAATGGCTAAAGACCGAAGTGCTTGGAGAGACACTTGAAGTAGAACTCTGATTGGGTCACAAAACCTGTCATAAACTGACAGATCACTATTGATGATGATGATGCTGAATAAGTTGACGAAATAATTCGTATATTAATGTCGTCGAGGAAAATGACCATTTGCGCATTCGTAATATATAGATAGTTCATAGGAACAACAATTTAGCCTTCGGCCCCGGGTTTATAGGGTCAAATTTGTAAAAATTGGGACATTAAATTTTGTCGGTAATTGGTGGCTAGTTTTGTCGGTAATCGGTGGCCTCTACACCCCCCCCCCCCACTGAAAAAGGTCTAGCGACGCCCCTGTACGTATCTCTTGGAAAACATATTATCTCACAATCCTAAAGTCAAAATTCTTTCCACTTTGCAATAAATTACGAAGTTGGAAATCCATCAAGAAGAGAAAACTATTACTCCATTCCCGTTTTTGTAAAGTCAACCAAATTTGCAATTGAGCAACCCGTTTTTTTCTTCCTCGAGGTTACTATAGAACAGCCTTTGCATAGCTTAACAAAATAATATGATTTACAATTATTGTGGATTCAAATATCAAATTATATCAATTTCTTTGTTGACAATTAAGTTACAACAAAGTGAGGATATACACGACCGCCTATATAATATCTACCTACAGGTATCTATATATCTATCCATCCAAATCATTTTATCTATCATGATATCTTCTCCCAGCTCGCGGAGGCTGATTACAACATTCACATGGAACTCACCTCTGCACAGCCTTGCAAAGTAATGTGATTTACCATTTATATTTGGAAGCCAAATATCAAATTATTTCAACTTCTTTGTTGAAACAAAGTGTGGATATACATGGCCGCATATTTATCTCTCTCTCTCTCCCTCTCTCTCTCTCTCTCTCTCTCTCTCTCTCTCTATATATATATCCATCTATCCATCTGTATATCTATCTTTATGTCTGTCTGTCTATTTGTCTAGCATGGTATCTTCTCCAAGCTCGAAGGCTGATTGCAACATCCAAATTATATCAACTTCTTCTTTGAAAATTGAGTTACATCAAAGTGTGGATATAGATGACCGCCTGTAGATCTTAATCGCAAAATCCCAACGAAATACATGTAAGTTGACCTTACGTGTCAAAAAGGATGTTCTTGATAGCTATGGAAGCGTCATCTTTTGATTTTCATCATCTAATTCTTACATCATAAAGTATTTTCATTTTACATAAGTAAACATGAAAGGTTTACCGTATTATTAAACAGCATGCTACCACCCCAGAATATTACTCCTGTCAAAATGATAATTTCCCTTCACGGTAGTTGTACTACACTTAATTCCTAAGAGCGCTTGTATCAGTTTCCCCTAAGGATCGAGGCAGCATACCCCCCAAAAAAAAAAAAAAAAAAAAAAAAAATAAATAAAAAAATAAATAAATAAACAAAATAAATAACTAAATAAATAAAATAAAATAATAATAATAATAATAATTAAATAAAATAACGCTCATTAGCTGATTTTTTTTTCTTCTTTCAAGCTCTATTGTCATTTTACTCAATAGATGCAATCGCCTTTTTCACACTCGATCGTCTTTAAACTTCACTTCAAATAAAACCTTTACAAAATTTTAATGGCAACATCTATAAAACGTATACCTATACAAGTTTAGCAATTCTGCAACGAAATATGGAAATGTTTGTAACAAATGAAATCATTTTCTACAACCGATCTTGTTAATTCGTCTCGTTTTCTATGCAGCCATCCTTGTATATAACTTATTTTGTGAGTTCAAACATACCAGTATAATGCATTGAATAATACAAAGCTTGGATATTATAATCGGTTCTATAGGACAATAATTACCCCCTGGACAATCACCCCCGGTCAATTACCAGCGGGACAATTACCCCCAAAGCACATTTACCCCCCGGAAAATTACCCCCCGAGGACAACCACCCCCTGAGGACAATTACCGGCCCGGCAAATTACCCCCTGAAAATCACTCCTTAGACAATCATCCCCCGAGGACAATTACCCCTGAAAATAAATCTGCTTTTATTTAAACCAACTTATTATCAGGGTAGACTTCCCCTTTAATGAACAGGAGGGGGGTATTGTCCTTGGGGTAGTTTTTTGGGGGTAATTTTTCGGGGGTGATTGTCCAGGGGGTAATTGTCCTGATATGGTTAATCGATCGGCCCATAATCATATGCCACTGTGTGTGGTCAGCCGCGTGCCATCCCACCATCGTTTAAGAAACATGTTGTTACTTTTGTCAGAAACATCATTTTAAACAATTTTTAGACTTCATCCACCGGCCCCCAGCATCGGATTTTCCAATGTCATCGCTGAATCATCTGTAACCAAAAATGAGGCATATATATATAATTAATATAATATTATATAGGCCTATATATATATATATATATATATATATATATATATATATATATATATATGCCGCCACACGGTCAGCAATCAGCTATCGACTACCGTGGATTTACTATAGTGAATCCATGTGAGACCACTCAAGGAGCTGCTTTCAATAATACCGAAACATAATATATCTCAACCTCACCAGTGATGTAGCTATAGAAACACCGCGGCATCTGCCCCCGGCATGTACTAGGCCTACACGTATAATCCTGCCTTATTATATCGGGGAAATCCGTGAATGAAAGGTTGAAAGGTTGAAAGGTTGAAAAAAAAAAGTTGAAAGGTTCGTTTTATTTCTTAAACGGCCCCACCTTGGGCATGGAAGAAATACAGATAAATGGTACAAATTAAGATATTATACAACTAAGACATATAAAAAATACAATTAAAAACATATATGTATCTTACTAAAGAAAGGTTCTGTGGCAGCAAACAACACACAATAAATTGAAGGCAAGATTTCAACAACAACAGAACAACAACAACAAAAAACAACAAAAAACATTTACTATAAACTCTATATTGTCAGTGCTAACAGCACATATACTATGCTACAAAAATACAAAAATACATACATATATATATATATATATATATATATATATATATATATATATATATATAATGTATATCACACATTATTATGTACATGTATATACCAAGGGTCTAATGCTTTGATGAAAAAAAGCAAACTATTTTATCAAAAGATTCTTTAACTGCTTTACAGAATTTATATTGAACAACTGATGAAATTTGATAATGTCTACTGTAATGATATTTCTTAACATACTGCTTACGAATGTTATCAAAGGCTGGCGTACGAAAACATAATGAAATTCATCACCTTGTACTACCAACTAACTTGCAGTGCCGCGGTTGATGTGATGTTGTTCGAGTGTTTGGTGCCGATGGTGCGACTTTTACTCGCTTGTTTTTATTTTGGTCGAGTTATAATGTCAACGTGGAAAATAGTCAAAGGTTTTTGCTGTAGAAATATTCTACAACCTGACATTGCCTGTCTAAAAGAGTGATATTTTGCAACTGTTTATGTGATTATATTACACATATTCTCTACATTTTAGTGATTGAACTTTATTTTTGTTAATTAATATAATAACTTAAAAACATTATTTTAAGTTAAAATATATATTCGAAATATATTTGCATCATTTGAAAAAAATAGGATCGTTATATGGGTACGTGTCTTTAAATCGACAAATTTCTCAACTTCATAATAACTGGAAATTCTTGGTTGCTTATTTCACAATTGTACGTCCGCATAATACTGCGCACACATGATATGCATGTGCATGATATGTTGGCATTGCATGCATGTACTGTATACGCGAAGGCTACGGTATGTTGACAATTCTGACAAGGTAACTCTGCGTGAAAGATATTGCCAAAATGGCTTCGGGGTCGACAGATTTACGACATAAACTCGACTCTCATCATCGCCGTAGTCACCAAAAGCAGAACCGTCGACTGCCAAGTGGTGATGACTCTGATTTCACAGTTACACCGCGCCGCAAGAGGCGACGTCGTGATCGCAATCATCACTGGCAGCCGAAATCCTTCGAGGATGAAATGGAGGAAGTGAAGAAGATTCACTCCGGTGTGTCTCAGATGCAACTCTTCACCGAGGAAGAATGCAGCGAGATCGAGGACAAAATCAATGAGGTCGTCGACATAGCAGAGAAGGGGCTGTATCGAGATCATACGGTCGATCGAGCTCCCCTGCGCAACAAGTACTTCTTTGGAGAGGGCTACACTTACGGCTCGCAGCTGAGTAAGAAAGGCCCGGGGCAGGAAAGATTGTACCCGCCAGGAGAAGTGGATGACATACCGCAATGGGTCCAGGATCTTGTCATCAGCAGGGTTGTAGAAGCCGGATTAGTTCCTTATGGTGTGCATAAAATAATTTGAAGTTACTTTTCTTATTATTATTAAGTTAATTTACTTAACAGAAACAAACAAAACATTGTGAAGAAACACAACCAGAAAAATTGAATTGAATAGTCATGATTTAATGATAGATATAAAATTAATAGAAAATAGAGAAACTGTTATTGTTAGGCTATTTGTGAAAACTTTCATATTCAGTAGATTGCACAGCCACATCTGGAGACTCCCACTTGAGAGACTGTTCAAGAAATTTAAGATTACAAAACTTAAACCTGTCAAAGACAAAACTCAAAGAAATGAAACCAACAACAAGGCAGTTTTTAGTCTTTACCAGACAGAATTTTGCCTTTATTTATGAGGTCAAAAGTCCTTTGGTGAAGTGTATGGATCGTAACTAGAAAGTTATTTTAACAAAGTAGATGGTGAATTTTTAAATTTAGACCGTCAAAACAGTCGTTTTTTTCATGAG
Organism: Mesocentrotus franciscanus; assembly: GCA_037976565.1. Classification (NCBI taxonomy): domain Eukaryota; kingdom Metazoa; phylum Echinodermata; class Echinoidea; order Camarodonta; family Strongylocentrotidae; genus Mesocentrotus; species Mesocentrotus franciscanus. The sequence continues at coordinate 22,146,022 of CP137673.1, forward strand.
GAATCTGCTTATAATATTTGAGCCAATTAATCCCTTTTGAATTTAATGTAAAAAGAAAACGGGTATTGCAATTGAAAGGCTACCAAAAGACTTGACAAGAGCCTTCCATATTTGCCTGGTGTCTTTACTGATATTTGGAACACTTTGTGTTTATTTATATCAAATTAAAACATCAAGTTTTGTGACTACAGTATGTATGACTATGAGCAAATATTCTAGTATCAGTATAGAAATTATATTCCTAATTTCTATCAGTTAAGTACTTAAGATGTCTGAACTAGCATATATTCACAATCAGAAGACAAACATACAATTATGACAGGCATAAAATGCCAATGGAAAATGACAAATAACCCTGTAAACTAGATTTTTCAGCAAATTAATTCCTTCTCTTACTGTAACTGTAGACTGATCAAAATGAGAGGTCCGATATTTGAAAGTCACTTCATGACTCTGTTATGTCTATGTTACTTTTATTTAGGATTCATCAACAGTGCTGTGATCAATGACTACCAGCCTGGAGGTTGCATCGTCTCACACGTTGACCCCATCCACATCTTTGACAGGCCTATCATCTCGGTCTCGTTCCTCAGTGACTGTGCACTCAGCTTTGGTTGCAAGTTCTCCTTCCGGCCGATCAGGGTATCCAAACCCAAGGCCTGTATCCCCTTGCCCAGAGGCTGCGTTATGACTCTCAGGTGAGACTCTGACTATAAAACTTCTATAGAGTTCTGAATTGGATAATTGTTAAATACCGGTAAACTAAAATGTGTCACAAATATATGCTGTTCTTCTTTCAAGAATCACAGGAAATGTGATTATTTACCAACCTGCTTTTGACAAGGTAGAAGTGTTACCAACCTTGGGGTATTTCATAGGACATGTCTTTTCAAGGGTCTTTAATGCCAACACATTTTATTTCAGGTTAAGCTCGGCCTAGGCAGCTTCCACACTTCATATTTCCTGGTTTAAAGATAGTATGTCAAACAGTAAGGAATCATACATTGGACAATAGAATAGACATTATAGACATGATCTTGAGTTGCCGCCTTATCAAAGTGATCCAACCAACTTGGAAAGGAGACAGAATCTGGATCTGAATTCTTAATAAAGAGACCTACCTGCCTCATGTATCCAGAAATATCCAGATATTGAATTAGGGATCAGCAGTATTATTTGTTGACTTGGTCATGTGTATCCATTTAGTTCTCTCTGATGAAGCCAATTAAAATGCAATACATGTATTTTGACCTATTTTTCTGCAGTGGATATGCTGCTGATGAAGTCACTCATTGCATCAGACCACAAGATGTCACATCAAGAAGGGCTGTTATCATTCTACGACGGTAAGCAAAACTGATTCAACAATCTTTTTTGAGAAGCTGTTATTTAATGAGTCAGTTCTTACTCAATACATAATATAGGTGATATGGAAATAACACATACCGGTACGTGCCTGCAAATGTCCCTAATAACACAACTTTTCCATTTGTTGGACAATTTTGTTTGCCTTCTTTCTTAGAATCAACAACATATAATTCAAAACATGACACTGCCAATGTGGTCAGGCTGGATTGTAGCATTTCTTCTGAAAATGAATTAGCAATTTATAATAAAATATACTTTCACTGTCATTTATAGACAAAGTTATCCATAAATTTACTTCAAATTTGGACAAGAATATATTTTTATGAGCATCCCCATAAAATGATTTGGTTTGATGGTCTTATGTGCCAGAATTAAGTATCGTTTGTTGCCAGTAAGGAAGGGAGGGATATGGCATAGAAGTTGCATTATTAAATTTTCTAGATGCTGTGGATATTATATGTAATACTGTTACTTGAATTGTTAAATTCACAATAAAGTTGGAAATTACTTAGATATTTCTTTTGCTCTATTTTTACTGAATTATGCAGAGTATTTCCAGAAGCCCCAAGACTAGAGGCTGTTGGCTTACCTTCTCCTGCACCTGTATTATCATCATCCAGCAATGATGTGAAAAAACATGGACATGAAAAACAGAATAAAAAGGATGAAAAAACATCCTCATCTCATCCAAAGCATCATCGGCATCATCATCACCACCACCACCATCATCATCACCATGGAAACCATGATTATGATGATGCGGATGAGAGCAAGGGTAAGATGAAATCATCAGTAGCAGTGGTTGGATCTGTAGATGGGGTAATGCCATCAAATGGGGTTGAAGTTCATCCCAGCAGGCTGGAAGATGATGGGGAGGGGAAAAAGGGCTTGTCCAGGCGGTCCCCGAGAAAGGGGTCATCCCCCAGACAGAAACAGGAGGATGATACGAGTCACTGTCACACCAAGCAAGAAGAGGTAGGCAAGAGCCCTCATAGAGATGACAATGACAGTAATGGACATAGTAGGCCTCGGAAGAGACGAGCAGAGGAAACGGGAGAAGATGACAGGGATGCTGGCAACAAGAAAATCAAGATCAAAAGGCATCCACCTCTTGTTTGAAGTTGTATTGAAAGAGGATTGTGAGTGAACAAAACATCAAGAGAGGGATTTTCATTCGATCTTCAAAGTACATAAAGTTTTATTCCTGTTCTACCAGTTGGTAATGTGCATTATCTGGTAAAGGATGAACTTATTCAATTTGAAATATTGCATGTATCACATAAGATATTGACTGTCAACACAGGTAAGGGGAGTGATTTTGATAAATTAAATTGCCATACGTGAACCAAGATATCACTTGCAGTTATATTCATACAGTTTGGAAAGGATGCATTTCCATTCTCTAAAACATGAAGCAATATGTTTTTAAAATTATATTATTGTGATTTTTGTAAAGAACCCAAGTATTCTGTCCATAGTTCAATTTTTATTTTACAGAATCTGAGGATTCAGTTACAATTAATGTCAAATTCTGATGTTTTATTTTTAATCCACATGTTCAGATTATTTCTCTACTCCTTATCTACACAAGGATATTTCTTCTTGTCAATGCCAAAACCTAATATGTAGGTAAGGTAAGAACAAATGTATTGCACAACTCTTGACAGTTTCTCCATACTGTGGAGGTAATATGTTGTTTGTACATTAACTCAATTGATATGTAATAAATAGATACCCTATCTTCTGGAACACCTGCATTTTCATGTTATGACCCATTTTTAACACCTGAAATACATCACCTAGACACCTTACAAAGGACATCTCAAAATACAAAGATTTTGTTGTTCTTGTTAGTGTTTTTTGCTTTGCTGTCCATTTTTGAAGATTGTTTGGGTTCAGAATCCTCATTTTGTGGCATATAGAATTAAGGTTGTATATTTTCTCAAGCATGGACAACTAATGAACTCTATTGATATAAACTGTACGTTCGCTTTTTCTTAAAGTGTTACAACCAGTAAACCACCAAAACATATTTTGCTCTTGATGTAAAGGGTTCCATGTGGCTATACTTTATTCAGAATATGAGCTTTAAATATTTCTTCCTCAAAGAGATTGCAGTTTAAATACGTTCTCAGTGAACAGGAAAACGTCTTTTTCAGTAGACTTGGGTTCCGTGCGAGCCATAGACCTAGAGTTTTATGCTTTCCTTTATTTTCTTCACACTGCTTAACCATTTACCTATAGAATGCCTGGTAAAGGGTTTTTTAGGTTGAGTTAATAAATTCTAGCTATCCACAGATTGTTTTGAGTGATAATTAACACTATTCAAGAGCTGGTTCTTTGTTCTCCTTGTTTCTTATGAACATGGTCAGCCAGGTAATAATGTATCTTGCAATCTCAATTCTCAAAATGATTTATATTACATAATATATAGCATGCCCAATTAATGCAAATCAAAAGTGTGAATATCTTAGTTTTGTATAACCGTTTGGTGATATCACTGCAGTTTTCTCTTATCAATCAAGAATCGGCAGTTTAATACATACAATTTGAAGTGGTGTAGAAAAAATGGTAGAAATGTACATAAACCTTTCACCACCAAAGTATATGGTATAATAGGACTGTCTTTGCATGTCTAACATAAAGTTCAATGACCTTTTTATGACTTTGATCAAGAATGAGTCTTTGAATGTTGTTATTAAGTCGTACATGTGGAATTGTGGATTATAAGAAAATTCTATAAAGTCTTCCCTGCATGTATTAGCATATCTGTGTTAGTGATACATGCATGAATATGTAAATGCATGCGGCAGACTGCATTGTCATCGTTCATATAGCTACATTTCTGTGTTCGAAGAAAAATATGGTATTAATCACTCACAAACTTCACATACCAAGCTCAATTTGTCAATGCAAGTGTTTTATCTTTTTATAAAGAGCATCAATTGGAGAGTAGATGGTTGATGATTACTTGATGAGTGTATTTGATCATTTCTTAGTGTTTGAAAAAGCAAGATATATTCCAATACTGATTACATACTTTGATTGAATGTAGATGGTCAGCTATGGAAATGTATACTATAGATATGGGTCCAAACAACATCTAAGAAAACAAGTAATTTTATGGCAGATCTTAGATTAAGTGATAAGAGAAGCGTTATTCCAAGTTGAAATTTAAGATGGTAATCTATGATGAAACTTGATAAAATAATCTAAAACATCTAACCCCTGTTGTTCCTTACTTCCTACACACTATTAATTATCTGCTCACATAATTTTTCTGTATTATGCACTGCTAGGGGCTAGGGATGAATAAGGGCAACCCTTTCCCAATCCTTACTCTAAATCTAAACCCTAACCCTTACCCCTCATCCATACCCCTGAAGGTGCATATTACAGAAATATGATAATGCAGGACCAATGGGGTATCACCCAAAAGAGACAGATTGTTCATTCATGTCAAAGGTCGTGTCAAGGAAAACAGTGATACATGTAATATGCATGCATTATGATTCTGATATTCTTCCTGTTTTACTGAGGTAATAGTACCATTATGAGTGGGTACAGGTACTCAATGTTGATGGTTGGAGCAGTGGTAAAGGAACCAGAAGGTTCTGGGTTCAAAACCAAGCAAGTACACTATTGCCCTTGGGTGTGGGCATTTTTTCTGGTCCATTCTGATATTATCAGATTGGTTTATATGAACACGGTAAAAATAATTATTTAAAACAAGGTATATTAGTGAAGTGATGTGAACTGTATGTGAGATGTAGTTTCAAAATTGTAAACTCTTATGGTATCCCTTATGAGCAGCACTAAGTTTGATGTCCCTCTCTTTGGGTGTTGATGAAGGAATTAATCTCGTTTACAGTACCGGTAGGCATTTACAGAAACATGTCACCAATAATGTATTAAGGGCACAAATAATTATGATAATTAAAGATATGAGAGAGAAATAGAAATTTATCAAATGAAAAGAAGCACACAGTGAGAGAAATCCCAGAGTTGCCAGTTGGAGTTAGTTCAACTCAACATCATTTAATTTGTTCAAAATCTGGACTTTCACCTGTCTTTTATCTCTCCTATCTTCTGTTATTAATACCAAATGACAGGGTGGACTTCTTCTTTAAAGTATAAACTTATCTTGTGAATAGTAGGCTACTCGTATTTGGAGCCATCTGTCGTTTGGTTGCTTACCTATAAGCATAAATCGCTTATTTGCCATCATAAGTAAATACACATTTAATGTGGTATTGATGCAAAGCGATAGACATTGGATTTGCTTTCATATTAGTGGATGAGTTCCCACTCTAAGGATATTTCTTGATATCAATCATTATCAGATAAGATTGAAATGCTAAAATTAAGATTTTAAAATGCCTAGTTGGTGTTCATGTTAAATTGTATTTTCACATTGTATATTTTCATATATCATCTATGCGAGAAAGACTTTTTTCTCACATTATAATTTGTTTGAGATGCTATGAAGTTCAGAAGCAGAGCTATTATTGAAAGACAATTAAAGAAGTGTATTTACATTTCACCTTTTGCCGTGCATTGTTCAACTTATTTTGTGTTTGTGGGAAATGGCTTCCTAGCTCCGAAATGGTTGATTATTTGTTGAAACTGGATGAAGTTGGGCGAGAGGATTCTGATTGTAGATTGTGATTGCTTCTTGACACGCTATATAGTTTCTTCATATCCTTTTTCCGAACTGCTTCTCTTCATTTCACTTTTTAAATAAATGCAAACATTTTACTTTATTTTACTTCTCTCCATTTTACATCTTCTTCTTCTTCCCCCGAAGTTTTATTTTACTGATTTGTCTATATTATCATCTCAACGTACCCCATCAAACTACCCTGCCATACAATGAGGTGCTATCTGCTTCTCAGCTAACTGGTAGACTTTCCTGGTTTTCTAACACTTTACTCTCCGCTACCCACCCTCCCCCGTCCCCGTCCCCCTCCCCCAACCCATTCTGACATGGGGACCAGCCTATGCTATATCTAGCTGTCTCCATTTTCCCGTCAAAATCCCATGAGAAGGCATGTTCCATTAAAAAGCGCCCCGCGATATATTTATTTTCAATGTTTTCTGCATGACCTGGATTTCTCGATCTAGCAAAAAGATGTGAGAAGTTTTTAAGACATTTTTTGTAATTACTGTGACAGCAATACCAAAATAGTTCTAAATACAATATATCGAATGCAGTTTAATACTGTTGAATACCTGTTAAACTGTTTGGCGAATTGTTCTGAAAATATGCACAAAAGTAAATTGTGTTCTGGGGAGGTGGCATGCTCAACAAGATTTTCTACTACAGGTATTACATTTTTTCCTGTCCTCCATGCTCTTTATCTATCTTTGCCCTTCCTTTCTTTTCTTTTTTCTTCCCATGTTCTTTTTTTCTTTCCCGCCATTTTCCAATCATTTTTGGTAAAGCTTTAGAGGTTGCACTCTGCACTCATATTATGGTTGCATTGGTTTTTTTATTTGTTTTGTATGAGAAATCAGCGGATCATAATTATAATATATATTGCTTTTCTAAATATATCTTTATGTACATGTATATTATCACTGACCAGTTTTTCCCATAGAGATCTAATCTCTGGTTTTCCGTACAGATCAGTGATCTACACCGAGTTCACAGCCCTCTGCGTCAAGAGCGAAATATGCTGTCAATCAAAATCAATAGAACTATTTAAATAATAATACCTAGTCCTAGAGCATTCTGAATTGTTTTAATATTCAAAAATATTATAATGAGAATTGTAAAATTTCAATCTAAAATTTGAATTCAATAATAATGGTGTGCTATTTTATTATATTTCACTATGGTTCATGTAACTGAACGAGCCTGTATCTATAGCGGTTTCTTCAAAATTGTTGTTTTGGATTGCGGAAGAAGTTGTCGTAATTATTTGAAATATCATCAAAATGGGGGCAGAAAAGGAGGAGAAAAATGATACTGAAGCAGAAATGGAAGAATTTGCAATGCATTTTGAGGCTAATCGTTTGGATTCGTTTAAGGACTGGCCCTTCCGAGAAGATTGTTCCTGTGTTCCACAAAAGGTAATGAACCGAAAATGGCCAGCGAGCTGTGGCCGGCTTGGCTCTGCCGGAGTTGCGGGATGCACAGCTCAGCAGATACCGTAGACATGATACGGCTGAACTGAGCTGAGCTGCTCAGCTCAGCTAGCACGGCACGGCCACGGCACCGCGACTTGCGCTTGCTATGCCTAATTTCTAAGCTATGTTCCTTGACCTTGCGAGCCTGTCTGATACTGTGTTACTGTTAGTGTTAGCTGTATCATGACATAACAACATTGAAATGACTAATCTCGTTGTTGTTGTTTTAGTTTTATTGGCGTGTTTCATTGATCATTCACTCAGTGATTCAGTTAGCCTAATAATATGAATATTTACGCCGAATTCAAATCACATAACGGTCATTACTACTACTAGGTCTAGATCTAGATCTAATTAACATTAAAAGGGAGCAGAAGAAAGAAAGAAAAAAAAAATCTACGCTGCTCAATTTTCCGCAATTTTTGGAGACTTTAGACAGGCTGTCAACATAAAATCGTTGACTGTTTTGTGTGTATTTTCTGGCCAGTGGCCAGCCCGGTTTGGTACATTGAACAGGCTTCTCGGCTTGCATGTACATGCGTTAGCCTCTTGCCTCTCGTTAGCTTAGCCTAGCCCAAGGCTTTATTTGTCTTTAGTACAGACTACATGCTACACTCACTACAGTAGACTGAGCTGAGGAGCACAGGCACATGCACAGTCTATTTTAATTTTCATTTCGAGACCATCTCCTCCTGTAAATTGTAAACTGTGTGTTTCAACCATCAAAATTTATGTGTTTTCAACTTTTCATTAATTTTACTCCATTTTGAACATTTCACGATGTACACCCTGTAGACCTATTGCAAACAATTTGATAAATAGTTGGTGCAGGAAATATATTACTTAGACTATGAGCGTGAGTCATATAGACCTATTAATTATAGGATTTTTTTTCCATATCATAAGTTAAGGCTCAATATGCAATTCTACTTTTTAAAATGTATTGCTTCATTGAATTCTTTCAAACATTATTGGTTTGATTTTCTATGATTATCTGCTCCCACCAAGACTAACTTTGCATCCTTTGATGTTCAATTTCCCTTTGATATTGAAAATGAAGACAACATGAATGAAATGGGTAATGGGGGCATTCATTAGGCAACGTTGTGATTCTATGGGAAGCCATCAGGCAGAAATTTCTCTCTGCATCTATGATCTAGCACGGCTATGGTACATGTAGTACAACTGCAAAAGTAGCAAATTTTGAAAACAACAATGCTTAGCCCTAGAATCAAAATACAAAAAAAACCCCCAAAACTTGACATTTTTTGGGTCCATGATGTCATTGAAATTACAGATCTCGGCTGTTGCATTCTTTTTGGGCCACCCTGTATAGTTCATGTGCCTGTTGTTGCCTGACTGTGTCTTGTTTGTTTCCTCCATAGCTTGCTGAAGCTGGATTCTATCATATCCCAAGTGAACAAGAACCAGATGCTGTCAGGTGTTTCATGTGTCTCAAGGAGCTGGATGGTTGGGAACCAGATGATGATCCAATGTAAGATATTCATGTATTCAGTATTACCAAGGAGTCACTAGAAGTAGGGTGATATAACAAATGGCAAATTTACCACTTCCATATATATAGCCAAAACACCAAATCACCGGCCCCAACTGACAGAAAAGATATTTTATTTAATGGAAGCTCTTTGGATTTCCCTACAATTTGTTGCTGTATTATTGCAGTTACTATCAGTGCAAGTTTGGTACCGGTAATTTTATGGTTTCAACATTTTTATCTCTTAATTTTCAATCCTCAGTATGAGATATACATGTCAGATGTGTTTTTATTCTTTTTCATATATTCACTGTAATTAATGTTTTATCTTTTTTTTTGTATGTGTAGTATTATACTATTATTATATGTAAACTCCCACTGTAATTCTCATTTTATTGAGGAAACAATGTACACTGTAATCCTGTATACATATTTTTTACATTGTGCTATAACATTTAAGCCCATTTTCTGTTTATTTCCTATTGATAATGAAGGAGCGAGCACAAGAAGCATGCACCCAAGTGTCCTTTCATAAAGCATTGGAAACCAGAAGAAGAACACACAGTGGCAGATTTCATCAAGAGCATAGTAGAGCGTCAACAAGCAAGAGTGGTAAGCAACCTACCATTCACTTCTCTTTGGATGGAAGTTTTAAAGATCGTTACTTCTTATTCTGTAGAAAATTGAAATTCTTGAACTCGTTGACTATTGAATTATCTCACTCCCATACATAGATTAGATTATTAGATTTGATACATACAGGAGCTACCCGGTTCCCATAGCCAATGGGTTAAAAAGAAATGACATTATTCCTACATAATACATATATACATACATGTGTACTTCAAATACAACTGATTGTTATCTGCCATATGAATTTGACTGAAAATGCCTGAATAGCTAATTGTCAAAAGGATTATTATACAAAAGATGCATGCGCATGAGTTCATTATACGATCTATCCGCACTCGAGTTGAGGCTGTGTGTATCTATTGCACGAAGCCGTTAGGCTGAGTGCGATAGATACACACAGCATCAACGAGGGAGGGATAGATCGTATAATGAACGAATGAAAACATGCATAATTTGTTTTATACAACAAAACTCCTAGATCCTTGTTATTTGATGTAAAAAGAATTCAATCAAGATTGTTTTGTGACAGTATGGCTGACAAATAAATCTCAAGTTTAATAAGGCTTAATTTAGTGCGCACACATAGCTATAGTAAGCGCACTTACCTCTATACCCATTTACGCATAGTGCTGCGCAAGAATAGGCCCATGCACACACAGTATTAAGCGTTCTCACCTCTACGCGCACTAATGCGCGTCATGTACATGCACTAAAAAACCGTGTGATAGTACAGAAAATATTGCACGCTTTTTCATGAAAAAACGTGTGATAGTCTCAGTAAATGAATCACACGTGACTGCGCATGACCAATCATTTGATTAGGATCTGGGAGTGAGTTGTATAAAGAGGATTATAGGTCAGTGGGGAAGTCTTTAGAATGCATGGTCCGATATGCTAATGTCTTTGTCAAAGTTATTTCGTGTATTTCAGTTTGAGCAAGTTATTGTAATTATCTATACATTCGCTTTTAAAGTCACAACTCATTTTCTGCATTTTAATATTAATACTTTAACGAGTTTAGACAGTTGTATTGCTGTTCAACTGTCTGCTAATTTCTACTTACAATTTGAAAGTATTTAAACGAATGATAAAGCAGGATTGATATTGGGTTCTTTGACCTTATTTTCTTTCATCACAGAAACGTATAGCAGAGACAAAGATCAAAGAATTTAAGCAACAGGCTGAAGAAGTCCGGAAACAGATGGAACTCTTGGCTTAAAGACTACAACAAAGGCTAGTCTCAGTTCCAAAGTGAATGCATGTTTACATGTATTGTGTAGTGACGCTGATTCAAATCGTACCTTTATTTTTAATTCAGTTCAGTAATTCATAATTTGTTTCATCATTTTAGAAATCTGGAGGAATAGTCATTTGACAATGGGCCTTCTAATCTAGGCATCAAAAGGCATAATAAACCCCTCAAAAAAAGTTCTGAAATTCAAGTTTAGTGTTGATATCTCTATTGTTTATAGTACATTGTATATTATTATACTTGACATTGGTACCATTGAAAAACCTGTTTAGTCCCCTTTACAGTGATGCCCCATTTGTAATAATAGAATGTGCAGTGCACTTGAATATGGGGCCAAGTCAAAATGTTGCAAAATGTATTGTTATTGTCAATGGTGAATTCTTCCATTGTGTTTTGAAGGAATAACAACGCATATTTGCAACAATTCCAGTTACATTTCACTTCTGACATGGCCCCATATTCAGGTTTACTGCACAGTCCATGATCACATAATCATTACAAATTGGGCATTACTCTAAAGGGGAATAAACAGGCTTTTCAATGATACATGTACCAATACCAATGTCAAATATGATAATACAAGTATAGTAACAAGAGGGATCTACCGGTATATCAATGCTCAAACAGAACTTGCAAAACTTTTTTGAGGAATTTACATGAAAGTCAAATCAAAGTCATATTGGAAAGTGAGTAGGTGTTCTCCATCTTAGCTCTTTTATAATTCAATCATAGTTGAACCATCTCTTGTACAAACTTGACTGTAGCATTACAATGTTTCATCTCAATTTATGACTCCTTGACTTGACTGGGAGAATAGAATTTCCATTACTTTGTTATTCTCTGTGAAATCCATTGGATCGTTCATGAGTATTGTCATTTTCCCTCTTTCTCTAATTTTTTTCACCAGTGTTGTCTTCTTATTTGGACTTTAAGATATTAAGTTTATTTATGTTGTTTATAAAATAATCACAAATAGTTTGCCTTGTAATGTAAATCACATCTATAACATGAAATTGTTTTGATTGCCTGGTTAATGGGGCTACAACCTACAGCATGCAAATTAGCTTCATACAGACATAAATGTTAACATAAAGAACTACTCCTCAGACTCCTCTGTTTTCAAAATGTATTATTATTTCCACTCAATTGTACAGTTAGAAACATACATGTATTTTATATATCTATAGATAGGCATATATTTTGTACAAATCACTGTCTTTGAAACATACAATTTTACATAAGAGTAGATTTAGTGCAGGAGTTCTTATCCTAGTCTAGGGGTCATTTGTGATTTTTCTAGGTAATGAATGGTTCGTAAATGAAACGATTGATTTTAATTCAATATGAAATAACTTCAGAGGGGGTAATAGCACCTGCCAAACATTTCATGGGGGAAGGGCCATCACATGTCTGAAAAATAATAATAAATAAATAATAATAGAGGCCATAAGTTTACAAACCACTTATTTAGGATATGAGGTATACATTATGTATAGCTCTTTTCTTCCAGAGGCAAGTGTTAATACCTCCACATGTCATTCTGGCAGTTTTTTTTGTATCAAATGTAAATAAATAAATTCATGTATATATTCAAGAGCAATACTGTTCCTCGTTTCTTTGCCCTTTGTATATTCAGTTATTTCAATGTCTTTATATGTTTGCCGAAAGTGTGCAATATGTGTGCTTGTTTGTTTGTTTGCTTTGGGTTGTTTTTTAATAAATGTGCTGTGGACACTACAAAGAAATTAATAGAACTGAAATATTTTGAAGGTAGTTAAAAAAGAAAATAAGAGTTTGTCTTACAGTTAACTCTGCATACGGTAATTAAACTCAAAGCCATACAAGTTAAATTGTCTGTAAGTCAAATCAAATGTATGTTATGCATGTACATGTAGTATGCAGAATTGGGCCCCAATTAGGAAGATCACAAACTTATTCACTATGAAATTCTTTCTTCAAGAGAACTTGTACTCATAGAATCGGTTCAGAGACGGCTGAAATATCCAAAAATGTAACCATTTCTAATATTTGTGGTGCCCCACAAATATTCTGTAATATTGAACCAGTCGTTGAAAAACGAGATAGCACCTTAATATACGTTTTATTCCAGCCAATGCCAATATTGGCTTTTTCGTGTTGGTTATAATACGCACAACCAGCCGGCCCGTGTATTGTTATTATTAATTAATTAATTAACGGTCACCGTATTATTTTGAAAGTGGAGCTGAATTGGTAATATCGTATTCAATCTAAATTCACATATTTTGGAGTCTAAAATTACCTTCATAGCAATTATAGGTTCTAAAAGGGCACTAGAAATGTCATAAATAAGAATAAGAGCAATAACCATGCACTTTAAAAGCATTTGCGGTCTTTGAACAAGAACTCCACTATCCCTTTAAAATCGATCACATCTTGCTAACAATATGGAAAATGTATATTTTCTAGATTGGTTGAAGACTTCCTTTAATAAACACATTTATTTTATAATCCAGAAATGTCTTTTCACAGGGGGGAGACCATTTATGTCCATATGTTATATACATGGGAAAACATGCTTGGATGGATTTGCAGCTTCCAGTCAGAGTTCATTCTGCATCCCCAAAAATCTTTTCAAAGAGTCTCTGCTGTCAACGTACACAAAATGTTGTTTTAAATATATCGAGAATGAAGACGGGTTGCTTTGGAGTCGGACGGATTAGCAGCTCCTGGTAACTGCTCCTGAATCAAGAAATGTCTTTTGTCTCATGATTGTCTCATGATCTTCCTGCTTTCACAGCATCAATCTTCTTCTTGACTCCAGCTAGATTCAATGTGAGTTCCGCATGATGGCGCTTCATGTATTCCATCCTGGCCCGTAACTCGTCTCCCTCATCCTTCCTCTCCTCAAAGTCCAGTAGGAGAGATTTTTTGCCCAAGAGGCCGCTCTTCTGCCGCAATCGCTGGTTGTCAATTCTCAGGCTGTCTCGCGCCTTCTTGGTTCTTGATAAGACATCACGTTTCTAAAAGAAAAGAAAATTGACATGGAGGAGATGAGCATGTAATAGGCATATATCTCTTTACATCAAAGTAATGTATTTTTCATATCTTTTATGTGATATAATTCCATCATTGTTTAATGTGCTTGTAAAGTATTATTTTGTTTGGTTCTTTGGAAATCATTTAAGTTATTGCTGATGCATAGAATGCGAATAGACTGAATGGACTGAATCGAAAATCCAGAACTTGTACGTCCTCAAACAGATTTGTCTCTTCTGGGTCTGATTGCATAAAGAGTTGCATTTGAAAGCAACTCAAATTATTAATTGCAACTTGATTTCCAACCAATGAGAATCCCATATTTAGGACTTGCATTTAATTTTTTTTCTTTCTGCTTTGAAAAGCAACTTCTTGTGCAAGCAGCCTTTGGTTTATGGGTCATTGAGGGGGCCTGCTATGCTAGGGTATACATTGCAAAAGAACAAGGTCTGTGCTTACCTGCGCCACTAGTTCTTCAACTTCTCTCAGCTTGCCTTTCTGTACATGGTTCTCCGCCTGAACAAACTGGAGCTTCTCCTTGACGTGGGTCAGGACCTGCACAGTGCTTGTAATCTTCTTTCTCAATTTAAGTAACTCCTGTTTAATGGGTAAAGATAGCGAGATAGAGAGAGAGAGAGAAAGAGGGGGAAGAGAGAGAGAGAGAAAGACAGATGAGAATTTTGTTAAGAAGTTTGTAGCAAAAACTACTGGTTTGAGTAGTGCATCTTTCATATCATTAAATCAACAAATGAAATGGAATGGTGATCTAAAAGAGATTTTTAAAAATTAATGAAATTTCCTGGAAAATGATAAAGCCGTCACAAGATCATCATTCATCAATAAGTCATCAAAACATCACCTGTCCCAATCCTCATCTAATGACTGGGAACCATACACCTAATTTCTTTTATCCCCAATTTATTTAAAATAAATTATGATTCATCACAATCTCTGTTGACTTCACAGCCATGTATATGTCATGATTGTCATCTATTAAGTCATGTTAATCCTGATGCACAAATTTCGTAGCAACATGAAAATTATATCAAAAGCAAATATCATGGCTAAAATAACCAACCCCTTGATCAAATTAGCTAAATTACAATATGATGTATCATACATAGAAGTTTTCTATCAAACACTGCCCCTCTACATCTCATTCTTACCTCATTCCTCTCCTCAATCTTCTCGTTGTACGTCTGGTTCTCAATCTTCAGCTGCTCAAAGTCGATCAGATGGAGACCCTCGGCAAGCTCCTCCTTGGCTTTGAGCTGTTGCTCTCTCTTCTTGAGACGGTTCTTGAGTTTGATGTTCTCCAGCCTCACTTGTTTCACCTCTTCCTCTTTCTTCAGCTCATTATAGATGTACACCTCAACCTCCTGACAACCAAAATGAAAGAGAAGGATTTTTTTTGTCAATTATCATTATCATTGTCAATAACCTGTGTCAGTTTTGTGACTGCATCTCAAATGCCTCAATCTACTTGTAGTAATTTCAGATGACATCCAAATGACAGATATCACTTATATAAATAGTAATTTTTAATACAAAGCATTTATATGGCACTCAATACATTTTTTCTCAATGGAGGAAAGAATTTCAAAAGAGAGAGAGAGAGATGAAAAAGAAAGAACATGGAGGTGACATTAATACTAACAGGGGCCCAGTGAAAAAAGACTTTAAACCTTCATGAAAGGCTTTTAAACTTTCTCAATGTGAAGTGGACGCAAATTTGAAAATGTCTCTCCAGCCTGTGAGCCAGAAGGATGTTAACATATATATTTTCTTTCCACGGAGTTAAAGTCCTTCTAATTCTCAATAAACAGAATACAGTTAGAGAGGAAAATGTCAAGACATCATGAATTAGAGGACTGTAAGTCTGATTAGAAGTCATGATAATACAAGTAATATCTCATCTTATTTTACCCAGACAATAGGACGATGCAGGATAGGACAAGTTTGGTCTATGCGGATTATGCATCTTTATACCAAAATAATTTGATTGTGGGTGTCAACTGAAGGACAAGACAAGACTTACCCTCTGAGCGATGGGCTTTCCTGTCCTGCTACTGATGGCTGTCAGGGCCACTTGTCTCTTGAGTTCTAGAAACTGTTGGTTCTCGTTCTCCACGTAGTCTTGCTTATCCAGTTTGCGGTCTTTGAGCTCCTCTAGATTCAGGAAGGAGAGCTCTCTCTTCTTCCTCCTGCTTTCTTAGCTCATCCAAGTTGGCTGAAAATTAAATCAAATGAAATAAGTAGTAAAGAAGAGGATGTTGATGATAAATGCTTGTGACAAATATTTGCAGTTTCAGCTTAAATGTATGTGGGAAGACCAGTGGCTGTGAAAGTGTAATGCCTGTTAACATTTCTCTCTCATATAGCGGTGTCTAACCAATCCGTCATTTGGTCTCTTTTTCTCTTTTGTCATAGCTTTGTCTTATGACTCTTCTTCTCTGTGTATATGTCTGCCTGATATACGTCTCTCTCTCTCTCTTTCTATCTCACTCCCTCTGTCTTTCACTCTCTCCTTTCTCTTTCTGAAATGACATCTCCATTGTTTTCCAGTAGCCTGATTATATAGTATATAGATCTTTACCTTTTATTCTCTCCCTCTCTCTCTCTCTGTCTCAATTGCTCTTTATATATCTCTCTCCTGCCAAACAAGTTTATTTATCTGTCATTCAATTTCTGCCTCTCCTTCCTTTATATCTGGATGTTTTTCACCCATCTCCTCCCATAAATTCTTATCTTTTGTCTCTCCGCAAATCATTTTCAGTGTTTCTGTCTCTCAGTCACTTCTGTTTATTTTATTTTCTCTTACTATTTACAACAACATCTCAATCTCTCTCTGTATCTCTATTTCTCTCTCTCTCTCTCTCTCTCTCTCTCTCTCTCTCTCTTCAAGACTTACACATGTATTTAAGGTATCTCTGTTCCTGGTCAGTGACGTTTTTGTCCATCTCCTGTTTCTGGTCATCTGTCTTCTTCTTGCGGAAGTATTCAGCAAGCTTGTGTTGGAGTTGGACGTTTTGTTGATTCAGTTGCTCACGCTCTGACACCATTGCCTGTATATAACAAATTGAATTATATGTATGAGTTTAACATAGCTACATAATAATACAGTTATATTTAATGAACTCAAATAGGTGTTTGCATTCAGATTGCCAGTCAAATTTCATCCCAGACAGAGAGGCAAAGCTGTTTCTATTTTTATCAAGTGTCAAGTTGTCTGGTCTAATGTCCTATGTCTAGTGTCTAGATTTATAGTCTAGTTATATCGTTTCTAGATACAGTATATGGTCTTGTTTCAAATAATATATGACTTTAGTATATGCCTTCAGAAAAGCTTCAAACTGTTTCAAATTATAAATTATGATGACTGGCACAAAGACTACAGCATGAATGATGAACATTTTGTACCTTGTCTTGTTACTAAAACTAGCTCAACCAAGAATTGTTGCTATGCCATTTTAAATCCAAATATTTTTCATTTATTGTAAGGGTAGTATGTGCTGATTTGAAAAATACATTAAAATTATATTGAATATTCTTTTTTTGTAATGCTTATTCCTCCAAGACATTCCTACCTGGTACATTTCTATAAGTTCTTCTCTTGATATTAGATCCTCTTCCTCTTCTTCAAGTAGAGCCTCTTCTTCTGGAAGTGGAGATACTGGAGCAAAATAGATCATAAACAAAAACATTAATAGATTAAAATAACAAACAATTGACAAACTAAAGAAAACACTAGATGGAGAAATCAAGAAATAGAAATACAAATAAATCAATGAAATAAGAAAGCTATTCAAATTCAAAATGATTTCCAGTTTTGTAACTTATACAATTGCAAAATTATAGTCTTAAACAAACAAAAACTTCAACAGTGACAAGGAGCTTTACAGGTAGTTATTTTTGAAGGACAAACAAAATTTGTAGTAATAAAGTTAAGAAGAAAAATCTTTCAATTAAAAGATAGTCCTGTCTAAAAAAAAAGAACATCAAATACCGTAGGTTTCCCGAAACTATTCACAATCATACAAGAATCATGTTAGCAAGCCAAATTAGTTCACTTAGAGCAATGAAAAAAACACTTAAAAGATAAAGTTGAGTTCTGGTCATGCGATTGCATTGTGAAAGAAACGGTGTGGAATCGATCAGAAAATGTTGATCATGTAGCATATAAGTATTGGTGTATACTGCAAGATTCTGGAATCATCAAAATGATAAGAAATTTGGCCCAGTCTTGGTAAAAGTAACAAGCACTGTACACAGAACTATATGGGACTACACAAACATGTGGCATAAAAATGAGGCCCACATTTTTAAGCTGTTACATGTCATATTTAAAATATGAAGGCATTTGAAGAGCCATGCTTTTCAGGGAACATTTTTTCTCTAATGTTCTTCCTAACTTGCATAATAACAATGAAACGGTCTCAAATTATTTTTCACCTCTCCCCAGAACTCAACCTTCTCTTTAAAGATCTGGACAAATGTCTCACTTTCTCTTTCTGGAGTTCCAGGTTCAATCTGGGCTGGCTCAATCTGGGCTGGTTCATTTGGAGGAGGTGTCCCTTCTCTGGATAGGGGCTCCATGACCTGGACAGTGGGCGTTTCCGGTCTATCCCCTTCCTGAAACGTGTCGCTCTGTGGTATCGGACTCTTGGGCTCCTCCCCTTCTTCTCCCTCTGGTTTCTCTGCTCCTTCTTCATCACCTCCACCAGGTGATTGGGTGCTGTCTCCAGCAGGGGTAGCTTCTCCGTCCCCTTCCTCTTCTTTCTCTTTGTCCCCCTCCTCTGCTGCCCCTTCTTCTCCCTCAGGCGTGCCTTCTCCACCTTCACCGCCTTCCGCACCATCTGCAGTTTCACCTGAAAAAGACACAAAAATACATCTTGCTTTTTACTAATTGTCTCACTTGTCCAATGTATATAAATTCATTGTACAGTGAAACCTGTATATAAAGACCACTCAAGGGAGATTAAAAAAGTGGTCTTTATAGGCAGGTGGTCTTTCTGTACAGGATTCTATGAGAAACAATTGTCAAAGGAAACAAAAATGGTGGCCTTTATATACAAGGTGGTCTTTAAATATAGGTGGTCGCTCAGGCAGGTTTCACTGTATATCATTTTTAGGTATAGGAAGCTTAAATTTCTATAGGAATCCATGCAGAGCAAAATCACAATGCCTCTCATCACTGGCTAATTTTACCCTAATTCCAGCTACTAGCTATCAAGTCTTATATGAACCTCTCATATTCCAGGGAAGAATTAGTATATTTTCTCTCTCTCTCTCCCTCTCTCTCACACACACATGACATAAATGTTTACAAAAAGAAATTGGACCTTATTTGTTTATTTTTTTTTTAAATAACATGTGAAATATTAAAATGTGTTTCTTCAATATTTTTACAAATCAAATACAATCTATATCACCTAATAATAACAACTACAGTCAAGAGAATACAATGAAACCATTATTAAATAATTAGATCAATTTTAAATGATACATCACAGGAGAAGATGACATGACTAACTGCCTTACCTTCAGCAGGTTTCTGCTCTTCTCCCTCTTTGCCTTCCTCTCCTTCCTTCACTTCTCCATCTCCTTCACCCTTCTCTCCAGCACCAGGTGAAGCCGTTTCTCCTCCTTCCTGTCCCTCGGCTTCTGCTGGTGCTGCTTCATCCCCTTCAGCCGGTGGAGCATCCCCATCTGCAGCCCCTGGGGAACCATCTGCTGTGGGTTGCTCTGCCTGTTCCTCTTCTGGAGCAGGGGTGTCAGTTGGTTCTTGATTTGCCGCTGGGGAAGCCTCTCCTTCTGCTGGTGGAGTTGCTTCTATGAAAAAATAACATAAGTTTGTTTAACAATTCTATCTACCTTTTTTATCTACTTGAACAAAATATCATACACAGAATACCGGTATAACTTTGTAAAGTTTCTAAAATGAGTAAGAAAAGTAATATGAAGAGAGATATGCAGAATACGTACTGTATATACTGTAATACATGTATATTATAATTTTATGCACTCATACCCTGATTTTCAGCTGCTTCAGGTGCAGGAGTACTAGCCTCCTCTACGGTCCCTTCTGCCTCAGCTGGAGCTTCTGTTGATTCCTGGGCAGGATCTTGTGCTGGTGTCTAACGAGTTAAAACACAAAGAAAACAGTTGTTATATTGAATCTTCAACAGGAAAGTGTGCTCTTTTCTGCTTAATAGATTTCATATCTCATTTCTTATCTTCATATTCTCCTCTTTCATTATGTATTGTTCATGTCTTTCTTCATATTTTCACTTTTTATTCAGGTAATTACACAAAAAGAGGGCTATGTGTCAGTGTAGGTGGAGCAGAGAATGTTGAAGTTCAAACTTTCTTTAACTTTCTTGAGAATGTAATGTCTACCTTTTCAACTTTTACACCTGGCAGTTCAATTGATAATGTGACAGTCATAGTTATAGATCTAGACATTTGACTTGTTCATCGTAATTTTCTCAACGATTTAGCTTCAGAATAGTCTATGACTATGTAGATTGTTGAACAAAGATAGGTAGAGGAAATTTGCATAGAAATAAATGACTATATATCTGCTGAAAAACAAAGTGAATAGCTTATGCATGGTTCGATCCCCCCTCCCCCCCTCCCCTTTCCTTCATAAAAACAAAACAAAATAATAAAGAAAAAGAAAGACTAAAGAGCCTGCTTCATGACATATTTAATAATTAGGTTCTTCTTCTTCCAATGCAACTACAGACAGTCCTCTGGGTAGAATATTTTCACACTTTTGGGCAGTGCTGTGAAGTAGTGTGCTATGCTGCATTGTGTGAGCCTCAACAAAGGTTCTAAAAAGTAAAAAGGTTATGGAATGAGTAGATCTAGTACTAAAAAAGTAAATTTATGTGAATGGTATAAAATTAAAAGTAAAGCCAAAGCAGGTTCAAAACCATGAGAACCGTGTCACTTGACTAAATATCTTCATATTTACATCTCCCACTCTCCCACGCTGAATAAACATAGTTCTGTAAAGTTAATTTTTCAAGGTAAAACAAAAAAAGAACGCGAAGAACACACACAAAAAAGTCACAATTACACAAAGTGCAAAGCGCCGTCTTTCACACTCAAAATAACACACGTATTTTCACACACATGGGACTGGAAAAAATGCGACCGTACGCACTCCTCTCTAAACTCCGCAAACCAACAAACAGAACTGAGTGAGATAAGTCTTAATTGCGAAAAACTATACTTCGATAATTTAAGTACTCATATTCACACGAAATTTTATCAACTAATTGTGAAAATTGTGTAAATCATACCTCTTCATCGGCCATGTTGATTGCACCGCTGTCGGTTGTTGTCAAGGTATTATTTACTCATTAATATTCATGAGTAACAGAATGGTGTCACTCGGTTATACTGTATAGGCCAATATGCCCGTACACTACGACATAT
This sequence comes from Mesocentrotus franciscanus, assembly GCA_037976565.1. Classification (NCBI taxonomy): domain Eukaryota; kingdom Metazoa; phylum Echinodermata; class Echinoidea; order Camarodonta; family Strongylocentrotidae; genus Mesocentrotus; species Mesocentrotus franciscanus. The sequence goes on from CP137673.1 coordinate 22,167,366, forward strand.
CTATGAGAACGGTTATCAATCTACTTAGATTTATATCAAGTCTAAATTTATGTCCAGTCAAATAGCCATTCAACCCAGAACTAAATGTTCTAAAAAGTCCACTGCAGTTCAACTCGGTAGACTATATTACTCTGAACAACAAACTATGCTTTGAATTTTAATACATACACCATAACTGCAAATTAGCTATTTAGTGTTGGGAAATTCATATTAATTTCCGTGGCACTATGTTTTTTGGTCTCCAATCGTGTATTTTATGCAAAATAACATCAGCAATGAAAGGAAATTCATATACTTTTCATATAATGATTTCGCATCTAAATTCAAAATGAGTACCAATCGAAATCATTCAAGTGCCCGAAATTATGTTTTTAATGCCGTGATGAACACATTTTGATGACAAAATTGTGAACTATAAGTTTGCAGAGTATTCAAAATTAATAAGCGTGCGTCAAATTAAAATTCTACTTTCCCTATTTAGCTTTCAAGTATCTGATTGAAACAAATTGAAATGCTTCAATGCTTTAAAGTTCATTGAAAAAGATGAAAACATTTCCAAATCAAAACAATGAATAGGCTTGTAAATTGCAGAATAGGCCAATGCAAATAAGCTTTTATAAAACAAAAAAGATATTACTAAATATCGATAATTTAATAGTCGAATGAACAATAATATTGGAATCTAGTGTTATATAGCCGATAGCTCGATATTTGACAGTCAATGGACACTGGATGCATAAACATTTTCAAAATGTTATTTTACTACAGTTAACGGTTTACAAAATATCCGAAATATCATCTTTATCATAGGCCTACTATTTGCCGTTTAATGACCAAAAGTAAAAGAATTAATTCAGGCAATGTTATAATTCTGAAAAAAGATGATGAAAATAAATACATTTTAAGATTGCTGTACTCCCAGTCCCATTAAGTAAAATATGGAAATAACTTTTGTTCCGGGTGTAGTTTATAGAATGCAAAGTTAAAATGAAAATATGATGGCAAATATATATTGGCAATGCAAATCAGTCGACCATGTTCACCTTGAATAGCTTTCGACACTTGAATACGAATTTAGGATCGGACATATCAATCTTAATTATCATGGCAGATCGACGCTAATTTGCATAATCATGTTGTATACTACTTACTAGAGCAGTTTTAAAACGTTTTTCGGTCAGGCCTATAGGCCTATAGCAAACGCGAGTATCAAGCCAAACGGATATTGAAAATTCACATTTTGTTTATATAGGCCTTCTATTATATATGCAAATGAGTCCATCAAACCTATTGAATTGAATTGAATTGACAAGGTTTATTGATAGAAATTCAAAGTCACAGCTAGAAATAGCTGCCGCTCTTGAATTTACAAATAAAATGCAACATAATACAATACGTGCAAATAGTATGATATAAAAGTAGCTAAATATAAAATTAAGACTTATATCAAATTCATATTTTCCTTTTATATAAAGGTGACCCCAACTTGAGTTGTTTTAAAGATATTCTTAGATGAAAAAGAAAAAGGAAATTGAACTTGCAAAATGTAAGCTTTTCACTAACACTGAAAACATACTTGGGTTGGATACTAAGTTTGTCATCAGATATGTTGAACTATTATTAAGTTGGTCCAAGAAAAAAATTGCCAATTTTTTTGTCAGTTAATTAGGCTTATTACTTTCATTTTGGCAACTGAGTCCAATCATTCTATAAACCGACTCAAGCATTCGGGACTGGATTTGTTTCAGTCATACAGTTAGATGCAAAAATGACTTTTGACTTTCTTTATGACGATCACGGTTTATTCGCATATCCATGCACATTGGGTTCACAATCAACCCATTGAGTTACGTTATACTGCTGGGCCATAAAACTGTTTCAAGTTATTGGTTTATTGATTTATCTGTAGTTATGTATCTATTCATTTATTTATGTATTCATTATTTACTTATTATTTGTTTATTTATTTATTTATTATTTTATACATTTATTTATTATTAACCTTTGTTCTTACTTACTACATCTTACTTACTAGCCTTATTTATTTCTTGTTTGTTTCTTTGCTTGTTGATTATCGGAAAGGTTAGTTGAACAGTATACCAGTAGGCCCTCACTGCCTTTGCTGGAAATGATTTGCTTTGATTAGACTTGAATTTAGTTATGGAAGATTACAATCAGCATTAAGAATAAATTTGATGAATCTATATCAACGGATAAAAAAACATTGAAAGAGGATGTCATTTAAGACACACTTCTGCAAAGATCCCCTCCCCCCTCCAAAAAAAAATGTGTTTGAAGACAAATATTGATATGAAAAGAATACATAATTTTGGTTCTGTTGTACGCAGAAAATCTAAATTTGTGACTTCAGACACAATTTGCTTTGAAAATCCTTGCAGACATCCTCTTTCACAGTACGCCGATACAATTCAAGTGAAATTTTGCCATCAAATTTTTGGGGCTCCCAACACTTTAGATGTTCATCGTGGATAAGGGCTTGAGTGAGTGAAGTCTACTAGTATCCCGCAGCTCAGTGCCGTATAGAGCGCCATCTAGCTATACATCTCAACAACAAAAAGCTAGCTATCGCGCTATAGCGCGCCAAATTTGAGTCGAGTATAATATAGTAGCGTCGATTCGAATACTGTCTGTAGTGTGCATTTTAATTGCTTGATCAGGGTTGCAAATCATCAGAATTCCTGAGCCGATTTTTTAGTCTTCCATCTTCCATCCATCTATCTTCCAGAATCATGATGTCGTGTGTAGATGCCATCGATGGAGTGAGGCCCGGACACAGAAATAAAGGACAAATTCAGGTGAGTTTGAGGCATATATTCAGAGAGTAACTTCCACACCCGATCGGCCGAACCGGTACACACACCGCGCCCTCTGGCGCGCCAATCGAGCCTCTGTACTGTTTGGTAGAAAAGCGCGCGGAGGTAGAACCGTTTCCAGTTAATTCTGATTGGTGTCATTACAGTACTAGTTTAATTCTCAATAAAGTTTCTCCTTTCATTTTATTCCATAAAGATCTATTTCATATGTCTGTCTAGAACTGTAGAAATATTTCCTTTTTTTTAAATTATCTAGCTCTGTCTTAAAACTCTTAATTAGTCTAGACTATGTTTTTCATTGTTTTCAACTTTTCAACGATCAAGACAATCAAGACTATTAGTACTACCGGTAGTATTAGCTGCCACCATGATGCGTTTGAGGGTCTTAGAATTGGTAGATTTACTCAGTATAATAATGGAGTCGGCAGACTGGTTTGTTATGGTAGACATGTTGTTTATTCAACTACGACGGATACCGGATATTCGGATATCGCGTATCGTAACATATTCAACTTCAAGTTCCATGTTGTCTTTTGACAGTTTTGTTGACTTTGTGCCATTGTGGAACCTTTTTTGTTTCTTAAAAAGAAATCATCTTTCTTTACCCACTATAGGCCTATATATCATACTCATAGACGAATTACAGACAACTCGCCACAAGACATCTCGCCACAATAGCCGGGACAACTCGCCACGGGCGAGTTGTCCAGGGTGGGTGCTTTCGGACAGCTCGCCCACTTTTTTCCCTCATGATTTCTAGATCTAAAATCCCTCACCTTAGGTGAAATTGTCATTTATGTATTCATTATGCTTTTATAAACACAGTCACGACAGGAAACATGGAAATTGTGAGTATTTTGAGGGCTGTTCTAAAGAATAAAGCCGATTTACCTTGCAACAAGAATATATTTTTGACAAACCGAAGGCGTCGTTCGCCGGATAACTTCTCGGTATTTAACTTCATTTTTCTGTCTCAGAAAACTTTTTAATGGTAGGAATATGCTGTTATGTATCTTTACATTGCAATGTATTACCTTTCCTCTACCCCAGCGGAATTATCGCAATTTCCATGTTTCCTGTCGTGACTGTGTTTATAAAAGCATAATGAATACATAAAATGACAATTTCATCTAAGATGAGGGATTTTAGATCTAGAAATCATGAGGGGAAAAAAGTGGGGTGAGCTGTCCGAAAAAGCACCCCACCCTGGACAACTCGCCCGTGGCGAGTTGTCCCGGCTATTGTGGCGAAATGTCTTGTGGCGAGCTGTCTTTGTGGCGAGTTGTCTGGACCCCTCATAGACCTAGACTACACATTGTGGAAGTTTCAAGTTACATCCGGTTTAATTGCCTAGATCAAAAAATAAGACAGCTTTTTAATGTAATAGATCTAGTCTAGATTATGTTATTTCATTTCATTTTTTACTATTTTATTTTTTTAATTTTTTACATCAAATCGTCAAATTTTTCCTTAAAATGACAGATTACCTTACAGTTACACTTAACAATTTAATGTAAAATATCCTCATGACCTCAACTATAGTATGATATAAAATAGCATATTTCTATTTGATTCGAAAAAGTAGATCTAGAATTCTAGATCTAGACTAGACTAGATCTAGAAAGAAAAAAAAGATAAGGTAAAAATGTATTTCTCATCACGCTTTATGACCAACCCTTGCTATAGACCCTACATGTACTTACTATTCTTATTTTGATCTCGCAACTTAAAAATGAAATGCATATTGCATGTAAGTTCATTAATTGATACATGAAAGGCTGTGCTGTGCATCAAATCCGGACAACCGTTTATATCTTCATAGAAATTTCTATTATAATTCTTGTCTTTGTCCCCTTGCACTTTATCTTATGTCATGAGTCATAGTGCTTCATACTTTTAAATCCCCCTTTATCAAGACGAATGGTAACGTTATTTGACATTGGTGCAGATTTTATTAGGTGGTCTGTTGTCAACAGACCACCTATTAATTTCGTCAGAATTTTCTTTCTTTCTTTATTATTATTATTTATTTATTTTTATTTCTCCACTTTTTTGTGCAGACGATTACTCAAAATCAAACCATCCAATTTCGTTCAATTTTGACACAGTCATAGGTCATTGTCATAAGACGTGACAGGAACATTTTCAGGTTTATCAAATCGTCGTGACGTCATCCACGCGCCATTTTGTGAAAATCAAATAATGATCATATCTTTATAACGGAAAATCATTTCTCATTCATATTTATCAATAACAAGTTCAATATTTGTCCGGTCATTTTCAGGTCAATAAACGCGCGCGTACGCGTACGTCCGCGAGTCAGTGCGCGCAAAATTTCAAAGTGCTCAATATCACTTTTTATTCAAATTAGAGTGCGTTTCAGCCAATTTTAAGCATTTCGCGAAAACGCGGACACGCGAATGCGTTTGTTGTCATGGCCGTACGCAACATAAATCCCCCTTTTTTCCGTTGGCATGATATTCCCCATTTTTTTCAGAACAATTTGGTACCACGTTTATCTCTTTATGACCATTAATAACGGAATGAGCGTCCGTTCCAGATCAATGTCCGTACGTGCGAGCTCTTGTAATACATAGCATATATGGGCAAAAACATGCCAATTCTACAGGCTATAGACTTGGCTAGATAGATCTAGATGATTTTAAATGCAGAGAATCTCATATTTTACTAGGACCAGACAGGCAGACATAATCTCATAAAAGTCTAATCTAAAAATTCATTTCTGGTAATTTTTTTATGGTCTTGCCGGTCACATACATGTACGTGTAGATCTTTTTTCTCCAAAACATTAGTCCTTCTTTGTGAGTGTTTGGGAGGACTACCCTTTTTTGAATGATGATTGTTGCTTGTGAATTTGCACCTTATGTGCTGAAAGATCAGATTGTGCCGTTTATTTTTTACTTTAACAAAAAAATTATTTACATGTATTTTCTTTTCTTGTGTTTTCTTATCAGGTCATCTTTGGACCTATGTTCTCTGGTAAAACGTAAGTATTGGAAAATTGAAAACAACCACTCCCTAAACCAATTCTTGTTGTAGGTAAATGTAGTTGCTGGAATTTCCCCTCCCCCCTTTTTTTTCAATTCTTTTTCTTCAGTTTTCAACTTTTTATAAGCTTAATTTTAAATTACTTTTCATTAGTTTACGTTTGGTTAACGGTATTGTAAGATGTGGCCTAAGCAATTGCTGATTCTTAAATATAATATGTACAATGTGAAGCCACATTAATTTCAAGATCTTTTATTGTAAGACCCCCTCCCCCCCCCCAACAAAAAAACAAAAATATATATATATATATATATATATATATATATATATATAAATAAAAAAAAGTAGACTTTAGTGATGTACTTGAATTAAAACAATCCCTTGTAAGATTAGTGTATGTGAGTATGATGTGCTTCACTGCATAAAGATTAGACCTCTAGCATCACTTTGGTTCTATTTAGGCTGGTTGCTTACTAACAAGCATTTATGCTTTCTTAGCAGTCAGGTAAAATAACCACTACTACTATTGTTCAAGCAACACTTTTTCACCCTGGAAACGCGGTTTTCAAAGACGTTTAGTTTAAAACACGGTTGCGTTCAAGCGATTTTTCGTCGGTTGTAAAAAATAAACGTGTTTCAAAATGCAAGCATGAAATGCTGAAAAAGATGCGTTTTGTAACGTGATTCTGCAGAATCACGGTCGCTAAAAATTGCTTGAACGCACCCCTAGTCAGATATTTGCACAAAAATTCACATCAAATAATTATCTGGCAATAGTATCTTTTGGTCAAGTTGAAACATTATGGGAACCTGTCCACAAATTTCATTCCCATTTCCTTTACACTACCAGAGCTGAACATTATCTTCAAACATGTAGAGATAAACTATTTCTGCTCTTGTTCCACTTTTTTTCAGGACGGAACTGATCCGGAGGATAAAGCGTTATCAGATTGCCAATCACTACTGCCTACTCATCAAATACGACAAAGATACAAGATATGACAAGAATGGTGTAGCAACTCATGATATGTGAGTTTTTTTGGTTCAGAAGCCAAACACAGCACAGAACCCTATTGATGCAATGGGAGAGAAAGAAACTTAAATATGCCAAGTGAACAGAATGACATATGTCATGATCTAGATCCGTGGTCTCCAGGAGTCAAGGGGATACTAAAAATCTTTGATATTTGTATTTTGTAAAATAAGAGTTCTGTTGTACTGCACTTTGAATACTACCAAATCATAGATCTATATATTATAATTTATCAGGAAAGTGATGTAAAAGAATTTCATAACTGTCACAATTTGTAAGAATGTATTGCCCTTAAGTAGTGCCCTTAAGTACAGTCCATATCGGAGAGAAAGCATCACCTGGAGGGGCAAATAAGGATATCTTTACGCCTCAACATCGAAGTAAACATCGAAGTAAATTTCCATCCCTTTTTAGACTGGTTTTGGACCCCCCCCCCCTTTTTTTTTCAAATTGTATTTTATTATTTTTGTCTTCAAATGTTGAATTGTACATGTGAGCAAAAAATTCATACTCTAAATGCTTACTTTGTATCCTCTCAGGCAAGTGTGTAAAGCTACTTCTACTAGCGATTTATCTTCTATAGCAGAGCTTGCTGAGGAGTATGAAGTCATAGGAATTGATGAAGGTCAATTTGTAAGTACAATCTAATGTCTAATCAATATTTTCTAACATTAAAGAACACCATAATCTGTAGACCTTGGTCTCCACTTGCTGTGCAGGATTTTTTTAAAGTCTATAGTTAATTGATAATCTGTGACTGGTTTAGAACTGGAAATCTTTTTAATTTAACTCCATGTCGAAAGAAAAAGAACAAAAACGGAAAATACATCTCTCATATAATTTCACGATATCACCCTTTTTTTCTATTTAAAAATAATAAAGAAAATAAAAAGAAGGCGGGAAAAAAAAAATGTGTTCCTTTACTGTAATGTAATGTACAATCTACTGTAATGTACATTTAGATTACTAGATCAGTGAGCTATTTATTTATTGATTTACTCACAGATATATAATATGGGTCATTCCATGGAGTTGGGGCAAAGTTTGCGACATACCAGAAGTGGGAAACCATGTCTCCTATCAACCATAACAATGTTTGCCCAAATTGACTTTAGCTTAAAAAGCAAAGCTAACTGTTTAGAAGTACTCTCTAGAGCTTGATGGTAAATTGATATTATAGACCCAAAGTTTATGTCATGTTATATAAATGTGATGTCAATGAAACGCTGGTAAAAAAAAGAAATGCTTATTAAGCAAAGATTTTGAAGAGAAATAACTGATACAAGAATGATTCTGGCAGGGCACAACTATATTCATTGCATAAAACTCTTCAACAGATGATTTCATCTTATATAGTAGAAGATCTCATACCAGCGATACATGGACATCGTCATATTTTGTACCCCAACCTCATGGAATGGCCCATATGCAATATTTTATACCACTTAACCTGTACTCTGTATTTGAATCTGTAAATCTCTTTGTTCAGTTTCCAGACTGTGTGAAGTTCTGTGAAGAAATGGCCAACCAAGGCAAGGTCATCATCGTAGCTGCATTAGATGGAACATACCAAAGAAAGGTTAGTTATTGCAGGGGAAAAAAATACACAGCGGCTCGGGGCGAAATCGCCCCCAAAAGTTGCATAGAGTTCAATGCAAACCAAATTAAAGAGTGTTATTTTCATGAAAGCAAGCTTGTTAAGTAGCTGGTTTTTTGTTTAATTGATGATAGTAAGATCCATTATACTGTGCCTTATACTGAATTCCTTAGTCCTTGTATACATGTATATCCTTTGTACATATATAAAATTCAACTGCCCATTTTCTCTCTAGTTTATTAATTACTGTAGTTGACTTATAAATGCCACAAAAGAGGTTCTATTCAGTACTAATGAAGGGAATTGGTGAAATAAGTTATTCATATTGCAAGGATGCCTTTTTTTTTCTCTTTCTAAAATTAAAGAATTACCCTCTAAATTTAACGATGATCATTCATTTAGAGATATATAGCAAGATCCCCTTTTTTTTATATTTTTGTGTACAAAATCCTTAAAAAATAACAGGTCTACCAGTATATGAATGTAAGTGTATAGTCCTGTGATATATATTCAGTGATTTTCAGGTGATTTAGGAATGAAAATCCTATTTTATTTCTTTGTAAATTCCTTATCTATTCCTATCTCATATTGCCCCCTTCCCTCCTCTGAATAGGGTTTTGGTGATATCTTAAACCTTGTACCCATTGCTGAGAGTGTCATCAAACTCAACGCTGTCTGCATGCACTGCTACAACGAAGCTTCATATACCCGAAGGATAGGATGTGAAACAGCTGTAAGTCACATTACTTATTATTATCAGATTCATTTTCATTGATCAGACATTTTCTCCATGCTTTAACTCAAATCAAAATCAAAATGTCTTTGTCTTAATTCCAATCATATCCATGCTTGACTGGACCAGACATTTGCTCTGGGCTTTAGCCTTTAGAGCAAATCAAAGTCTGATATTTGATATTCTATGATAATTGTTTTACCTGACTGCTAAGAAAGCATATATATGCTTGGAAGTAAACAACAAGGGGACCGATGGCTTTGAGTCCTCTCCAAGGGATTTAATGATGAGGTTTAATGCCTTACCAAAGGGCATGAGCGCGTGGACTTGGTTTTGAACCCAGGACCTCCCGGTTACAAGACCACTGCTCCACCACTGAGCCGTTGCGCCTCCTCTAAATGTCATCATTTTATTTACCAGCGTATCCATACTCTGTGAATCCTGTGATGGACATGCCCTGTCTCTAGGTTTATTTTTGTCAAATCAAAATCTAAATTTTTCCAATTAATGTGATACAATCTCTACTTGCTAATGTACAAAAAAACGATATACTTTTCATGACAAAAATATAGATTTGTTGTATTATATGTGTAAAATTTGTAAATGTGAGCCTAAAATATGGTAGCACAATGCTCTTTGGAAGTCCTCACAGCCTGAAACTTTCATGAATCTGCAGGGGTAAACTTGTACGTATAATATGTATATATATATGTTAATTTACAAGTCTACAGACGCCTGTTAAGACCAGAAACTTTTGCGTGCATGTCATGAAATGTTTGCGAATTGCGCAAGTGGTGCAGAACTGCAGATTTTTTTTTCATAAAAGTTTCAGGCTGTGAGGTCTTCCTTATTCCTTAACAATTTGTGGAAAATTTGCGTCACAAATGTTTCTGCTTTTACTGTATACTTTTTCCCGCAAACCGGACTAATAAATCAGTTTTCGCTCATCCGCTTGCTTCTTATCTGCCCTCTACAGGTGGAAATTATAGGGGGTGCCGACAAGTACATGGCAGTCTGTCGAGACTGCTACTCGCTCAGTCCAAGCAAGATCAACGACAACAGCAGACAAACTCCAGTCACATTGGATACAACGCACAAAGCTAACAAACAAGGGAGGCGGCTATTCCAATCGCCCAGCAGTGACGGCGAGTCGAGCATGTCGCCTTGACTTCGGTGAATTGTGTAATGTTTTTAATGAACTTCTTTGAATTGTAACTTGTATTATGCATTATTGATTTTTAATTGTTAGGCATAGTCTTTAAAAAAAATGTTTTCTATCTTTGTTCAGGCAAAAAAGTAACTTATAAAGTAATACTGTTCATAATTTTATTAACATTTAATGCGATTATTTTACAGTAATCTGCTTAAAAGCAATCATCAATTAAATTGAGAGTAATCGCACGGCCATGAAAACCTTCACACATTTTAATCATTTGGTGTACACTGCTATGTGCTAACCTAAACTTAACCTGAATTTAAGAACAGACCAGAAATGTTGTCATCGGTAGTCAGTATGAACAAGAAGGACTTCCTTAATTCAAGAATATTAAAATTTGAAATTAAGGGAAAATTTTTAGCCGTCGAAAATTGTTCCAGGTTTCGGCATTCTAGAGATATTTTCTCTCTTTCTTTAATTGAAAAACACATTTGAACAATCCCTTTAGCTGGTAACTTTGTCACACAATGTCACCTGACTAGAGAGCGATGAATTGTAAATTTAATCACATTGAAGAGAAAGTGTACAAACTCTCTTCCTTTTTACTATGTGCCATTGAATTATCTTTTAAAATACTAATATCAACTACCACATACAATTTATACCAAGTAGCAATAAGCTGACGTATTTATGTATGATCATTGATGCTAAATAAACGGTGCCTTTAGAAATTCTACTCAGGAAAGATAATGTAGAGAAAAAGAATTTGAATCTGACTTCCACATACAATGTAACCATCATTCTAAATGAAAGAATCATTCCTTTTCGTATTTTTTGTTCAGGTTATGTAACAAATATGTGAATGAAATAGTATATCAGCCTTTGAAAATCAAGGAAATGTCATAGGACTTTGCATATTGTGTGAGCCCTGTGTGACTGAAGATTGGTAGATATCAATTTGATTGCTTTTAAATGATAGGTATACTGTTTGAAATATTTTAAAGTATTTACCATAAGTTTATCTATCAATTATCCATGTCTCATTTCAGATATTTCTACATCATTTGATCAAAATGCGCACAATACCGGTATATATTGTACTTTTTTCACAGAGGGATTTACAAAGAGTTTCTGATATTCATGTGTTTATATATAGTTCTACCTCATTCTCATGGATGCTAGCATTGTTCATGTGCTAGAAATAGAGACAGGCCTGGTATAAAGCAAGATGCTGCATATATAATTAGTCACAGGTTTTGTGTTTAGTATAGTGCTGCTTCTAGCAACCCCAAAATGGTGACCTGGTCTGTGATTCGAAAAGTTCTGGGTACAGGACTTGTCCCGTAATTCAACTCGTTAAGAAACCGTCAAATCAATCATCAGAATGCTGAAACCAATAAATGTCTGTCCTTTTTCGCTAGAGGGCTTTGGAACACATTAGACCACTTCGGAGATAGCACTTGTACAAATGACCCCCCAAATATCTACAGATCTTTTAAATATGGAGTCCCGCTTTGTGCATTTTAGATTAATCACTGCCAAAGTGATGGAGGTGCTTCCTGAATACTTCCACCTGTGTACATGTACCATCTGATTACATAACCTTCATGAACATTCTTGAGCATTCGTCTCAATTTTTTTTTTAAATGACCTTTATCGACCCAAGTACAGATAGTATCCGTGAACCAGCTTATTACAATGCTCCAGGCATACATGGAGATATGCACCAAATATGTTGGACACCAACTTTTAATGGTTTGTTTTACATTTTACAAAAGCAGTTGGTTATATTTTACTGTCTTCCAAATTCTTTAAAAGTGCTTTTATCATTTGTTTTCTTTCTTTAAAAAACCAGCAGCATTTAGTATCACTTTAAGTGCCTGACAATCATGCTATGTATTTATGTGTATATTGCTCTGGGCATTCCAAAGAAAAAATTATTGTCTCAAGTGACAGAAATATGGCTAAAACCACAGATTGCCTTCCTGTGATGTTGGTTCTCAGTAATATAGCCCATGTTAACAGTATTTTTATATTTTATCGCTTTGTATTATCAATATCTGGACATTCGTCCCTTGTATTTTTAACTTTTTAGAACAAAGGCATAAAACCATGGCCAACCGATCAACATTCCTTGTCTTTTCCTGATACAGTTTCTAATATCGGCTGTTGTTAATACTTAATTTGTCTTTCATATCCAGACACTCCAAACAATTTATGAATGTTTTTACATAGCAGATACTATGGCTAACAGTAAATACAGTCCATTGCTGTCCTTCAAAGATTCTTTGGTAGTACAAAACATTGATAGTAGATCATTTATATAATTCATTGTTTTAAGGTGGATTTTATAGAGAGCACTGGCTTTTCACATTTGTAATGTAAACACGGTTCTTTCCTGAATGGTGGTCTTGCAGTTGTAAATATGTGTGCAGTATAGATGTAGAAGTAGATTGTACAGTTAGCAAAAAAGTACAAAAAATGTTCTTTTGCATATCATTTAATATTGTATTATAGTCGAACCTGCTCTAGTTATCGAGCTGAATGCCAAGATTTCCATTTTATGTATTTGAATTAATAACATCAGTATTTTAATTGGAACAAACCCATATAGAACTTTATCATAGTTCAATATGCAGATGTCCTTACCACACCATGGTGTTCCAGCCACTGTGCAAGGGTGAATGTTATGAAGATGCATGAATTTGCTGGCTTTCTTACAAAATAATGATGTGTCCAAATGTGTCCAAATATATTCCATCATCATTTATAATGGTGCTGTACTCAATATGTCTGTACAGTTGAACCTGTCTCAGTAGCTTTATATTTTGTCTTCATCGAGAAAGAAATAAATGCTGTAGAACCTGTCTAGAAAGACCACCTTGACCTGCCTACAATGTCCACTTTTTTCTGTGACCTTGATAGACAGGTTTGACTGTATTTTAAAACCTTGTTCTCATATGCCTTGGTAAACTGCTTTTTTGCCAAATGAGTGCAGTGTACTACACATTTCTGTATCCTGTGACACACAGATGAGGTTGGGGCAAAAAATATGATGATGTCCAAGTGTCCATGTGATGTTGGTATGTGGTCTTCTACTACACACAGAATATGAAATCATCTGTTGGAAGATTTTATGCAATTAGTTCTAAATATAGTTGGCTATGCTTTTTATTCTAAACTAAATTTGTGCAAACATCGTTGATTGATTGGAGACATGGTTTCTCACTTTTTCATTGCTGCAACCCCATGGAATGACCCATATTAAGTGAGTACATGTAGAACCTTTCTTGTGCCTTAAACCACATACATGAATGTGCCTTTATACTGCAGGTTTAAAAGGGACCTTGGACCTTTGACGTGCCTGAAACCACATGTGAACGTGCCTTTATAATGCAGGTATAGAAGGAATTGTTCCAGAAAATACTTCAGTTTGTATAATACATGTACATATTTTTTACTGAATTTTTACTTGAATGTAGATAACAATAAACAATCTGTGACAAAAAAAAAATGCTTCTTAATTTGTATTTGCTCTGATCATTGTGTTGTATTTATAAGTGATAATGTTGTCTCTTCCTCTCAATTTATTAACAGGGGGGCGAAATATTTTGAACTCTGTATATGCCACACAATTAAGCAGTCTCCTGTCCCACATTGTATTTATTGAGGGATATATATACCAAAGGTTCAAGTTTTGTTTACTGTTTTCAGTGCAAGATTAATCTATATCAGTGTTACAGGGTTGTCATGGAGGTAAACAAGACCGGAAATTGATCATTTTGTAAAGCCATTGTGTTGCACACAGTAATCTTTCCATCAATTGTTCAATTTTGTGCAAATTTGCACGCGTGTCAAATGAGTGAATGTGCAGAGAGGCGAAGAAAGCAACATAAGTGTTAAAATACCCATGAGAGTAGAATTTTCATGATGATTGATCTTTTCTCTTTAGGATTTACAGAACAATTATCTAGATATTTTAGTTTTGACGGTTTGCTAGGTCATGTGCATATCAAAGGTCAAACAGATAAAGAACCACAAATCACAGAACAAGTGCATTCACAACATGCACACACACACACACACACACACTTACTGTACAGTATATACTCACAAAATACAAAAAATTGCCAGATTCTTGATCTTGCCAAATACTTTAATTTGTGCATACATGTAAATACTTTAACTGATTTTTTTGTACTTAATTTTTACTTGAATGTAGAGACTATAAAACAAAAAGCTTCTTAATTTGTTTTTGCCATGATCATTGTAGGACTTTCAACGGGGCTACACACACTTCCAAAAAATTCTCCTGTGTGTAATACTTTAAATATCATAAACAAAGAGAAGGCCCCCACATTTCAATAAATAACGCGCACTGGACTTTCTTATAAAGTTTAATTTTATGACGCTGTTTCAATTAAGATAAGTAATTTTTAGGAACAATTTGTGACCAACTGACCATGTTACTATTATCTCTCTCCTCTCGTGATGATAATGATTAAATTCAACACATCATCATCAACATTTCTGATAAAAATGATTCAACTTCGACTTTAGGATTTCATGATTTAACTACTCATTGTTTTCACACCCTAAGGCTAAGAGCAAAAGAGGCATATTGACTCCAATTTTTTTTAATGTTAAATTACTTAATACTGCTGGAGCAATAACAAATATATCTTTGTACACAAATTGCGTCACTCGATTGGAAAGTGTTTATTGTAATTACACATTCAAACTGATTGAAAAATGTTATTGAATTACATTTTCAGAAGCAAGCTGTCTTAATCTATCCCAAAGCCTATTACACATAGTACACTATTTATCAGTGGCGGATCCAGGGGCTCCCCTGGCAAAAAAAAAGGTAAAAACACTCTTTTGTTCAAAAAAAGAAGACGGGGCCCCCTCCCCTGGTGCTCAAAGGGGTGGCTGTTGAGTAAAAAAAAAAAGCACTATCCCCACCGTCGAGCAAGAAAAAAAGAGTGCTCCTTATCCCCCCTCCTCTTATTCACCGGCTGGCTGAGTCGCCGTTAAATATTTTCTCACATATTGGGCAAAAACAAAAACAAAACAAAAAGTGCTCACTACCCCCCACGAATTGAGCCCCTCTCTGGCCCCCTCCCTTGCCGCCGGCTGGATCCGCCCCTGCTATTTATAACACATGCAAAGTACTTGCTTTAATTGGTTTGATAATTTATTTACCTAATTGCTAAGAGAGCATATGCATTACATTAACCAAACACTGACCCAAAGAGCACATATAGAATTCATTCATTTATATTCTGAAGCAATTTTCTCCCAAACTACTGACATTAAAAAGTTATTTTTTAAAAGTCATATAAGAATATCTATGAAATTCAGAGGTACACACAAAATTGGCAGTGATTCTGTGGAATCTCATTAAAATTAAATCAATGGGACCAAGAAAATTAACATAGATGATACCAAAAAGGCCTGTGGTCACGATGACATTCCAGTGCAATTAATTAAAGATAGTGCTCCATATATTTCACCTCCACTGGCATATATATATAATAACTTGTCATTAAAAACTGGCAAGGTTCCAGATGAAATAAAGATTGCAAAGGTTACTCCCCTACACAAAAAAGGGCCAAGAGAAGATCCAGGTAACTATAGACCAATATAGGTTCTACCTGTCATCTGTAAAGTTTTTGAAAAATTTGATGAATATCAGATTAATCCAATTTCTAGAAGAAAAATAAATAAAAAAAAAATATTCTATTACCATCAATATGGATTCCGAAAGAAATATAGTACTAAATTGTCATTGATCAACTTGATAAATTTAACTTTGAAATCTATAGATCAGGGGAAAGTATCTCTGGGTATGTTCATCAATTTTTAAAAAGCATTTGACACAATTAATCATAATTACTAGGTAAACTATCTAGTTATAGCATTAGAGGGTTACCTCTTGAATGGTTTGAGGACTATCTCAGTAACCGATTTCAATTTGTTCAGTGTGGTCAAACGTTATCTGAAAGGAAGAAGATAAGATGTGGTGTTCCACAAGGATCACTATTAGGGCCAACTCTGTTTTTGATCTATATAAATGATTTGCCAACTGTTACTGATTATTTCAATGTTGCCGATGATTCCAACCTATTTCATACTTTTCCTGCTGACCAGGGTGAAATTGATGTAAATGAAGTGAATAACAACATACAGAAGATACATGAGTGGTGCATTGCTAACAAACTTACAATTAATTCAATGAAAACTAAGTTCATGTTAATAAGTAGTAGGAGGAAAAATAGGTATGAATGGTAAACTGAAAATCGCTAGCGAGGAAATTAAAGAGGTTGTTGTTGCCACTTTTGTTGGGGTTCACATTGATAGACATTTGTCTTGGAATAGTCATATTCGTTTTGTAAATCAGTGTATTAGAAATAAAGTTGGAGTGCTATTTAGATTGCGATATTTTGTTCCTAGCCGTACTCTGATATTATTATGTAAAGCGTTCATACAATCACACGTTTCTTACGGATTAGAGGTGTGGGGAAGCACTTATAGGACTAGCCTAGGAAGTATATTGTATTCACAGAAAAATGGCAGTTTGTGCTATAACATTTAGTGAATGGAGAACTCCTACAGCTCCATTATTCAAAAGATTGCAAATCCTAAATGTGTATAACTTACATAATTTATCCATTTCTACTTTTATGTTTGATCTAGTCAATGACAATTTGCCTCATATTTTGATAAAGTACTGTGACATTATATAGAATAGCTGATTGTGATTGTGATGGTTATTTTACCTGACTGCTAAGAAAGCATAAATGCTTGTAAGTAAGCAACCAGACGGACGACGGCTTAATTTAGGTCCTCTCCGAGGGACCTGGTAGTGAGGATTAATGCCTTACCAAAGGGCACTGGCGCATCGACTTGGTTTCGAACCCGGGTCACCGGATTACGAGACCACTGCTCTACCAAATGAGCTATCGCGCCTCCGCTATTCCACAAGACAAAAAGAAGGTGGACAATAATTATTACGTCTTACAAGGTCAATGTTCGTTGTCCTTTGTGAGCAGTGAATTTTGGAATAGATTACCTATAATGTCAGATTAACAAGGTCTAGAAATAGGTTTCGGAATCCTGTTACAAGGCATTTGATGAACAAATCATGAATGAAATATCAAGTTAAATAATCTGCATTTGTACACAAATAATATTTTTACATTTATCAGTTTGTATATTGTAAACATGTTTAAGTATTCTTATTTTTAAAGTATCGATTGTAAAAGTAAATTCATTATTTTAGTTTGATTACGTTTTCAAAATACTATTTAAGCCTTTAAGGGGTTAGGCTCGACTAGCACATGTGCTATTATCTAGCCCCTTTTACCAACCAATAGTTTATCTTCTTGAATATGTAAACAGATTGTATTACTGCATGTATTGCTGCTGGTAAATAAATTAAAATAAATCAAAATCAATAGTGTTGGAGTGAAAACTTGCTATATCAAGACAATGATAAAGATAAAATAAAATAAAACAAAGTAGGACTGGAAAAATAAACTTGTTATTACAAGTGTTTATTACAACAGAGTTCTTTATAGGTCAATGGAATATCATAATAATTATGATATTCCATTGTCTTGGCGTTATTAAAGTAAATAATGAGTAGAACTTTAATGATGTCATGCTGGGTTCATGATTTAATTGA
Organism: Mesocentrotus franciscanus; assembly: GCA_037976565.1. Classification (NCBI taxonomy): domain Eukaryota; kingdom Metazoa; phylum Echinodermata; class Echinoidea; order Camarodonta; family Strongylocentrotidae; genus Mesocentrotus; species Mesocentrotus franciscanus. The sequence goes on from CP137673.1 coordinate 22,185,418, forward strand.
TACCACATACTTAAATGCATGTTGGTGAACATAACCTGAGCAAATATCTTGTGCAATATTATCATACTGAATCAAAAATAATTCTGAAGAGGTACTTAAAATATCATACATATACATGTACATGTATATATTACAAAAAAAAGCCACAAAACATTGATTTGTACGAGAATTTTACCTACCAATTAATACTATGAAACTACATTATACATGGTTTAGCTATAGCATTAAAGGCCTCCTTGAATAAAGAGTTGCGATACCATACAACAGCAATGCCAAAAATCAAACACATGTCCCAAATACATGATTCTGATTGGTCGGAAATGCATTTCATCACCACTTGGTCATAATTCTATCATAAATACAAGAGCCCCCAGATTGCTTCTGCATTGTTCAATAAAGCTATAAAATGATAGGCACATATAGTATACGTCAATGAATAAGAGTCAAAAGCCAACTATTGGAATACATGAAGGTTTCTTGCCGTAAAATGGCCATCGTCATCAACGCACAATGGATTCGGGTCACAAATATGTTTGTGCTTTCACAGTATTCTCTTGTAACTGTCATATTTCAATTGGTAATAAACAGAAATGCACTGATTAACGTTCACACTGCCACCAAGTTTACATATACATGTATCAACTTTGAGATATCAAGATGTACATGTAAGACTTGTTTTCACAGGTAAAACAATCACCTAAAAATTGAATTGAATTGAAATGAATTTGAATATATTGGTTTTTATATATTTTTTTGTAAACGTACATTTCCATGTACATAAATGTAAATTTGATTAAAAAATTCTAGTTCAGTATATATTTGGAACATACATATGAAATAAAATTAACATGCTGAATCCATACTAAACATAAATTAGATTTTAAAGGAGGGCTACAGCGTGAGCCTGCAGCTTGATTCGCTTGCAGCCCTCTTTGTGCATGTTCAGATAGTATGTATTAACCAAAGCACCGTAAAAAACACACACAAGGAACAACAGTTTTTTCTGTTAACCATTATTTCTTTCATACTCCTTAATTGTTAAAATTACTGACTCTGAAGATGTACAGTGTCAAACTGGACATGCAGTACTATTTGTATTAATTTATACGAAAATAGAGACATCCCTCTTGAATGATTTAATACAATTGTAATCAATGTCAGTTATGATCAGATTTATGATTTTTCTTCCTAATCTGTTTACTTCAAATAATCATGTGGAGCTCTCTCAAAGAGCAATGCTAGTCTCTTTTAATTGCTAATTTAAAAAAATAGACTTTGTGCTTCTGCTTAAACAATGTCCTACCACCCTCTATTTACCAAGACCATTCTTGTCCAGCTTTTCCCCGATGAACTTGAATTTCTTGAGAGCCATTTCGATGTCTTTCTCTGTGACGTGGTGGTTCATAACGGCTCGCATCGTGTGGGCGGTCTCGGGAAACAGTTTCACCTGAGAACAAAAATTAAAGATCAAATATAGTAGATTCATGTATTTTCACATCATGGCCATCAGTAACGCGTACTCTGATTTAGGAATAAAACATGGAGGAAAATCATTCCAAAAGGTTGTGGAAAGCAATGTACATGTAGAGGGGCTGTGGTCAAGTGGATAAGTCTCTGGACTGTGAACCACAAGGTGCAGGGTTCAAATCCCTGTTGCAACACAAATGTCCTTTGGCAAGACATTAATCTACAGTTGTCATAATCCATCCATGTTAGGTATTAAAAAATGGGTACCTGGCAGGAATACACTCCTTTAGATATGCTCAAACGCTGTAATGGCCGCCATGCTCAAGCCAGGGTAATAATAATGGAGCTCCAGGGAAGTGTTTCACAAAGACTAAGATCGAGTTTAAGTTGGACTTAACTATGGCAGGCCGTTCATGCCACTGTTTGCTCTCACCATTAACTAGCATTGGTCTCTGAAGGGACGTACAAATCGTGGTCACAAATCTACAGAATTTACCTTTTTTGATAGTTCATTATTGAAGGAAAAATTATTATCTAAAGATCATAATTGAGAGACCAATGGTGAGAGCAACCAGTGGCATCAATGGCCTGCCATAGTTAAGTCCAACTTAAAGTCGATCTTAGTCTTTGTGAAACACCTCCCAGGAATGGCAATGTGCCAGACATGAGCGCTACACAAGACTCCACTCTTATTATTATACTATTTAGATAATATCGTCAGTTTGAAGCCAGAAGGGCGTTAAATAATAGTGTGTGCAGTTTAGTGTTTGATCTCTGGTTGCTGTTAGGAAATTTGGAGAGTGTAAGGAATTGACCTTTGACCTAGGTGCGAAAATTGTCACCGAAGCATGTGTCATACCACCATCATACCTGAATGCTCTGGCCTAGTGTGCTGATCTCATCATCCGCGACGTTGCCCAGCAGCTGGGCGGCTTGCATGGCAGGAACGTCTTCTCGTACTAGGATATGCACCATGTTGGTCTGCGTGTTCTCTGGGTTGGCTGTGAAGACCGAGTTGCCCAGCTCTTTCATGCCTGATTTATGCACAAATTTTAAAAAAAATTGTAAAATCCTTAATTAGTGTTAATCTAAAGACATGAGAGTTTTTTTTTTAAATCAGTTACACTTTAATATAACTCAGTCTCAGTGTTACTTCTCTGGGTTGGCAGTGTAGATAGGTTTACCCATCCCTTTCATACTTATTTATGGACAAATAAAATCATTGAATCAAAACTTAGTTTTAAACAAAGACAAGTTGAAGCTATTTTTTTAACTCTTGCATTGGTCAGAGTTTACCTTGGTGGTGAATAAGCAATTCAACCAGTAAGGTTATGGTCAAAGGAAACCAATGGAAGTGTGTAGGAAGGCATTAATAGGGAATAACTCCCCTCCCCACCCTCCCCCCCTGCATTCATAGAATGATATGTATATCGTTAGAAAACATGACATCATCTCCAAAACACTGTATAAGAAAATGAAAGGATTGATGGATTAATGAGATTAAAGAGATTTAAGAGAATAGAGATGGAAAAAGTAATTATGAATTTTATCTGCTCATGCACAGCCTGTAAATAAGAATTGGCCTTATGTTAGCAAATTGCATGCTCACCTTTAGCAAACTTCTGAGCATTTTCATGATCCACATGCAGTCTTGCGTACCCCTGGTCTAGGCCTACCAGAGCTGCAGCTGCTAGTATGCCACACTGTCTCATGCCTCCACCTAAGGCTTTCCTGTGCCTCACAGCTCTGAAGAATCGAAAGGAAAACAGATTACCAGTTTCTACTTGCTATATTAATAGCCATTACTTTGTCAGTTATTTTACGAATATACATATTCCTAAGGAGTACATGTATGTTTCATATATAAGCGCATGAGCAGTGAAGAGCTGGTGATGGGAGATTCAATAAAGCACCACAGTCACGGGTAAAACTTAGTATATTTTTTGTGATTATCATTGCGTATGAGTACTTTTTGTGCTAGTGGGGTTAGAGGGGTGATCCTTATATAATATAGAATCATCTCTTTCTAATAATCATCATTCCTTGAAATATTGCCTGTAATATAGATCTACAAACTAGGATATAATTTCTATTTAAAGGTATTGATGTGTATGTGCAGTAAATCTTAATAAGGAGACAAGAATCTGTAACGTATTCTGAATACTTAATCTTGATAGCAAATGAATCCTTTAGAATACTACATTAGAGGGTGGTATGAACTTGCAAAATTACTCCAAAACAATTGGAAAGTATGTCGTAAACATTATGAAACGTGAGCGAAGCAACAGAAAGTAGACATATGGGCTACCGGTAGACAAGAAAACACAGAGACTATTTAATATTTTATAGGTTCAGTGACTCAGATTCATATCCCGGTCTTTATTGAGAAGGGCAGAGAGGTGATCACAAGACTTACTCATTTCTCTCACTACTGCACAGCAAATTTCTTTCAATGCTTTTCTACCTGGTTAAACGCCCTCATATACTCACCTTGCAATGAAGTCATTAGATCCTACGAGAGCCGATCCAACTGGACAACCCAATCCCTAGGGAAAAAAAGATGGAGAATAAAAACACTCAAGAAAAAGAAGATGTGCAAGTAAGGAGTAAGATCTCTTTTACTCACTAACCTATAGCTCTGCCACAGAACCTGCACCGTAACGATGAAATAAGCACTCATAGATGAATTCATCTTGCAAGATACTCCTTTCGATGAAGGCATTTCATGCACGATAAAACAAAGCAACATTGCTATGCATGTAGATATTCTGCACAAAGAAGACGAAAGACGTCATGCATGGCTGATCATTAACGAAACGGAGTTAAGTCTTTTATCAACTATGTTTGATGCTACAGCAGGCAGCCAGTGAAAACGAGTTCGTTTACTAAAATTATGGAAATGCAAGCATTACTTTAAACAAACAGAACTTTGTTATTCCCGGCTCATTTTTCCTGATTGAGGTGTCATATGAAAGGGCAGAAAATGAATCTAGAAATGTGATTTTCTCTTTGAAATTCAGATACCGTTCGCCAAATGACTTTTGGTACCCTTTCTTCAAATTGTTTTTAATCACTCATGCGTGAAATATGCATCCTATGAGTTGCATCAAATGAAAGAAGAGGATCTAAGCTTTACAAATATGTGTCATTTATTAATTATAATTGTGATTAAGTTATGATAAAACATCGATAATTCTCGGTTTCGTTTTTTCTGGGACGCACTGTACATCACTTCATAAGTAATAAAAACCATGAACAAGGCTGATGAGCTCAGCTATAAAGAGCCCAAAGTTCATAACACCAACAGAGCCTTGGTACACATTGGCTCCTAAATTTCTTCATCAAGGCCCCAAAAGTCACAAAGGAGCCAAATAAAAAGTTAGACTGGAGCCCTGAGTATACCACTCAACCTTCTGGTTTATATCGTTACCTTTGAGAAACAGATGCTGATGGAATCGACGTACTGCGTGATGACATCGGGGGTTACGTCCATAGCCACCGCTGCATTGAGGAGACGAGCACCATCTAAGTGAACCTTGAGATTGTGCTTGTCTGCTATAGCCCTTACCTAGATAAAAAAAAACAAATTTAAATTAAAGGTGATCTTGCTGGAGTTCATATGTACTTCACACGACTGTTTGCTTAAACAAGACTTTGTGCAATTCTTACTCAATTAGTTTACAAACTTTGCATGTAGCAAAAAAAAAAAGAAGGAAAGAATGATAATCAGGCCAGCTCCTGGGACACCATCATAATTATGGCTTCTTAAAGTATGGCCTACTAGAGATTGGAGGGTACCAGGGTTGGTTTGGAAGAAGTATTATTTTGAGAAATGTCCCTATCTGTAGCAGATCTTTTACGTTGATATAGGGTATATCGAGCACAACCTTTCAATCAAAACTCTTTCCACAGGAGTGATGATTATTATAACAAAAATGCTTGTGGTCAATTCCATGTCATATTATGACAACATTTTCAAGCTAAAACAAATAAAAAAGTAAATTGATAATAATAATGATGAAAATAATTCTGGGTTGATATATCGCATCAATGTTGTCTCTAGGCAATTTACAGACCTATTATTACCCCAGTCATCCGATTCAGGCTTGCCCGCACACAATTTATGCACATTTTCCACACCTTGAGGAGCATTCCAGCAAAGCGTCATTTTTAAAATAAAAAAATAGTTTGTAATGATTCCAAATTCCTATCAAGTGATTTTTAAATTTTGTGGGAAATAAATGGAAACTAGGCTGTACAGGACCATTTACCTTCTGTAAGAACTCTAGAGGGAGCACTTTGCCTCCTGCTGAATTATGGGTGTTTTCAATGCAGATGAGCCTGGTGGTGGCCATGTGAACGTCGCTGGGCCGTATCTTGGACTCGAGTTCATCCAAGTCCAGAGTTCCATCGGGCAAGGTTTTGACCGTGTGAGGGCACACACCAGCAAACTACCATAAATTAAATAACCCATGTAAAAATTTAGTACACCAAGCAAAAGGTGTGTGCACATCTTTGTATTAACTTTGTGGTACTGCTGTATTTCATGTGCTTAGGGATTGACAGAAAAAGAATTATGGCTGTTACATAGCAAAGGTTCATGCCCAGTTTGGTAATGATTGGTGAAATAAAACAGAAACAGTTGAATCCTTGACCGAAACTGCATGTATGGAACAATCAAATCAAATGAAATCTATAAAGCCAATTGAAAGAAGGATTATCTGATGAATGAATTTGATAGAAACATCTGATGGCTCAGTGATTGTTTTTACCTGTGCCATTCCACCTTGCTCCCAGGTGAAGATGTGACACGTGTCTCCTAGCAACACCTCCTCACCTCGTCCATTGCAATGACCCATCACTAAGGAAATAAACAAATAAAACATAGAGGTGTTGTGGTATAGTGGACAAGCCAATATACTGTAGATCGCAAGGTATGGGGTTCAAGTCCCTGCCGCTGCACTACACTAACATCTTAACAGAACTTACTCATCTTTTCCATTGTAATGACGCATCACAAAACATATGTTTTACTATCTTCAAACAATGTAAGGATTGTTTAAGACATACTTCCTTAAATTTCACCCCTGAACTCCCCTTTTTTAATATCTGTATGATAGAAGGGGTCATCCATTTTTATCTAAAGACAGAGAGAATATCACCCCACATAAAGAGATATATGTTTTTTTAATTTTTATATTCACAATTTTCTCTTGAATTGTCAGAATGGCAAGGAACATTTCTCAAATTCATTGAATTCTTTGCATACATGTATTAAAGAAATTTGGACATCAAGGATTATCAGTCTAAACAATTCTATGAAGAGCATCTTATCATTACGAGAAAAAAGTGTTTTATGTGCTTTACATGCGATCAAGTTGGACATTGTCCCTGTCGGTACAAAGAGGGCAGCATCCTTCTTCAGCATCTTGGCCACCTTTCGCTGAAGTTCTGGACACAAAAATAAAAGTGTGACAGTTGACAGGTGCATGAATGCATTTCGACAAGTGACTGAAGGACATATCACTGCTGTATTAGTGACTATATGCATGAGACTCTAGCCCATTAACTGTATATCATTCAAGTGACAGGTTTTGAGTGTCAACAAATCTATTTTTTTTCATAGAGGAAATCTGAAGTAAAATACAAAATCAAGAAGAATGTAATGACTACAATATAGTAACATATGCTATGAATAGCCATAAGATAATAGAAATAGACTATTTATTCAAACCATTTTTAAATCTTGATTAATGTCATATATAGGCACTAAAGACACAGATAATCTGATAAAATAGGTCGCATTAGGTTAAATAAATCAATTCCTGCCATAGGTTGCCAGTCCATGGTCTATGGTCCCCTATAAACCATTTAAATACTAATACAATGGGTAGCACCAAAGCAAGCAAACTAATTACATAAAGATAAATGTCTCATAAATGTACAACCATGGTAGCTCCACAGCCACACATGTATGCTTCTGTCAATGCTAATGCGTATTGACCTCTAGGCTAGCGCTGTACTACGTGCTAATAGGCAGCAATTGCACACATGAATAGTCAATACACATATTACACACAAATGCACCCAATGAATACGATGTGGCTGATCGGCAAGTTCGACAGTAGACTCACAATTTGAATTTTTAAATTATTCTGTCTAACATCGGTATTAAAGTTGAAAAAATTGTATTTTGCTGCCATTTAGGTGTCATCAATTCTCACTAAAGTACCGATTTTTAGTGAAATCAGTTGAATTTTGTACAGTGGTGTTTGAAATGTTGAGAATCAATAGCACAGCTTTTAATACACAGCCAGGATAGTAATGCAGCTATGTGTGCTAAGCACCATCATTCAGGCCTTGTACATGTATACAACACAACCCTATTAACCCAATGGCTACAGAATTCTCCAATCCCCATAGGCTTAATACAAGGATCACTGGGTTCCAGGAGGCAATGGGTGGTATTCTCGAAAGCGGACTAACTTTAGTCCATGGTTTAATCCTCCGACTAAGTATGGAATGCCAAGTGTCCATATGAATATATGTTTTTGAATAATTTAATCTGTCACTAAAATAGAAATATTTTGTAATAACATAGTTAATCAGAACAATATAACTATGAAATAATTATGTTATAATGGTAATTTATGAACATATTAAATTATACAAAAATATATTCATATGGACACTTGGCATTCCATACTTAGTCGGAGGATTAAACCATGGACTAAAGTTAGTCCGCTTTCGAGAATACCACCCAATGGGTTTATATTTAAATGTGGGGAGGGGAGCTCTGAAGTGATATTCTGGGGTCCAGGTCCACGATTAGTGTTGAGCCCTGCAGCTACACTTGTGAGTTGTGAATGAAGAGCTTGTTTTCCTGTGTATTATTCTTCCCAGAACCAAGAAATCATATCTATCCTTGGTATTTATTTTTATCCCCTCCCCATGAACCCCCCCCCCCCTCCCCCACATAAAAAAATGAGAAAAACAAGTGTAATATGACTCATTGTGTAAGGTTTCCTTTATTAGATATTGATACTACAGTCCAATGACTTTGGGATCCCCCCCCCCAAGAAAAGGACGAAAACAGGGTATCATCATCCTTCATGGTGTAAGGTTTCCTTTATTCTTTCCCATACAACCCTCCTCCCCATACCCTCCCTCCACCCCCGTGACCTCGTCAAGAAAAAAGACAATACAGAGCACTTACCATTGACTGTGGGGTCTTCTCCAAAGACATCATCACCGACCACGGCCTCGCTCATGGCCTTTCGCATGGCATCGGTGGGCTTGGTGATGGTGTCACTACGGAAGTCAACCACATAGCCCTGATCCTGTATGAAGATAATCAATAGAAATATATACAATCAGAAGGTGATTGCATGATTTATCACAAAATTTGACTGGCTAATGGATTTCAAAATTGACAAACATAAGAACCTCCTCAATTGAAGACCTCAAGTCCTCAATAACTGTTTATGAAAGCCACCAAACCAGAAACTGCCCAACTCAAATGAACCCCCCACCCCCTCCTCCCATGCACACACAGACACACACGTTTCTGGAGTAAATCAAGGACTCACATGAACACATCAGTCTGTTTACTCTGTTATTACATGTTCGAAGATACACCTGTTGTCGGCATACAACATCCCAAGGACGGTCTAGAAATTTACTGCATTTATCGATGATCTAAATAAATGTATAATGTATAAATATGTTAAAAATTTAACAATTTACAGGGTTCTTGAACCAAGGACATCCTCGTTTTGCAAGTGGTCATCAAAGTGAAGGTACAGTTCTTACGAGGTCCTCGGTACCCATGTGCACCCATCCACGCACTCGCACACCCCCCCCCCCACAAATACACACGCGCACACACACACAAAAACAACTCTCATACAGGATTTGACAGGGACCATGCTGAACCTTCACATTATTATCTCACCTCGCACTACCTATGCAGTCTTAAAGATAAAGACCAGTTCTGGTCATGCGATTGCATTGTGAAAGAAACGTTGTGGAATCGATCAGAAAAGGATGATCATCTAGCATATAAGTATTGGTGTGTACTACAAGGTTCTGGAATCATCAAAATGATAAGAAATTTGGCCCAGTCTTGGTAAAGTTACAAGCACTGTACACAGAAAGATGTATATGGGACTACGCGACCATGTGCGCGATATCTATTTGGTCCCAATAGATATAATAATTTACCAAATATATCAATTAGTAGGCGGTTTCCGACTTTCCTGGCAAAATTTGTATCATCACGTATTAGTCAAAACATATTCTTTCACATGATTGGTAATGAGAGCTTCCATTTCATTTTTTTGAGAGAGGGGCGTTTCCAAAACCTTTAAATCACTCATATCTGCATGAAGGACAATATCAAAAGATCAGACCACTAAATAGGCTTTTTAATGCTACCTCTACAAGTTTTAAAAGCAGGCATGCAGACATAATTATGGTCAGGGAACCTGCAGATACAGAAATAGAGCAAAACAACTGATTTGTATCAACTTGAATGCCTTGACCATGTTGACCAAACACACATATCATAACATGTCGATTCTGTCTTCTATGACCTTTCAGGAAGTCAGGTCTGACCTTTACATTTTTAGAGATCACAATAAGTCTACAGAAAAGTTGACCCAGACTAAATCAAGTAAAATCAGATTTGGTAAGATCCCCCTTAAAGGTACTATGTCCCATTTGCAGGCCAAAAAATGAAAAAGTTAAATTCCACAGGCATTTGAAAGATAATACTAATTTAGAACTTCCCTCAAAACGAAAGGGCTTGAAAATGTCCTTTGTGGGAAAATAACGACTATTGTTGTCGAATCGACTTTAGTGATTGCAATCATTTTAGTAATGATCTGATTTTCAGACCCTTGTACCGAATTATCGTACGTTTTGTGCTGCGCAAAGATTCAATCAGTTTAATTTTGGCCATTATAAAAAGTGGGTTATTGATGTAGACAAATGTTCATGTACCCTTTACAGCTCATTTTATGTATGTTATTACCAAAGAAAAAAGAAGTCAATCAGTCACTCTAAAGTGTCTGACAGTGAAGTCTAGAAAGTAAACGGGTTTCCTAATTTGAATACTACGACACTAACGTTTAAATCTCACAGATAAGGCATACGTGACATATTCATAATTCCTGCAAAGTTCTACAGAATTTGATGTTGGCTGCAAATGGGACATATAGTACCTTTAAAAAAAAATGAGAGAGAAAAAGTTTCTTCCTTTCCGAGTCCATCTGTGATTATACTGACAGATAAGAGCTGAATGTCATGACCTTATTTGTCAAGATAATGTACAATGCCCCGAAATGAGCAAAACAAGATCTGCTTGTGAACACATAAACCAGAATAAGAGTGGAGTGGAATATACATATATTCCAATCAGAGGCAAATCTAGGATTTTGTACAAGAGGGGCACAAGATTCCTAATATTCTTTGACAAGCAAAAAAAAAAAAAAAAAAACAGGTAATCATCTCAAAAAGGGGAATGGGCATATTATTGAGGTTGTCTACTTGGGGTATGCCACTTGGGTTAAAAAAGGGGCATAGGCTCCCCCAACCCACCCATTTGCTAGAGCATATACTTGTAATTAGACTATATAGTCTTCACATTTCTCCCACTTTGACAGATACCATATTCTGTACTGTAATATGATCTCTTCATACATTCTTGTCTAAATAGTTTCTCATAAATTCTCAGTATTTACAACAAAAGTGATGTAAACTCAAAATATACCCGGTACATTATATTACAACACAAGTGAAATATAGAATATTTTTAGGCAAAATTTTAATGCCGCTGTCTGCCAGCATATTGCCAGGAAAAGAAAAAAATGACAAATATTTTGGTTCTTTGTGAGATTAAAAGTGGAATGTCAGCTTTTGTTGAAATGTTTGTTTGTGAAATGTAAGCTACTTTACAGTGCTGTTCACAAACAACTATTACTAGTATATGAATCCTGTTGAGTGTGAATTTTTTGTTTTTTCATAAAAAAGAAAAATAATAATTTCATTCATTGTACTTAGCACATATAATTAGTTTCTAAGTGTTTAACTACCTTTTCGTTTACATTAGCTTTTTTTCTTTTAATTTCTGTGGTATTTTAACTAACATTTTCACACTGCAATTTATTGTTATTAAACCCTTTAAACAGTTCCTCACTTCAAGTTTGATGGTGCCGTTAAAGGTCGGTCCCCGGACGTAAATAATCATTTCTGATTGATACACGTCTGTAAAAACCCAATCACAAACAACAAACGTTTGAGCGTTGATATCACTCTTGTTACTATTTTTATCATATTTGATGTTGGTATCATTGAAAAGCCTGTTTAGTACAGTACACCTGAATTGTGGGCCAAGAAACGATTGCTAACTCTTCCATATATATCTTCCTTGGCTGATTTTGATGACCCCAAATCCTCAAAACTCCCATAATAAATAAGTACATTTTAACCTTATGTCATCACTCTCCTAGAGTAGAACCCCTACATAATTACTGATTTATGAATTGGCCAGACATGCCCGAATTGACCCTTAATGACCTTTGGGTGTTTCTGGAACTGTTGTGGCACACAGGGTCGACCTCCAGAGAGGTTAAGCTACCCAGAGGGCATATAAAACAAACTTGATGTTGCCAGTTTGGGGATCACTGTGACAAGCCATGGGACCAATGGGGACAATGCATGCTTTATTTATTCAAATGGAAGGCAGGGAAAAAAGGGGGGTGGCGGTGAATATGTACCCAGAAAGTTGTACAGTAATAATTGGGAATCTTGTTCTCAAGGGAAAATTGGAAATGAAGTGTAATTTTTTATATACATTTAATATAAATAATTATTTAGGAAGAGGATGAATGTAAAATATATCACAAGTTCACAACATACTGGCTGTATTTTTCAGGGTTTTTCTAAAATCAGTAACCTTAAAAAATTATTAGTTTTATTTCAACCTTATAGAGTGCAAGTGTACAACTTGATAATCTCTTTCCATTTTAGTTCATACGTGCAGTTATCAATATCATGTGTTTTTACTGTTAAAGAAAGGTACTGTACATCATCAAAACATGTCCACAATCATCACTAATTTATCATCACTGATAAATTCTGAAAAGGAAAGATAAAACATTTGCAAATCATCCCAATCGATAATATGCCAAAAAATATCTTTGGGCTGGAGTCTATAAAGAAATATGTGTGTTATATCAGAATCAAATACTGTATTAAGAGGTCAAAGAGGAAACGAATGATATTGCAAACTTATAAATACAGTCAAACCCAAAGATAGACCACACAATTGTAATTCAAAAAGTGGTCTTCATGGGCAGGTAGTCTTAATATACAGGTCACCTTTAATTTAAAGGTACTATGTCCCATTTGCAGGCCCAAAAAATGAAAAGGTTAAATTCCAACGGCATATGAAAGACAATACTAATTTAGAACTTCCCTAAAAAAGGGGCTTGAAAATGTCTTTAAGTGGGAAAATAACGACTATTAGTTGTCGAATCGACTTAGGAGCTATAGAGCCAGTAAGTAATAGTCTGATTTTTCAGACCATTGTACCGAATGGTCGTACGTTTTATGCTGCGCAAAGATTCAATCAGTTTAATTTTGGCCATTACAAGAAGTGGGTTATTGATGTAGACAAATGCTCATGTACCCTTTACAGCTCATTTTATGTATATTACCAAAGATGAAAAAAGCCAGTCAGTCACTCAATAGTGTCTGACAGTGAAGTCTAGCAAGTAAACGGGTTTCCTTGCATAATTTGAATATTAGGACACTTCTAACGTTTAAATTTCACAGATAGGACATACATGACATATTCATAATTCCTGCAAAGTTCTACAGAATTTGATGTTGGCTGCAAAAGGGACATAGTAAAGTAACACATTTTCGAGGGAAACAAAATTGTGGTCTTTATAGACATGTGGTTGCTAAAGCAGGTTTGACTTTGTCTCAAAGAAAGTACTTTAAAACAAGAAACTGTCATGGCGTTCATAAAACTTTCGCATATTTTGTGACTGTTACAGCTCGCAAAAGTTTCTAGAGTTGCCACAAAAATGGCTATACTTGTCAACAATCATGCTTCTTCCCCATGAGGTTGCAAAAGATTCTGGTTTAGAGTGTATTTAGAGTAGAAGAATAAGACTTAAAAACAACATAACGCAGTCAGCTGGAACAGCAAAAATTGAAATGGTTTTGTCAAGAAGATCATTTTTGTTTTGGACGGTTAACAGGTACAATACAGTACTACAACAAACATTTACATTAAAAGCTATGCAAGGATAGTGGGTAAAGATGCATGCACACTTATGATATCTATTAACAGCAGTTTGTAAATGGTTATCTATGTGTATGCTTTCATGTACTCTTTTTTACTGTTTTTTTTTTTTGGTAGAAATCTGAATATACAGCTATATCTCTTTGTTTGGCAGGCTTGCGTCATTTCAGTCAGAGTAATTACACTGTAAGCAATTTGATAATGTTGAATTTTTCTACAGTAATCCATTCCCAAATCCTGGGTGAGAAAAAAATACTTTAGAATTTTCAAACATCTTTTTAAAGAAGAAATAATCAAAATGAACAAGCATTGTTATGATGGGGGATATGCAACAAGTTCAGTGAAAAAACTAATCTACAAATTATTTCATTCAAAAAGGAAGAAGGCATGCAATGGCTCAAATTCTATATTATGCACATGTATGCACCCTGTATTTTTCTCAACATTCTCTCTATCTCTATCTCTCATTCTCCCTCTCACACTCTTTTCTTCAATTTCTTAGACAATCATTAACTTGATCAATCAGTCCATCCATCCATCAATTCATCCATCAATCCATCCATCAATCCATCCATCAATCCATCCATCAATTCATCCATCAATCCATCCATCAATTCATCCATCAATTCATCCATCAATCCATCCATCAATTCATCCATCAATCCATCCATCAATCCATCCATCAATTCATCCATCAATCCATCCATCAATTCATCCATCAATTCATCCATCAATCCATCCATCAATCCATCCATCAATCCATCCATCAATTCATCCATCAATTCATCCATCAATCCATCCATCAATTCATCCATCAATTCATCCATCAATCCATCCATCAATCCATCCATCAATTCATCCATCAATTCATCCATCAATTCATCCATCAATCCATCCATCAATCCATCCATCAATTCATCCATCAATTCATCCATCAATCCATCCATCAATCCATCCATCAATCCATCCATCAATTCATCCATCAATTCATCCATCAATCCATCCATCAATTCATCCATCAATTCATCCATCAATTCATCCATCAATCCATCCATCAATCCATCCATCAATTCATCCATCAATTCATCCATCAATCAATTAATAAACAAATAATAGCTAAATTAACACCTGTTTATCTGTGCACATATCTATCTCCAGGAGGATCAAGGTGTCTACAAACTCCTATTACATTACCCTGGCTTTATCCCAGCTTCTCTAAGGCACTGAAATTATTTAAGAAATAACCAACCAGGTATCTACAGTACTACACCTGGGTTGAGAGTGGCAAATGCAGATTAATGTATTGACAAAAGACATCAGAAACATGTGATCCAGTCTAGTGATATAGCCACTACTCCGTGGCACCTAATTCAATCAGTCAATTGATCAATCAATCAACCAATCAATTAATTTCTAAGTCAATTGATCAATCAATCAAGCAATCAAGCAACAAATCAATCAATCAACCAACCAAAGTCGATTTCTCATTCAATTGATGAATTGATCAATCAATCAACCAAACAATTTAAACTACATGTATTCCTTCCCAGACCACATGCACCATTGTCTATGAAATGATTGCCATATTTTGTTTACTCACTTGAATGTTCTTTTTTTACATGTATTGAAAATGCCCAATAAATAAATAAATAACAATGATAATAATAATAATAATAACAATAATATTAATAAAATACGCAATCAATCATTTAATCAACTAACCCACCATCAAATCAATTCATCTTTCCATGATCCATCAATCCATCTATCAATCAATCCACCAAACAATGAACACATCCTTACTATCATCATACTAACCGTCTTTTGTTTCTTTGTCGCAGATGAATACATGCTGTATGCCAAGTTTTCTCAGTGATGGGAGACTTGAAAGGAATAAAAGTTTACAATGGTTTTGGACGGATGTAAGCAGGGTTTTGTACAGGGTGTTGTATGAAGATCAAGCAAGCTTCTTTTTTTTTCTTTTTTGGAGTGTATTTTTTAAGCAATACAGAGTCTTTGTCAAGTTATGATGCAATCATGCAAGCCAGCAAATTTTGATTTATTTTTCTTAAAAGGGTAGGGGATGTGGATAGACGAAACAGTTCATGCAGGTGTAGCACAATTCATGCAGAGTTGTTGAAGAAAGTCTGTATAGAATTTAGAAATGAATACAAATAAATTATTAGCAACATTAATGGGCGCTAGTGTAGTTTCGTATCCATTTTTTTAGCAGTCTCATATCCAATCTTAGCAAAGGAATTTTAGCCCCATTTTTTACTAGTTTTAATCATAATCATATATTGCAGTTTCCACCTGAATTTGGATCACATCCGTTATCGGGAATCCTCCGTTTAGGGCTTCGATGTCGACGTCGTTCAGTACCATCTCTACGCTTGCTCTGCACCTCAAACTGAAGCTATCAGTCAAAATTATGCAAACTTCTCGTATGGTTTTATGCGCATGGTATCGCAGCGCGTGCGCGTAATACCATAAACCATACGAAGTTTGCATAATTTTTGACTGATAGCTTCAGTTTGAGGTGCAGAGCGGCGTAGAGATGGTACTGAGCGACGACGCCGACATCGAAGCCCTAAACGGAGGATTCCCGATGTCGGATGTGATCCAAATCCAGGTGGAAAATGCAATATATGATTATGATTAAAATTAGTAAAAAATTGGGCTAAAATTCCTTTGATAAGATTGGATATGAAACTGCTAAAAAAATGGATACGAAACTACACTAGCGCCCATTAATGAATGGGTAAACTAAAGGCTAAAGCGTGCTCATGAATAATATTAATTTTCATATAGGCCTATTTCTTAGATTCCATGATTTAACATTGATCTAATAGGAGTAGGCCCCTAGTTCATACTTGATGAAGTAAGTGCATTAATTATCAATCAGTCAATAGGACAATATCTACTGATCTAGAGTAGAGTCTACACTAGTTTTGACTCCACCTCTGTTTTTAACATGAAATGACATCAAATTTTGAAATCTTTCACAATATATTAGAATATAAAATGAGGTGTGGTTATCTTCAGTACCTGAAGAAGCACTTAATTTAACACAGAATAAGTAATAATTCATGAATTAGGCGACGTTTCTCATTGACATGTGCAGCCAGGCAGTCGGCAAGCCAGCTAGCCCGAGTGCCCCAACGTGTTGGCTGCCCTTGAGCCCAAGCAGCAAGTACAACGTAGGAACTGTTGCTAGTGTTGGCAAGGAGAGCTAGTCAAACATTTGATATTGACATCTAATAGTAGTAAATTAAAGGATATCCTATGAAATTAGATCCTTTTGAATTACTTACCGTAATACCCATACTATATTTCTTGGTGGAAGCAAACGCCATTGGACCGTCGACAATAGAGAAAAAATAATTGATCAATTAATTATTGATGCTTTCATGCAAATACTACTAGTAGTAGTACTAAGCTAAGTTAGTGATGTAGCTTCGCAACTACTCGACCGCAGCTCAGCTCAGTCCCACGTGAGTACGTCTTGTGAGCTCTAAGCAGCAGCACTACAATCACTCCGCCGCCGCGCGGCGCGTCGGCGAGGCTGGGTAGCCAGGTTAGCTATACCATATGGTGGGCGTGTTGTATCTGTGGAGATCGCGAACTATTACCACCCTAGAGCCATACGGCACAACAGAAACGTCATTCTGACTAGTCTCAACGAACGACAATACACAAATTATCGCCGGTGAAGCACGCTGGCAGCTCATCAAGGGGGTACTTATATTACCAATATTCGAGCCGCCGTCAACTAATTTGGGCATGCATCTAGGTGGTTTATTTGTAATAATATAAAATCAAGTCACCTGTAAATTTTGATGACAAACATTAAACAGTAACATTAACACTCGCATATACTGGTGTCGGCTTTAGGCTTTATATAGCCAAGAGTTCCGGCACCCCCCCCCCAAAAAAAAAACAAAGGGAGGACGAACAGATAAGAGGAATACATGTAAGAAAAAGAAAGATGCATTGATTCCAAGATCACGCTTTTATAAGAGCATTTATATCGGGCCTATTACGTTTTGTCTTTTGGGGTCTATATCTATACTAAATTTAAGGGCTGCAATAAGTCAAATTTATAGTACTAAGTCTTTTAAAACGTCAAAAATTACTGAACTTTCTGAGTCCCTCCACTCCCATAAACATTATATGTATCTTTTGAATGCAGTAAATACTTATTTTATCATAAATTTTTTTACATTAGAAGGAAACACATCGCATACACCAACCCCTTTAAAAAGTGTTCGTACGATGTTATGAAATTTCTTTCATAATACGTTGCCCAAGTAACAAATATATTACTGCAAGCAGTGGGTATTGGGTGACACATCTCCCGCAATGGGGGAATGCAAATTAACATGTTTTATATAGTAAATAATCAATTATTGAGTCGATCTCTAAAGTGCTCTATATAAATGCAAAGTTTCACTTTAAAAACACGAAATCTTGTCAAAAGGCCCAGTCGTCCCTCGTATAATAACGGCAACTTTAAACTTGAAATAAAGAAGATCTGTGAACCAGTAAGTAGGTAGAAACTAGACTCGGGTGGGGGGTGGCTCCTTCGGATTTAAAATGCCCACTTTCCCTACAAAGCGCTTCGGAGGCCGAGTCCGAAACCGGGGTCCGAAATCTCTGTGTTCAGCAAGGGAAACAAATGCATGGTCATCAGATTTTTGGTATGCCGTTTTAGCTATGAAAAACTTTTACCAATAACATTTTGGAGGGGGCACGTATCCCCGGTGCTCCCTGGATTCGCCACTGACGCTTTTTTTGTGTCCAATCGCGGGAGCGGATCACTTTTGTTATCGTGATATGGCGGGGGCCATGCATTTGCTATATAATCCCTCTCTCTGTTACCCACAGCTTAGTACCATTGTTTATGTAGTTCATCAAAGTATTGTAAACTTTATGATTGTTTCAAATTTTCAGCTGATTGTGCATTATTTTGGCGTATGATGTATTCCTTGATTTTCCTTCGTCCTTCGTATCGGGACAATTATCCCCAAGACAATCACCCCCGGAAAAATACCCCCCCCCCCAAGGATAATCACCCCGGAAAACTACCCCCAAGGACAATAACCCCTCGGAAAATTACCCCCCCCCTCGAAAATTACCCTCCCTGTTCATTAAAGGGGGAGTCCACCCTAATAGTAAGTTGGTTTTAATAAAAGCAAAATTTTCCGGGGGTAATTGTCCTTGGGGGTAATTCTCCGCTGGTAATTGGCCGGGAGGTGATTGTCCAGGGGGTAATTGTCCTAGCACTGTATTTCTTCACTTTCCTGGGAAATTTAAGAGTGGTTCTCAATAGGTTGATGGAATTATAATTTAAGGTAGGCCTAGCAAATTCTGTTCACTTCAATAAAAAAATTTAAAAAACACAAAGCAGAATCATCGCGAGGCCCTTCATGACATTCAAAAATGTATTAGTACTACCTTTTATCATTATAAATTCACTTCCATATCAACTTCATCACCTTTATCATCATCATAATCATTACTATTAAAATTATCATTATTATTATTATTATTATTATTGTTGTTGTTGTTATTATTGTTATTGTTATTATTGTTATTATTATTATTATTATTATTATTATTATATTTATTCTTATTATTGTTAGTATAATAATTCATTTTATCGTTATTGTTGCTATGTTATTGTTATTGTCATTTTCATCGTCATCATCATCATCATCATCACCACCATCACAATCATAATTGTTAAAATCATTGATTGTTATCGACTAATTATTATTAAGTTATTGATAACGTCTGCAACTAGGCTAAATCTGTTGTACAGTATGGCCCATAAGACCACAGCTGAATGAGCTAGTGTATCATCACAAATCAAATCCGGTGAAATCAGAGGCTTGTTCTACATCGAAAACATAGAATTAAGGACTCCATCTGTTCTACAGATTCATAGTGTAGAAGTTCACAATGCTCTCGAAATCGAAAGGGTGGTTTGGCCCTGTCAAACCGAAAAGTGTCCATTCTTTGGAAAATTTACGGTGAGTCTACGTCTGTGACTGTGAGTGTGAGTGTGACTGTGACTGTGTGTCGGGTGGTACTACTGGTAATGACCGCGTTCATGTTGACATTGAATGACGTTGATCGCTGTGCAGTATGATATGATCCGTGGATAAGATTATGAATGAATGGGAGTCACATCACATGAGTCGACCGTTTGTACCATGGGAATAATGAATACTCAGTTGTGACAGTTTAATGCTAAACAGTTAATTATTAATGACGATTATCTAGACTAGACTGGACTGGTAGTGGTGGTGGCAATAAATATTACCAAAATATTACCAAAATAAGAATCAAATTCAACATGATGATGATCATGAATTTATGATATGAATTATGAAATTGGTTCAGACTTTGCCTTAAGTTAAGGCAAACTCTTTCAGAACAATTCGATATCTGGAATTCGGATTTGAAAGTCTTCATACATTTTTGGCGTTGAGCAAGCACCAGCTATGTAACAAAAGCAAAATTCCTAACTATTTTTTACCATTAACAGATTAAATATTGCTCTTCCTTCTAACTCTAAGTTCTGAGTCGGTCATAACACAGAAATGCGATTTAAGAATTCAAGAATAGCTTTCAAAACTTGTGATTGTGATTAGTTTGTTCATATTTCAGAATATGGGTGAATTCATGTAAATTTGTGTTCCCCACTTCCCCTGTATGTCTTGAATTATTTTGGTGGGGGGTTGGGGTTAAAATTATTAAATCAAGCCTCAAGGTATAACCCATTTATACTGGGAGTTAGACCGCCTCAGGTCCAGTTCAGGGGCGGTATAATTTCCCAGTAAATGGGTAAGAAGAATTTTGGATGCCCCAAAGTTTATAGGGTGACCTAACAAGGGATGCCATAGTTCCTTGTCTTGGGGGGTCACCCCCAACTTCAGTATAAACAACTGCAGTGATTTTGGCCAGTTTAGATTCTGTGACACCACGTAAACCGGAAACAGTAGACTGCTTCCGGCATATACATGCACAGTATTTAATTACTAAATAGTTTGCGCTGTATAGTGTATACCGAGACGGTCCGAGTGAAGTAATTTACCTCTTTCCTTAGGTGCACACTAGATGTAGTTGAAACAAGTCGAGTTGCAATTTTTGGAAGTGTTGTCTGGTTTTTAACTTTTGATTTTTGACAGTTGAGGACTTGATTTGGATGGTAGGGCACGGTATGAACATGTGAGGGGGTGACAGGTTACTTTGGCAACTTGAATCGCACTTGCATGCAGATACTTTGTAACACAGAACTTAAAATGTACATATACAAACCAAATTTCAATTCACCGGTAAAGATGCATAGTAGTGGGCTCTCATGGGGAATTCGACATAATTCAGGTGTTTTCCCAATAGCAGGTGATGTCAATCCCCAGGATTAGCCTTTTTTTTTTTTTAACCAACAGTCCTTATGTAATGCTCTGCATTTTCCACCAATCGCCCCATTAGGAAAAGTCATTATCTTACATTTCCCTCACCAGAAATCTCTCCAAGAGACTATAGGGGGGTATTCATTGATATGATGGGACCACAGGTTTGCTGTGTGCAAGACTTGTACACCCATTAATGGTATTTCCATCAAGTCTGGTGTCAGCGAATTATGACCTACTACACATGGAAAGCGACTACCATCTTCCTTTAATTCAACATATATGCAGTAGAAATAAATGGATTAATGACAATGATAGGTCTTTTCCATGGCTCTAAAATTGAGGTTGCAGGGAAGGGGTCAAGCTCCCCGGTACCAAGCATGTTCAGAAATGGAAGTCAAAATACGACTCACTGATGACTGGACAAGTTACGATAGGGTACCACACACAAGACCAAATTACTGATCAGACTATTAAAATTACAATGTAATGGGCATTAATTTTCAACAACAAAAATTATCCACATAACTATGGCTTACCCAAAGTTATTACGATGAAGGAAAAGGAATTATAGCACTCGGAACAACATTGATGTCCCTTTCAATCGTTCTTAAAAATGTGTCGAGTTACAGTTGAAAGTCAAGCTTGCCATGCTCAATGTGCATGGATACACTGTCATACATGCAGATGAAGGTCCAAAGTGATAGGATTGATAATCTTTAAAGGTACTATGTCCCATTTGCAGGCCAAAAAAATGAAAAGGTTAAATTCCAACTGCATTTGAAAGACAATACTAATTTAGAACTTCCCTAAAAAAAAGTGGGCTTGAAAATGTCTTTAAGTGGGAAAATAACGACTATTAGTTGTCGAATCGACTTAGGAGCTATAGAGCCAGTAAGTAATAGTCTGATTTTTCAGACCATTGTACCGAATGGTCGTACGTTTTATGCTGCGCAAAGATTCAATCAGTTTAATTTTGGCCATTACAAGAAGTGGGTTATTGATGTAGACAAATGCTCATGTACCCTTTACAGCTCATTTTATGTATGTTATTACCAAAGATGAAAAAGCCAGTCAGTCACTCAATAGTGTCTGACAGTGAAGTCTAGCAAGTAAACAGGTTTCCTTGCATAATTTGAATATTAGGACACTGCTAAAGTTTAAATTTCACAGATAGGACATACATGACATATTCATAATTCCTGCAAAGTTCTACAGAATTTGATGTTGGCTGCAAAAGGGACATACATGTAGTATCTTTAAACCACCTCAAAAATATCGTAATAAACTTTTAACAGACTACAACACAACAAAAACATCGAGTTAAGTTCGTTAAGTTCTGTTGTAGGCCTAATCTACTGTAAACATTTTTGACCCACTTTGACTGATTAGCAGTAAATGTGATCAAAATATTTGTTTAATGCCAATCAATTGAACGCAAAACTTTGAATTACATACAGTACATAGGTTTTATATGCAAAAGATTAGAAACAAGTGAAACAGCCACTGACTTTGTTGTAATAACTTAGAAATTTGTAAGATTGTTGTATTGCTAATTTTCTTATGAAGAACTCCGCAATTCCAAAAGTTCTCAAAAAAAGCTTCAGAAGGATAATATTTGTAAGACGCTGACAAAGATAAAATCACATTGCCTACTATTACTGTACCATGGTGCAGCACTACTCTTTTCTCTCATGCATTAAATCATTAAATGCATGATACCTTGCTCATTACCTCACATGCTTCCTCTATGATTTCCAAACTGTCGATATCGATCTCTGATTCGTCTGATTCCTCACCGTTGGTTTCATGGCTCGCTTGTAGTCTGCCGAAGATGTACAGGAATTGCTGAGCTAAACCCGACATCTGGAAAGAATGCAGGTCATAAAACAAAGGAAAAGGGGGAATTGAAAAGTTGACTCCACGGAAATATATTTTCAGCCCATGTTTAATAAAAAAAATTGTGTAAAAGGTAATGCTCAGTGCTACATGTAGTAGAAACATGTACATCTAGCAAGAGGTGTATGTATGTACATGTATGTATGTATGAGATGTAATTGATAGTCAAATTTGTTGATAAACTATATGAGGAAAATACACATTAACAGCCCTGTTTTAGTCCTGTATTTTGAAGGAAAATGTTTAGTGATGAAACTCTCTTTAATTTATTCCATCTGGTGCTTTTTAAATGATGAATCTTGATAATCCAGTCTTTGAATTTGAGTGACTCTGTACCTTTAAAATCTAGACTGTTGAGTGTAAATGTACACTGTAAGAATGAGTGAATGTTTTTTAATTTTTTTTTAAATTATATTTTCTTTTAAAAAGCTGGGTAGTCCCGTTTAGTACCACATAGGACCTGCTTCACAAGGCAGCCTTGCTATGAACAAAATAATACAACATAGAAACTATATTAAACATAAAAATACATGGTGATGATATACAACTTTTAAATGAAACAAAAAGATACATGTATATGATGTATACAATTTATACAAAAATGAAGTTCAATGCAAGCCCTTTTAAAGGATGAGCTGATTTTGATAGTGTTACAATGTATATTGTTAACATTCAGGGGGTGGGGCCCACATTTTATCTTGACTTGTTCTTGAGCATTGACATTTCTTCTCTCCAGTTTTCAAGATTTAAAGTTTAAACATATCCAATCGGTGTAAATTTAGCTTGGGAGATGTTAAGCCACAAATGATGGTTATCTTCATAAAAAATTAACCAAATACAAATCAAGTTATTTTTTATGAATGAAAAACTCCTATTATTCAGTTACTGTATTTTTCTGGAGGGAGTAAGAAATGGAAATTAGAAAAGAGTCTTCAGATACTTTGCCAGTAGAATAGTAAGTTTTTCAAACTATAAAATAGAAAACAATTCAATATGATTATGATTTATGCAATGCCATTGTTCCATTATTTTTTTCCAAAAAAATTGGTCATCCATGTGACGTTATTTATCAAACAGTAGAACTAAGTTGTGCATGTAGTAAACTATTATGGTGAGTGATCAACATTTTACAATACACTTCTTGAGATTCTGCAAAAATTCATCTAACACTTGAGTCGCGACACAATTTTCAAGTATTTTGTTTTTTCCTGTGAAGTAAGAAGATTTAGAGTGAATTTTTGAGAAATCATGTTATTTCCACAATATCTTAAAGGTACTATGTCCCATTTGCAGGCCAAAAAACTAAAAAGGTTAAATTCCAACGGCATTTGAAAGACAATACTAATTTAGAACTTCCCTAAAAAAGGGGGCTTGAAAATGTCTTTAAGTGGGAAAATAATGACTATTAGTTGTCAAATCGACTTAGGAGCTATAGAGCCAGTAAGTAATAGTCTGATTTTTCAGACCATTGTACCGAATGGTCGTACGTTTTATGCTGCGCAAAGATTCAATCAGTTTAATTTTGGCCATTACAAGAAGTGGGTTATTGATGTAGACAAATGCTCATGTACCCTTTACAGCTCATTTTATGTATATTATTACCAAAGATGAAAAAGCCAGTCAGTCACTCAATAGTGTCTGACAGTGAAGTCTAGCAAGTAAACAGGTTTCCTTGCATAATTTGAATATTAGGACACTGCTAACGTTTAAATTTCACAGATAGGACATACATGACATATTCATAATTCTTGCAAAGTTCTACAGAATTTGATGTTGGTTGCAAAAGGGACATAGTATCTTTAACTAATATCTAAACCTATTACATAATTCTTCATTCTTCAATTTTCATTCTTTCTCTTATAAAACATTTTCCCAGGTCATCCAATAAAGGATTGTATTGTGTCATTAATAGTACTCTTGAAGCCAGGGATGGTTGTTCTCCCAATAGGTTTCAATGACTTTTAAGTGCTCTTCTTCATATTTATAATGAAAAATAGCATCAAACGACCACTAATATGATATAAATGATATTAGACACAGTGCCAGCAGGTTAGTCATTATTGTAGCTCTAATACTACACTTGCAAATCCCCTTTCAGACTCATTTTCAAGAGTGCAAGAACAGTTTTCATTTTCTTATTTCATTTCTAGATTGAAATAACTATCTCTAAGTTATACATTGAAACTTTTTCACAGCAAACTATCAAATCCAATTTAATCGGCTCCATTTCTGCGCAAAATATGACTCACCTTTTTTCTCCATACAAGTTTCCACGTCAAAGATTTACAATTTTACGCATCTCCTTTTATTTCCACTTCTGCCGAATTCGAAAAGTTCAGTATATCAAGAGCTCCTTACGCAGAAAAGAAAAGAAAACTTCTCCCAAACTTTGATCCAAACCTTTCTTGACGATCATGGATCATCAAGATTGGAGCCGAGGTGAAAACCTATTGTTTTTGATGGCCTCTGCAGTTGGAATCTTGATGTGCAATTTATTGTCAAGTTTTATGGAGAGGTCGCGGGGCCTTTGGAAGACATTTTTGTGATAATGGGTATATTTGGTAAAGTTCAAGATATTTCTTTCACTTCTCTCTGTCTCTGTCGCTGCCTCCACTCTCCGTCTCCCTCCATCTCAGTTGTTTCTCTCTCTCTTCATCTTTCTTCCTACTCTTTCTCCCCGGAGGGCTAACCTGTCTCCGCCTCTAGATAACCGTAGTCGCCAGAAACGGACCGTTTTACATTTGTCTCTAGATCACTTCTGACATAAAATAGAGTCGAGATTTATATAACTGTATTGCACAACTATGGTGTGAATGCTGGCCAATGGTGTGAATGCTGGCCAAATGGCTAGCCAAAAGTTGAACAAAGAAAAGTAAATGAAAATAAAGTGGGTGAGGGAGGGAAAGATTGTTAATTACCTGTTGGTAGAAAAAAAATATTACAAAAAAAGGGGGAAAAAAGCTATTACTGGGGCAAGACACTTTTGCAAATTGTGTAGTGTTGGGCTGTTTGTGAGTCCATTATTTAACAGTATGGAACTTAGACAAATCTTTACCACTTTCACACGTTTGTGAACATTTTGTGTGTTTGTATAAACTTTTGATTTTCGATATAGGAATGGATGTTTATTCAAAGCAAGTCTTCATGAGTAGACTATAGTTCGCCTTTCAGTAGTGGTTGTCATGGTGATAGACCCAAATGGGCGGGGAGGGAAAGTAGGTCAGGTCACTGCAGAAACTTGCTTATGAAATATATCATTGTTGGCATACACCTGTCTGATTTCTTCCATAAAATATTTTTTTTTAAGTTCAAGGTAACCAGCACCCCAAAAATGTAGAGATATCCTGAAGAAAAGAACATAATGTCTGATTGGAGCCAGAAGGGGGTTGAGTTTGTTACTTTCACATATTTAATGCCCTTTAGGGTCTGAACAGACGGTGAATGAAAACAGATGCTGAGAGACAAAGGATAAGTGAGAGACAAAGGATATAAAGGATGAAACAGAAAAAGGCACATAGTAGCAGATACATGGGGCATTGTGATATACAGGTAATATATAACGACAGAAGAAATGAAATGAGAGTTCAGAAGGAGTAGAGAATAAGAAAATGGAACAAGAATTGGAAGATGGAGAAAGAGAAGAGGGAGAAAAAGGAGGAGAAGAAGATGGGAAGAAAAATGAAGAAGAAGTAGAAGAAAAAGAAGGAAAAGAAGAAGAAGAAGAAGAAGAAGAGGAGGAGGAGGAGGAGGAGGAGGAGGAGGAGGAGGAGGAGGAGGAGGAGGAGGAGGAGGAGGAGGAGGAGGAGGAGGAGGAGGAGGAGGAGGAGGAGGAGGAGGAGGAGGAGGAGGAGGAGGAGGAGGAGGAGGAGGAGGAGGAGGAGGAGGAGGAGGAGGAGGAGGAGGAGGAGGAGGAGGAGGAGGAGGAGGAGGAGGAGGAGGAGGAGGAGGAGGAGGAGGAGGAGGAGGAAGAAGAAGAATGATAGGAGGAGAAGAAAGTACAAAGGTGAACAAGTGAAGTAGAAGATAGAGATGAACTATCAGCGTGTTTCTATTAGTTATACTGAATTTATCCGGTTAAAGAAAATAGCGTATAATGCCAGGGAAGGGCAGTTTCTATCTACGCGTATTATCCGGATAAATACACTGCTCCGATTTAGCGGGTGAAAAGGCCGTGAATAAAAGTTCATTGAACTTTGGTTAAAGTCACCGCAAAGTATTGTGGGACTGCTAGGTCAACCTGGGATTTTAGTGTCGGGGTAAAATATTCTGATCACGTGATCACTCCGATTTCCGGTTTCTCTCCGTTATGTGCACTCAGTCGGAACGGCGTGAGTTTCTACTTATGTTATCCGGTTAGCTTCCCCTGCATTAACCTTCTAAAAGAAGGATAATAGCGGAGAAGGTCAATCTCTATCAGGCAAAATTTATCCCTTATCGGCCATTAACCGGATAATGGCTTCTAATAGAAACACGCTGTAAGAAGAAGACAGATATTCATACTGATACATGTAGATACTGTAAATGCACAATTATCAAATGATGTAGAAGGGAAGACCCATTTTATAATTCCATGTACCTGTACAGCACGTATCTTGCTCATCTTGAAGTTCTGTTGTAAAATTAAGGCTTATGAGATCAAAGGGTTTTACAGGGCGATTGTAATAGACCGGTTGACTAACATATTCAAATTTGTGGATGTTTCTTTCCCTGGGACCTAGTGACAAGTTATCCATTAACCTGTTATTAATGAATAAACTACAATACTCAAAATCCAGTCTGCATATATTACTTGTTGCTATGTCAGGCAAGTCTAGGGCAAGCTTTCAGGTAATACAGCGCAACCTTTGTTTAAAAGTATGCATAAAATGTGAATATATTATTAAACCAGTCTATTGTGGAGTGATAGTACGATGGAATGGCAAAAATATGATAATGACATACAGTTCGGAGGCGGTTTCTTCTACCGTGGCCCACATCAGATATGCTTGTATATAGGATTCTGTGCGTAGGTGTGTTATAATAAAACCTAGAGGGTTGAACAATGTGCAAACATTGATTTCTTCCAGGCACCAGGCACCTTGGTGCATGGCAATGGTAATCTGATACGTGAAGATAGATCAGGTTGTCCATTTGGAGCCAGAAGGGTGTTACCTCTGGTAAAGTACAGGGCCCCATTTCACAAAACTTGTCATCAGTGACAAATGACAGTTTTTGTTATTTAAGCTAGTGAAATCCTTACTTCTGATTGGTTATCAGCAGATTTGTCACTGATTTTTGTCATTTGTTATTGAAAAAAAGGCCTTGTAAAACGGGTCCCTGGTGTAGGAGTTTAAATGCCTGTCTGTCTCTCAGTGGACAAGATATCTTCATGGAGCTGTTCGGAGCTAGAAGGGCATTATGCTCTCCTTGCACATCTCTTGTATGTATATAGTCCATAGTATCCCATACCAGCGCTCATACTATTTCCTTGTTTGGTAAATTTTTTTACAGCATTGGTCGGTTGACATTTAGAATGTACTTTAAAGGTAATGCAAAATTTGGGGAAATTTTGGAAAATTTTGGAAATTGGATGGATAGTAATTCTTTAAAATTTTGATATATTTGGATGCCCATGCATGTGGATGTATTATCAGCACTAGAAAATTTAGCCCCTAAAACACTTCTGCTTTTGAGAAATTGAATAATCAAAATTTACCGGTGCTCCCGGTAAATTTCAAATGTTTCAAATAGCGCCTAATGCCATTCCATGGTAGCTGCGACCATGAAAATCTCAGAATATGCAGTTCTGATATATAATTTCCAAACGGAAATAGCAAATCAGTCATTTGTAGTCAAGAAACATTGTTTTAAAGCTAAAGTAAAATCAGTCTTTAGAGAGAGCTATACAACATAAAGAGTTTATTATTTACAATTTCATCACTTTAGACTAGATTTCAACCGCGACAACGATCATTGAATATTGTAAAATCGCATATGCTTCCAATATGTTCATTTGAACCAAATCCATGACCCCATACCAAAACTTTGTATTACCTTTAAGGGAAACAAAACACTTCTTCATGATACAATTGACCGCTTAATTTATATAAAGTCAACATTTGTCACTTTCGATGGAAATGATACATGTACATATACATTCCGTTCATTTTGGCGGTCTATAGATACCGTATTCATATCCTGTCAAGCAATGAGTTATGATGAAATGATTTTTAGCTTACAGCATGCAGGATCCAGTATTTGTACAAATAGAAATACATACATACATGTACATACATACATACATGTATACACTGTAGATGTGTATGTTTTTGTTAACAGGGAATTTTGTGCAAGTAAAGTAATTTAGATATATACATGTAGGTACAATCAATCATATTTGTCTCGGTATTGATATTAGTACAGCATTATAATTAATGGCCTGTCGTTGTACTCTGTAAGGGTTTTTTTTTCTTCTGTAGAAGAGATCAGCAGGAGCAAACCGGCTGCATCTTCCTTTTCAAAAATTAAAGTTATTCCCTATTTTAAAGATACTGTGTCCCTTTTGCAGCCAATATCAAATTCTGTAGAACATTGCAGGAATCTTGAATATGTCATGTATGTCCTATCTGTGAAATTTAAACGTTAGCAGTGTCCTAGTATTCAAATTATGCAAGGAAACCTGTTTACTTTATAGACTTCACTGTCAGACACTATTGAGTGACTGAGTGACTTCTATTTTTTCTTTGGTAATAACATGTACATATTAAATGAGCTGTAACAGGTACATGTACATGTACATGCAACATTTGTTTACATCAATTAATAACCCACTTCTTGTAATGGCCAAAATTAAACTGATTGAGTCTTTGCGCAGCACAAAACATATGACCATTTGGTACAAGGGTCTGAAAATCAGACCAATTACTTAAGTGATTGCAATCACGTATGTCAATTTGACAACTAATCATCGTTATTTTCATACAAAATTCAAGCCCTTTCGTTCTGACAGAAGTTCTAAATTAGCATTATCTTTCAAATGCCATTGTAATTTAACCTTTTCATTTTTGGGGCCTGCAAATGGGACGTAGTATTTTTAAGTATAATTCAGAGGGATCATAAATCAAAAGTGATTTTAAAAATAATTTCCCACTTTTTTTTACAATCCTGGATCAATATCATTATATCTCTATGTTTTGTAATGAAATGAAATAAAGAAAAATATCAGGCTAAATCAGTGAAAAAGATATGGGCAATTTATCTCTAGAAAACTCAAACAGAAAAAATACATATATATATATATAATAATTATAATACTAATAATGATAATAATAATTAAGAAATAAATACATTTATAAAAAATAAGAAATCACTGCACTTTCAATGAAATCTCATTGAAACAGTAGCAAGTCTGCAAAGAACCATTAATGAATTTTGTCAAATGTACTTTATGTCACACTCCCTCTCACCCAATTTATTATTTGCATTGATTCAGTTTCCCATCCCGGCATACATAATGTGAGTCATATTCAATCTTGTGTAAAAACAATTTACACCAGATGCTTTCATGATGAGGGGCGAATCTTAATTTTGTTTCAGATCAGTGAATGTGCAATGAGCCTAGCTTTATGACGTCCGACATTGCTGGATTTAAAGAGACCATTTTTCCAAAGCTCCACCCAACATTCGAGAATACAATGTATCTTGCCAGGGTTGAATTTAAATTTCAGCCTAAATCGATCTTGTCACATGACCGTGAGTTAAAATGTCACCTGATCTTGGAAAGGCATGTCAAAGTGTAATGATTATTGTGATGGTTTGCACCGGGGTTTTATGAGCCAAGACAGATTTTGGAAAAGTATTGGATTGTGAGTTATCAGTTTTGAAGGGGAAAAAAAGCAATTGCTATTACGGTATGCAATGTTGTACAACATATTAAAGGTATAGACCAGTTTTGGAAATGCCCCTCTCTCAAAAAATGAAATGGAAGCTCTCATTACCAATCATGTGAAAGAATATGTTTTGACTAATACGTGATGATACAAATTTTGCCGGAAAGTCGGAAACCGCTACTAATTGATATATTTGGTAAATTATTATATCTATTGGGACCAAATAGATATCGCGCGTGGTCGCGTAGTCCCATATACATCTTTCTGTGTACAGTGCTTGTAACTTTACCAAGACTGGGCCAAATTTCTTATCATTTTGATGATTCCAGAACCTTGCAGTACACACCAATACTTATATGCTAGATGATCAACCTTTTCTGATCGATTCCACAACGTTTCTTTCACAATGCAATCGCATGACCAGAACTGGTCTTTATCTTTAACATAATGACTCAAATTATACAGTGAGACCTGTATATAAAGACCGCTCAAGGGAAACATGAAAAGTGATCTTTATGTACAGGTTACTTCAGTTACAGTTTTAAATGAACCACCATATTCAAGGGAAACAAAAATGTGGTCTTTATAGAAGGTTGGTCTTTAATAATAATAATAATAATAACTTCTATTTATAGATTTATATCAAAGCGTCTTTCTATACAGGTGGTCGCTAAAGCAGGTTTGACTGTATTGTTTGTTAATATTTGTACATTTAGTCTTTTATGTACAGTGTACATGTACATGTACATGCACACATGCATTTGTCAGTTTTCTCCTATGAGAATATAAATGAATATCAAAGCTAAAATATACAGTGTATTAATATTTCATGGAAAAGCTCTCATTACCAATCATGGGAAAGAATATGTTTTGACTAATACGTGATCATACAAATTTTGCCGGGAAAGTCGGGAAACCGCCTACTAATTGATATATTTGGTAAATTATTACCGTATTTGCCGGCGATAAGGCCGCACCGCCGCATAGGCCGCACCCCCAACTTTGACATTTTGTAGAGGAAAAAAAAAAAAAAAAGGTAAAAAAAAACAAACGGACCAAACAAAATAAGCGTAATTTTCTCGAACACTATTTTTTCTACAAACTGATACCAAACTCATCAATATTCTTATAAATTTACAGGAAGTTTACCTCAAAATGATCGTAATTTTGCAAATTTTCATCGATTTTAAGCTAGTACTGTATCGCAGGCAGATTTGGTATCCTACATACATGTATAATACCCCTACCACGATGTGCGGTGTAATCGAAATTGCGACTTTGGCTAGATGCGCAGTTGCGTTCGCTGTAGCTCCGTAACGGTCCCTTCTTTTAGCAATGCAATGGCACGGACTTAAATGTAGATCTACCGGTAGAATTTGTTAAAAATAGGTAATGAGTTTATTCACGAGATCGACAAAACTTCATGTCAACAATGCAACATGAAATAGTCGGTAAGATGTGTGGAGTTAATCTAGAAATGTCCTGTACCATTACTGGTATAGGCCTAGATCTAGTCATTGTACCGTTGGGAGTCCCATATGTACGAAATTACGCGCTGTTTTAACAGCCGATTTTTAACTGTTGTTGCGGATTGGCCGCACCCCGACTTTTTGATATTTTCGGAAGAGAAAATACTGCAGCCTTTACGCCGGCAAATACGGTATATCTATTGGGACCAAATAGATATCGCGCACGTGGTCGCGTAGTCCCATATACATCTTTCTGTGTACAGTGCTTGTAACTTTACCAAGACTGGGCCAAATTTCTTATCATTTTGATGATTCCAGAACCTTGCAGTACACAACAATACTTATATGCTAGATGATCAACCTTTTCTGATCGATTCCACAACGTTTCTTTCACAATGCAATCGCATGACCAGAACTGGTCTTTATCTTTAATAGGAAACTGTACATGAAAGTGAAACCCGATATCTGGCTTGAATATTAAATATGAATATCCTTTATTTGGGATGCCAATATTTTCACATAATTAATTCACAGTGCATGTGCCAATATTATCACACAGGCTCTGTATTGAGTGTGGGAATAGGTATGGCCACGACTTGTGACCCAGAAAGTATGCAGGTGTTGAGTTTGTGCAGTTACATCAGAAAATCATGGGGGGTTCATGAAGCCGTAAACTTGATCTTTTAATCAGTTATAAAATCAAAATCAATACAAGTCAAAGAGGCACCTCCTTGATTAGATTTCCAAGGAAGTATGAACTTATGAAGGTTGAATTGTAATTCCTGCCAACAATTTTAGTCCGAAATATAAATACCATGTGGATTCCTAATGGATACACGTCTGTAAAAACCCAATACACACACACTAATATGAAAGGTTGCAATCAATCTAAGCCTACGTTTATGATCAAACTCCTGCAATATCAGGGTTTTTTGTTTTATTGTTACAAAATATGATGGGTTTTTTATTACCTGTTTCATATATACATGTATATGTATGTAGTACAGACATGCCTGATCATATTGTGAACATCATGTTTCGATCAAGAATATAATCTTCAGACTATATGCATTATTTAAAGCTCCATGAGAAAGTACTTGCTTTAAATCCTTGCCACATTCGGTTGGAGGCAAGACATTGATTTTGCTCTGCACCCTCTGCATCACAATGCAATTTGCGCGGCTCATAATGGATGCGTCTTCAGGATTTCCTGCCGTCTACCCGAAGGGAGTAGTAAATGCCTAGATGGGTAGATTGAATTGAGATGTGATGTGGTGGTGCAGCGGTGTTAGGAGAGAGAATGATGCAAACAAACATCTTTATTCTGCTTGAACTGATAAGATCTCATTAGGAGGTAGTGATGATGAGAATGTTGATGATGCAAACATCTTTATTCTGCTTGAACTGATAAAATCTCATTTGGAGGTAGTGATAATGAGGATGATGAGGATGCAAAATACATGTATACCTGAGAGTGTTTCCTTTTTATAGTCAAATAAAGATATTTTTTCTATCGGTTTTGCTATCTTTCTGTGTTGGCATAATTGTGAAATGCTATTTACAGTGTAACTTAATTTCAAGATTCAGTAGTGTTAGAAATTAGTTGCATACATTGTTTTGATAAATTTGAAGTCATAAAAATCTTATTTGGTGCCAGTGATGATGCTGAAAATGATAATGTAAGATCGCCAGTACATGTATTTTGTAAAAAGTCATTTGATATCAGTTATGATTTGATTTTCTTTCTCTTTCTTCCTTTCTCTATCTCTCTCCCTCCCTCCCTCCCTCCCTCCCTCTCTCTCTCTCTCTCCCTCTCTCTCTCTCTCTCTCTCTCTCCTCTCTCTCTCTCTCTCTCTCTTCGGGAATGATTGAGTTAAATTATACATAATTTTCAAATCCAGCAAGGTTAGGACTTGATTGGATCTTTGATGTGATAATAAACCTCATTTGCTGGAGGTGATGATGATCATTATGATGGCGTTTTATCCCTGTGTGCTGGAATGGTGGAGTACATGAAGCATGAAATAAGAATTTTTTAGAGATTGCATCATTGCAAAGTACACACCCGTATTCATAAAGTGTGTTTGTTTAGTCGTTTGGATAATAAGAATTATATTGTTTTGTGTTTGCTGAATCCTTACATTTCCTTGCCTTTCCTTGCCTGAACAAGAACATTGCAAAAATGAAGATTTATTTCCAAATTTGTAATGACTCTACAAGAGTACTGTCTACATGTATGTAGTACAATCTCAGTAAATTATCCTCAAATACCATGTCACACCCCGTTATCATCTCTCTGTCTCTCTTTCTCCCTCGTATCATGCATAATCTCTCTATCTCTCTTCCTCCCTCATACCCTTTATCATCCCTTGAGACCCTTTCCTTTAATATTTGATATTGTCTCAGATTTTGTTTACACGCTCCCTCTATCACAATCCGTACACCGGAGAAATACTGTATTTGCGCTGTCAGCCGGTGCCCCATTTTAAGGGGAAGAAAAAAATAACAAATCTGTTTTTATTGAAATACTTTCATATCATAGCAGAGTGGTGCAGATGGGAAGCAATCAATATTGAAATACATGCAATTATTGCAAGTCTACCTTAAGATCAGTGACTCATTTACATGTGTATCCTCACATGTATTTAGTAGACCTATTTCATGGCTAAGGTAAGATTGTACAATTTAGGCCTGAGTCATTTTTTAAAAAGTGGATCCCAATTATTTGAAGCCCATTGTCTAGATAATTGTGGGATAACAGTATATATATTTTTCATAGACTTTGCACATACCTAAAACTTCGCTTGAGCAGGTCAGAAAGATTGCTAGAATTTCACTTACATGTACAGTAGTGAAATATCATGCCGTACATTTGTAACTCATTCTCCAATAAAAGATATTTTGTATTATTTTATTGAAAGTATCTATTGATAGGTTTGCAATTCTGTGAGTCTTTTTTGCCTTCAAAATAGGTGAATTTCTCTGAAAATCCTTCTCAAACATGTATACCCCTAGTCACTTTTGCAATCATGATCGCATATTAATTACAAACATAAAATTTAACCATGTAATATCTCAACTGGGAAGGAGAGTATAAACTGATGTGTGCGAAGCGCAAAGTCCCTTTCAACCGGGGCCCCGTGCCCGCCCGCTTGAGGGTCCTGGAAACTGTGGGGTCCTTAGAGGCTCTCTGGTGCAATCGCAGCCATATTTTGAAGCTATTTCAAACAAATTTTATGACTAATATTCCATAAATAGTTTCGGTTGAAAATGATGAAATTTCAAACTGTCGCTGACTTTCAAAGCCGTAGTTCCAAAATTCTAGGCTGTCCCTGATTTGTATGTTAAAGTCCCTCATATTCTTTATGATGCTGTATCCAGAATCTAATATAAAACTGGAGGCCCTCTGATCGATTGTGATTTATTTCTTTGTTTGTCCCCCTCTCTATCAGGCTGCTCCATGGAGTGTTGATGCGGAATGCCACAGTAACGGAGCAGAACAGAAGTCTCCTTGTGGAGACGTTGAGGTCCATGTCAGAGATCCTCATCTGGGGGGATCAGAATGACAGCTCTGTCTTTGAGTAAGTTTGATGGGCTTTAATACTTCGAATCATCCGGTCCTCGCGTTGGTCGGGTGATCGCGTTAATGAATACTTGAAAAATAGTCTGAGAGAAATTGAAATAAATAAAAATCACATTATAATGTTTTCAAATGGTAGACTATTTGGGGAATCCATGAAACATAAAGGCACCTGTACTACTCCAATCTCTACCTTACACATACATGTAGCATGTGAAAGTGTATGGGTTGTTATATGGTTATTAAAAGTGAAATGGGAATTACAGGTACAGCCTAAAGGTTGGCTGTAAATGAATGAAGTCACAACCTGTTCACCCAGCTACAGATTAATAAAAGGGACCAGTGCTGTGGTTATATTAGGTTGATGTGTAATCCTGCACTTACAAACAAAAAGAAGTGCCTATAGGTAATTACATTACAGTACATTTCACTGTCAACACATACATTTGATCATGACTTTTGCCAGTGCTCTTTACACAGGGAAGGTAAAATGATACTATAATTATAGTAAGAAATCCCTTGGATGTTTAGCACCTTATCATGGCAGCTTCACTTACCGTACGCTAGAGTGATAATACATTTCAGTAGAGGTGTCGTAGTCAAGTGGTTTATGCACTTGACTTGAAATGCAAAGGTCGTGGGTTCGATCCCCGACGTGGCACTAAAGTCCTTTGGCAAGACATGAATCTACATTTGCCACTCCACACCCAGGAGAGATATGGGGACCTGGTAGGATGAATGCCTTTGTGTTTTATAGTAATTGCCATATGCCCTCACAGTGACCATATGATAGGAATACTCCCCAGGGAGTGGAGATGGTGCACATTGTGCATGAACGAATCCGATGACAGGGGCAGTAATGTCTGTAAAGCGCTTAGAGACGTTTTTTCTTATAAAAGCGCTCTATAAATCCAGATTATTATCATTATTCAGTATTTGGATACTTTCTAAGGGAAAGTACTTTACGGAGCCCGCTGTTATCAAAGTCATATTATAAAGCCATTCGTCTTGATCATAAGAAGATAAGCATTAATTTCTTTTTGTATTTTTGTTATCATTTTCACCAAACAGTTTCTTCTTGGAGAAGAACATGCTACTGTTCTTTCTGAAGATCTTACGTCAGAAGACGGGAAGCTACATCTGTGTTCAACTCCTCCAGACTCTCAACATCCTCTTTGAGAATATACGAAATGAAACGTCCCTATGTAAGTGTTATATCATGCACATAATTATCAGTAAATGTTAAGAACATGAAGTATTAAAGATATATATATGCCTCTTTGACACTTGATGCAACAAGGCTCTTACTTCTGATGTTCAAATAGTTGCATTTTCCAGGGTATTTATATTTTAGAACATATTTTTTCTGTTGACATTTATTAACTGATATGACATCAATCAAGGCCTAGAATGAATTAAAACCTATAACATAGATATCACTAAAAAAAAACAGTACCGATAAATCAACATTATAATTCTCAAACACAGCTGATATTTATTTATTACTAAAATAAAAGACTTCACAGAAAGGAAAAAAAAGGGGGGAAGGAGAAAGACCAAGAAAAAGAGACACATATGGGGCGTTGCAAGAAAGTTGCAATCAATTGCAAATCCCCCAAATCAAGCGTAAGTCTTGCAAATTTGCAATTGATCACAACTCAACTTTCTTGCAACGCCCCATCAGTAAGAGAGAGAGAGAGAGAGAGGGGGAATAAAAGCTAGATCTAGTTAATTGTTAAAACTTTAATTCTAACAAAATCCTAGGAAATTTAGGAGACTAGTGGGGCATTGCAAGAAAGTCGAGTTGCAATCGATTGCAAATGTCAGTTGCAAATTTTGCAACTTGCAATCAATCACAACTTTCTTGCAATGCCCCATTAGAAATAGAAATAGAGAGAGAGACGGGAAAGAAAGAGAGAGAGTGATAGTAATATTATTAAAGGGTGAAATTGCCCTTTTTGCTCTTTACTCCAGTTGACTTGCAAATTTTCTCACCTCCATTGTACTAATGCTCCGTGTATTAAATTATATGATTAGAAAACTTAGAATTGACTATTTTTTGTCTGTTATTTCTCAGATTATCTCTTGTCCAACAACCATGTCAACTGCATCATCGTCCACAAGTTTGACTTCTCTGATGAGGAAGTAAGTGATTATAATGAGGTGTCATTTTCTCACTTTAATAGCAAATGATATCCTTACATGTAGATGCACTCTGCTACACCAAAGGGATGCCCAGACGTTGGTAATGGAGTCTTTCTGGTTTAATTGTGTGTGTATTGGGTTTTTACAGACGTGTATCAATCAGATATGATTATTTACGTC
Source organism: Mesocentrotus franciscanus (assembly GCA_037976565.1). Taxonomy (NCBI): domain Eukaryota; kingdom Metazoa; phylum Echinodermata; class Echinoidea; order Camarodonta; family Strongylocentrotidae; genus Mesocentrotus; species Mesocentrotus franciscanus. The sequence goes on from CP137673.1 coordinate 22,223,763, forward strand.
TGGGGACCGACCTTTAACGTCACCATCCGAAAGACGTGACTCAGTTTCGAACCTGCGTCCTCGGCTGAATTAGTTTGTAACTTCCACTGTTAGCTGGATTACAGGCGCACGCCACAACGCCTAGTTGGAGAGCCAACAAATTATTTTAAAAGATCAGTAAAATTTGCTTTATATCAAACAGAGAAGAACAGAGTAACCCCGAGTATTTTTTAAAGTTCAGAATTTGTTTGAAGAAATGTCAAATCGGCCATGTGACTGCTAGAATAATTTTTAAATTCCTTCAATGTAATTCCCTCAATATGGAATAGATTTAATTTTGTATAGGAGAGTTTGGAGGCATTTGTTACCCACAATCATTTCTAGCAAATGCTACAGGAATATGTTTCTTTTGATTAAAACCTAAAAACCTTGTAAGGACTTTTCAGTTTCATAAAAACCTATCTAGATTTGATAGTTTCATGCAAAAGGTTCCAAACTTTGCATTTGTGATTACCATTAATTTTTATTGTTTCATGCCTTTTTTCCCTTCATTTCTTCAAGGTGCTAGCTTACTATATCTCCTTTCTGAAGACTCTATCCTTCAAGCTCAACAAGCACACCATCCATTTCTTCTACAATGAGGTGAGTTCATGATCCGTTGGTCTTCTTTGATATCTTTTAAATGAGACTCTTCATGGCATATATATTTGATTCTATTTGTGTTTAGATATGAAGATCCATAACACCGTTCATAAATCAATATCTGTCTGTATTGAAGATATATGAGCTGAGATGAAAGAGACTTTTGTGAATGACAAAAATTCAGGGTTGTTTCCGTTGTGATTGAATTATTTTGAGGCATGGAACTTTGCAAACCTTCCGCAACAACTCATAGAGAGATAAGAGGAGCAGTGCCGTGTTGAAACAGCTCCTGTATACCAGTAGATTGATTGCAACAGTGAGATGTGTTTGTCCATGAACAAAGTCTGAGGCTATTCATTGCCTTTGTTCATATGAATGTAAATGCCATTCTCTATCTCAACCTCTCATTTCTTTGATATATCTTCCACAGCACACCAATGACTTTGCCCTGTACACCGAGGCCATCAAATTCTTCAACAATCCAGAGAGTATGGTCAGGATCGCTGTACGCACCTTGACACTCAATGTTTATAAAGGTACATGCCCTCTCTTTCTCTCTTAAGCCCGCTCTACGCTATACTTTGTAGGTCTCCATGGATGTGGTGTCAGTGACCCTTATTAAAGCGTCATTCTCATGTGATGTAGTAAACTGCCCCAAAAGAACATTGCTGTGGCTAAAGAACGATGAAGTGTGCATCACAAATCCGTAAATCATAACACAAAGATCACATAGTATAAGTAGTGGCTCTTCTTGCGTGTCTGAACTACATGTAGACTTAATTATCCAGCTCCATGGTTAAGCTATGCGAAATCTGAAATCAATAGTAATGCTTGCTGGAAAAGTATATGTTCTTTTCTTTGATTTTGTATGATTCTTTTGTCTGTGACTATAATTTCTCCTTACGTACATTTTATCTATCGTTGTCTCACAGAACAAACAGTGGAGTCAACAGTCAAGATATGAATCTTTGCAATATGTTCCAACCGATTGATGGTCTATTGTGGGATATCCTACACTTTTGATAGGAAGCAGTATGAAACAGTAACGTCTTCAAAGCTAATACCAAGCATAATGTAGTATGTTGTTGCTGTTGTAAGGGTGATAAGATAAAGTGGTCACTTACCTCTTTTCCCTGCCCAACTCTCTGTACATTTTCAAATGTTAAATTCGCTTTTTGTTTTAAACAGTGAATGACAAAGCAATGCAGATGTATATACGTAACAAGACGGCCGTCCCTTACTTCTCTAACCTGGTCTGGTTCATTGGTAACCACGTTCTAGAACTGGAAAGCTGCGTCAGAAATGACATTGAGTAAGTACAATCAATCTTTCAGGAAAATAGTATGAAATCTACATTTTTTTGTCTCTCTCCAAATGTATGATTCTGTAAGCCATATGGAACTTTTTAGTTTTTAAAACGACTAAATGTCGGATATCCTCATTATTAGAAAGTTATTAGAAGATGTCGAAGATTGTGCCATTTTGGCAGGCAGTGGTGAATGTATTTACACCTTATTGTTATAATCATAATCTTTATTTTTACTTGAGAATTCATGTCGAGGTATAAAATAAACCCAAGATATTCACTCATAGAGTGGTGCAATATATGAGTGTGAAATAAAAAGCATCACCTAGGTTTCAAGATACAGTCAATCCTGCTTTAGTGACCACCTGTCTACAAAGACCACATTTTCTGTTTCCCTTGAAAATGGTTTCTCATTAAAACATGTACTAAAGGAACCTGTACATAAAGACCACCTGCCAATAAAGACCACTTTTCTTGTCTCCATTGAGTGGTTTTAATAGACAGGTTTCACTGTATTAGTATATTTTCATAAATTATGTTTGTATAGTGTTGAATAGGATTTTAAGCATTTTGGGCACCCACATACTGTACAAAATCCCATCATCTCATAATCCTGTGAGAGATGAAAACAATGAAGCAGAATATTTTTCTAATAGTCCATTGTCTTTGCTAGACAGTTTGTTCATTGTGGCCCAACTTGGAGGATACGTAGTGACTTCCTAAGCTTCCTGGTTTGTCATGTGAATGTATGCTTTAATGTCCGAGTCATGTTCAAAGTCAGATTTGATTCATGTTATTCAAGCTTTCTAAACGGCCCCTTGGTTTCAAATACGTTGAGTACTCTGGGATTCTGTGTCTGAAGTTGTTAACTGCCCAAAGTTTTCACTCTCCAAGATATCAGTGGAAAGATTGTGTTGCTATTGTTGTTTGCATTGTCTTTATTATTCTATTTCAATTCCAATTGAATACCATTTATTTTCACCCTAAGTCTTTCATTGCTGCCATTTTACATAGACTTTACACAAGCATGACCTATATTGACATCTTAAGTGGTAATCAAATAGTTAAAGAAGTATTGTGTGTTCATTCAGTAACTGAAAAGCAAGAATTCCCTTTCTACATTTACACCTGATTTATTTCATCATCTTGAACCCAACATCCTTTTTTTCAGTCACCAAAGCAAAAGTCGGTTGTCTACCCTGGTCGCCGAGCACCTCGACCACCTCCACTACCTGAACGACATCCTCAACATCGGTATCGATGGCCTTAACTTCGTCCTTGTCAAGTGGCATACAAATGGTTAAAAGAACTATTGGGTGTTCATTCAGTAACGAAAAGCAAGAATTCCCTTTCTACATTTACACCTGATTTATTTCATCTTGAACCCAACATCCTTTTTTTTCAGTCACCAAAGCAAAAGTCGGTTGTCTACCCTGGTCGCCGAGCACCTCGACCACCTCCACTACCTGAACGACATCCTCAACATCGGTATCGATGGCCTTAACGTCGTCCTCACCAACCACCTCCTCAACAGACTTCTTGTGCCTCTCTATGTCTCCTCCATGACCAAGACGAGGTCACATGGCAAAGCTGTAAGCAGACCTTTGTTTTTTTTCAATCTGCAATGTTTATTTTGAGATATAGAAAGGAAGCAAACGATGTTATCTGTAGACAAAACAAAAATGTATGTGTTTACAACAAATTAAATGAAATGAGATAGCGATGCCATTTCTTTATTTGAGACACTTCAAATTTCTAAGCCTCTATTAATATTATTTTGATGATTATTTTTGTCTCTAAGATATTTCTTCCTATGTTTATGTTTGTACTTTCATCATTATTATATTGTGGACAATTGTGTGTACAGTGTATGCTTAAATCATTTTCTGTCATGATGATATATTAAATAAACCAGAAGAAGAAGAGTTTCTGATGAGAATAATAAATGCTATACCTATACCATATTATACTAAGGCAGCTGTTCTGTTTTGCTTACCCAAACTACTAATATGTGTCTCATTGAGGAATATGCAAAGCTGAAAAGAATGCTTTAACAATGGTCTGAAATATTCTTTCTTTCTTGTGTAGAGCATACATGAAATATATATTGAAACATAATACATCTCAGCTTTTTGATATAAAAGTATGTTTCTTTATAATCTAATACGAAAACAAAAATGAGAAATTATGTATTGTGATATAATCCACTATAAGAACATGAATGCAATAATTTATATAACATTGTTTGTATTTCCAGTCGAGTCCCCCGGCCATTAGCTCTGTGGTAGCTCTGTTTCTACTCTCTCAGGTAGGTACTTCTGGTCTTAGACATCCCCAATCTGTCTAGGTATCTTCAAAGGCAATACCTGATCCCAATCTACAATTGATTTTTTTTTCTTGCAGTTTGGAAAATGAGAGCATTTACTAAATGATATCAAGATGTAGAGCTACAAGATATGTATTATAATCTAGTATCCAATAAAAGTATCAAAATATTCTCTATGTATTGGAACAAAATAAATATTGCTACATCCTGCAATGAGTATATATTGATACTTCTGAAAGCATCAGTGTTTTATCATACTAATGTAAATTTACTAAAACAGGGCAAACTTGGTGTCATTTGTTCTTACTTTACGATTGCATGTATGCACCCTATAAAGATTTCATTTAGGGTTATTGTTATAATTGAACCATATCACAGAGATGGAAAGAGAGCTTACAAGTTCTCAATATTACCTTTCAACACTATTTTATGTGTTTTTATTCGACTAACACTTTTGTTTTATTGTAACTGCCTCTTTCAAATGTACATTGCACATGTTTTTTTGCAGTTTTATACAATTCTATTTCAAAGAAAGGATTACTCTTTCATTCTGATGTTTTTTCCCCCAATTATGTCAGGTATTCCTCATAATGAAGCAGCAACCTCTAGTATGTCAGCTAGTAGATATAATCTTCAATGGTACTTACAAGACGATAGCAGACCAGCCTACAGACACCAGCGGTATAGGGGTGAGTAATTTTGTCTATATTCTCTTCTCCGACAAGAAGCTACAAATAGTGTCTCTCATATTGTACAAGCTGAAGTGTTCATTTATGTCAAGAACCAGGTGCCAAGATGGAGGGCATACCATAGAAGCTTGTGTCATAGAACTAACACATGTTTCATTGTGATAATAATAATAATAATAATATGTCCTGTTTACCCAGGGTAGCCTCATCGTTATTAATACTGTTCTCCTGAGGGCACTGCAATCATATTTTTACCTGGGCTTTAGCCGAGCTACCATGAAAAGGTGCTCAAGCATTCAAGGAATTTCTTCTTACCGGGTATCCACTAGGGATGTCCACAAATTTAGACGTGATGGTTTTGAGAAATCAGCCCCTGAACTCGAGTTGTGTTTTTGATGGAGACATATCAAACCTCTGTTCTTTTATTTCCATATAGGAAGTCTGTCAAGAAATATTGTTTCTGCTAATCAAGGTTTATATCAGTGAAGCCTGCTAATATGCTCTAGCTCTTTTTTGTAGCTACACACAAAATAATTTTGAGCGGTTTTGAATATACCGTGCAGTTCATTAGGACCACATGGATAGTCTTCTGACTGTCATTTGTGAGAAATTGACATTGTGGTGTGTTCATTAGGAAGTGATACCGAAACATTAATCATCAGTCACATCAAGTGATTCTTCAGTTTTAAAGGTAGAATAATGGTTTTGAAACGAATATGTCAACCAGGGTACACAGCAAACGAATTGCCCATTTGACGAGTATACAGTAGTCTTTTAACTTTCTATTTGATGCGGACTGAGATTCCAGACTACCACATGGTATGTGTGACAAAAATCTACTATTGCAGTCCACTGTTTGCTCCATTAGTTTACAAGAGCAGGCAAAGAGTTCAAAGACACTTTTGAATTTCTTGTGATATATCAATGGCATTACTCCCATCATCAGACATTCTGCGCATTCGTGGAGCCATCGGAGAGCCTGGAGCACTCCCTGGACAGCAACCGGGATAGAAACAGGAGGGAGATGAAGGAGAGGAGGCGGAGACCCAACTACCGCGACGTGGACTCGCCCACTGAGGACATCGACGAAGGGGGCACGGAGGTAGACCAAGGGCGGGTCGAGGGTCCTGTTGCCATAGCAGCTGCTGAGGATGATGACGACGATGATGATGATGGAGATGATGAGGGGATGAGAGAGCCGTAGGAGGAGTAGGTGGTAGGATGAGGAGAGATGGGGAGGAGGGTGATGATGAGGAGGAAGACATGCCGGAAGCAGATAGAGGAGGAGAGCATCTCCTCGCCAGATTCCTCAAGCTCTGGTGTTACAAGTAAGAAATCCTTGTTTGCTTGTCAAACTTGTTTTTATGTTATTTGTTTGTACAAGAAAAATTTTGAAGGTGTGCAATAGGAAGACCTTATTTTTGAAAAGGTCCACTGTGGTGTCAAATAAATTTTGAATAGCTTTATGAAAATGAGTGAAACAGGTCGGTGAATGTTTGAGAAATATGCAATTCAGGATATCAAAGAGAGTTATGAATTTTCAGAGGGTCACTAGTCATTCAGTTATATTTTTCATCCACTTCAAGTGCATAAAAAACAGAAACTTTTGCTTGCATGAAACTGTCGTGCATTTCACAAGTGATCCAGGTTTGTGGAAGTTACAGGCTTCAATACGGTTGAAAAGCAACTCTGATATGTTTGTCATTTGTGAAAGCATATTGCTTTTTAAAAAATGGTTGTCGTGACAATTTGCAAAAGTTTCAGGTCACAAAGCTTTATTAATTTGCATTATATATCACAACCAACTGTACAAAGATTAGTAGACAGGAGAACATCTGTTGAAAGTGTTGATTGATGGCTCAAAACGTTATTGGAAAGTACTGGTATGACAGAATGGAAAATACATGCATTGACATATTTTTGCTGAATTTCCCATTTTGTGAATTTTTTTCACAAGAATTTGACTTGACCAGTAACACCAGCAGTACGATCCTTACATTGCCTAGCTCAATGAGTGAGTCTAATAGCACTGCTTAGGAGAAAAGTATGGCTGCTACACTCCAACGATCTTAGATAAATGCCTTGCATTAATAACTTTTTGTCAACTATCTTGTTTTAGGTGAGTCTAACTCAACCAGTAATACCAGCAGTGCTATATCTTGATACACCCATGTCTGCCACCATTCCCCTGATAGAGTAAATTAGCACTGATGAAGAGAAGAGTATGGCTGTGCTACTCTCTGAAGACAATAAATTAATAAGTTATTGATAAGTTTTTGTTGCCTATCTTTCTTGTTCCAGGTGAGTCTGACTCTACCAGTAATACCAGCAGTGCTATCTTGACATCACCCACGTCTGCCACCAGTCCATTGGTAGATTCTAATAGCACCGATGAAGAGAAACGTATAGCCGCTACACTTCAGAGAGTAGAACTTAATCTTTCAACAAGGTATGGTCATTAACCCCAACATGCAGTTCTTCCAGTGGAACTTCACAGAAATATTTATTAGCTAGTAAAAATAATGATATGTTCTTGTGTAGCACATAACACATTATGATATAACGATCTTATGCACTTCCAAAGAGCTTTGGAAATTATTACCCTAGCTTTAGCTCCGGCAGCCGTTATCAGCGCACTTTGTCAGGGAGAATCGGGCCTTGTATTTATTTTTTTCTGAAGTCCCCTATGCTTGATTTTTAATAGCATCAAGGTTAAGATATTAAACGTCATGGAGGTATTCATTCACCCATTAGCACAGGATGCTCTGTTACATTTGTTTGCTAATAAATTGCTGTTTTAAGTTTTTTCCTCTGAATTCTTCATCCAAACCACCTATTTTCCTCTCAAAAATTACTTAGTCCTCTATTTTCTTTTTTTCTTTCTTTCTTCAGACCATACTTTAGCTGTGTCTTGAATTCTTTGGATTGTAACCATGGTGATTACAGAGCATTGTTTGCTCTATGTCTACTGTATGCTATTGGTTCTAATGAGGGTGAGTTTAAGATTTTCCTTTTACTGGATTTAACAGGACTTTTACAAAATGACAATCTTTTCCCAATTCATGGTCATGTATGTACATGTATCCAACATTGTTAACTTAACTCGGGAGTTTCATAGAAACAACATTGTTTCCTTGCATAACCATTGGTTTTGAAGTAACCTTAAAAATGTATGTAAGAAAAGACTAATCATAAGCTGACAGTAAATAGTTGCACAATTTTTTGTAATTACTGTAAATGTCTATACAATTGTACTGAATCTTCCTATGTGCTTTACAAAGTTATAGCAGATAACACACATACATGTATGTACTCATTTATTGGTGCAATACCAATAACCTATATCCTGATATATTATTCGCTAAAGAGATATTTTTCATGATTTTCTTTCAACCAACAACTGAATAAACAACCTGTAGATAAAAAGAAAAGATGTAGAGTTTATTGCTTATTTCAAGTGCCTTTTCCTTCACTCGTGTGTCTGTGTAGGAATCAAGGAGAAGCTTTTGGATGGAGTCTTACTTACAAACAGGGTAGAGGTATGTATGAAAGTAGAGTAACCAGTAGGTCATTTTTATCCTAAATAAGGAGGTTGATACATTATTGTGAAATATTTGTACATTATGTAGCCATTCTAGACCTGTAACGGTTAGTTTACTGGGTCTTTACTGGTTTCTTGGAAATGGGTCTTTGCACGATTCTTTCATTAATTTGCAAATTGATATTGATATTGATGTATTAGCTTCAATTCTTGCTAGTTGACCATAGCTATCGGTGGCCTTTATCTATAATATGTATTTCTAAATATAACACCCGATCATCAAAGGTTACGTTCCAGAATAAGGCCTTGTACAACTCAATGCTGGGAGAGCGACTGATTGCTTGAGGGATCAGAGATATCAGTCCTAACAAACTCTTATGGTGGTCATGACCCTCAGGTGAAGAACCAGTGCCCAAATATAACACATGATTATCAATGATTATATTCCAGAATAAGGCCTTGTACAACTCTGTGCTGGTAGAGCGACTGATCGCCTTGATGAATCAGAGCTGTCAGCTCAATAGCTGCATCCGTCCTGTTACTCTTGAGATGGGTTGCCTTCTTCTCAAGCAACTAGTCTTCAGTAACATCCAAGCAAAGTGCTTCCTAGAAGACAGACACCTAGCCTGTGTAGAGGTAAGCTCAACCATAGATATATTACAACTTATTGATAAAAAGATAGCTTGCATGGATGCAGGAGACCAGTGGGATGAAACTTTGCTCCTTGTGCGACATTTCATCTCATAAAGTTGCAATCGATCGATTTGCAAATTTGTAATTCCATGACGTACCTTGGAGATGGCTTGCCTCTTTTGCAAGCAACTTGTCTTCAGTAACATCAAGGCAAGATGCTTCCTAGAAGACAGACACCTAGCCTGTGTAGAGGTAGGATTATCATTTTATTTTGTTCTTTTGTCATATAAGAACTATATGCAACTATTGTGTGTCAGATTATATGTAATAATGCACAAGAAAAAATATAGAATTGACAGTATAAACCAACAAAAAATGCCTAGTCTGAATAGGGTTAAGATGCACACACAAAATTTAAAATGACACAGCGGCCTTTATCGGCAGATTTTATAAACATATAATAGAGTTCAGTATGAATGTTTGCTACGATAATGGAATTTTAACAATAATAAAGTTTTAACAATTGATGTTTTTATCTAACTTTGAATCCCAGGGTGCTAAGGAGGAGAGTGTTCTACTCCTAAGGACCTTCTACAAGGGAGATGAACTCTTCTTAGATATGTTTGATGATGAATATCAAAGTATGAAGGTGGGTGTACATCGCAATGGTGCTCTCTTCTACATAGTACTGCCAAACCTGCTTTAGTGACCACCTGTCTACAAAGACCACATTTTTTGTTTCCCTTGAAAATGGTTTCTCATCGAAACATGTACTAAAGGAACCTGTACATAAAGACCACCTGCCTATAAAGACCACTTTTCTTGACTCCCTTGTGTGGTCTTTATAGACAGGTTTCACTGTACTGTCAAACTGGAAACTATTGTGGCCATGAAACTTTCTAATATATACCTTGAGATTCAGAAATTATTAGTTTCTCGCCACAAAGACATTCAGTTTATCAATTTGAGATTGTTTCATGTTGTAAAATTGACAAGTCATAAATGAATGTTACTGGCTTTAAGTACATGATCTGGCTTTAAGTACATGTTTGATGATGAATATCAAAGTATAAAGGCGTTGTGGCGTGCGCCTGTAATCCAGCTAACAGTGGAAGTTACAAACTGATTCAGCCGAGGACGCAGGTTCGAAACTGAATCGCGTCTTTCGGATGGTGACGTTAAAGGTCGGTCCCCAGACGTAAATAATCATATCTGATTGATACACGTCTGTAAAAACCCAATACACACACACATGGTGTTCTGTTCTACATAGTACTGTCAAACTGGAAACTATTGTGGCCATGAAACTTTCTAAAATATACCTTGAAATTCAGAAGTTATCAGTTTCTCGCCACAAAAACAATCAGTTTATCAATTTGAGATTGTTTCATGTTGTAAAATTGACAAGTCGTTAATGAATGTTACTGGCTTTAAGTACATGGTTTAGGACTAAAGCCCACACTTATTGAACCTTTCTAAACTTATCAACTGACTATCTATAGGTTAATATGGACATGTAGTTTAGTTGATAACTAGGCCTCATAACCAAAATCGTGAAATATACTCCCACTGCGCAAGCTTCTAACTAGATCAGGCGGCCTGGAATGAGGCCTCATAACGACATTAGCCAACCCGGCTGTGATTTTCTAAACTTTCTTTTCTCATTACTCATCTGTTACACATCTTATACCAAAATAAAATATAATTTCTTTGCTCTCTTTGAACATTCAGTGTAAGAAATCATTACCAGAACTTAAGATTTCCTTTTACCTTGTTAGGTGCAAAGCTTAATACTGGGCATTTGTAAATTCCTATTTCTTGTACAACGTTTTCATTATTAGAAACGCCCCCTGAATGTGGAGTACCTGATGATGGACGAATCCATTCTGCTGCCCCCTACTGGCACACCTTTGACAGGGATAGACTTCACCAAGAGGCTGCCCTCTGGAGAGCTAGAACGGACAAGGAGAGTAAGTACTTCAGCTATTAATCTCAAGTTTTGTCAGACAAAATCTTTTACAAAATTGAAAGAATGCAAGCGGAGAATGTATGGCATATATCAACAATTGTAATGTTTTGACTCAGATTTAATGCCTGATCAAAAATAATATCCCTGAATTGTTTATGTGCTACATACAGCTTCTCCATTCATAGTTTTTCACCAGTATTAAATTATGAATATACAGGGATGTGATTTCTCCTCCATGTTTAAATTTTGAAGCTTCCATTACTGAAAAAAAGAGTATCTTTGTAGTTCTTTCTTTCAATTAAAAAAAAAGGAGCTAGTATTTCACAAAAATGTTATGAGTTTCCCTCCTAATCCTGTGCTGTGGTTATTACCCCTTTAGAACCAAGTCATTTTTGTTTTTCTCCATATGATGCCCCAACATACCCACTGACCACAAAACTAAAGCCAGTCTGTATGATGATGATATGAAGATTTACCAGCATATTTATCATATATGTGTATTGATGTGATGGCGTTTTATTGCATCATGAATTTCCCTCCTGTTCATCATCTTGCTGTAGGCGATCCGAGCATTCTTCCTCCTTCGCGACCTCTCGCTGACCTTGCGTAACCTGGTGGAGACCAAGCTACCTTTGATCAAGCCTGACCTACTGGTCAAGACCTCAGACAAACTGGACCTCAGTAAGTCGATCCTTCCTCCGCTCTTTCATTTAATTATTCAGTCTATGTATATTGGCCTTCTGGTCAAGACCTCGGACAAACTGGACCTCAGTAAGTCGATCCTTCCTCCGCTCTTTCATTTAATTATTCAGTCTATGTATATTGGCCTTCTGGTCAAGACCTCGGACAAACTGGACCTCAGTAAGTCGATCCTTCCTCTGCTCTTTCATTTAATTATTCAGTCTATGTATATTGGCCTTCTGGTCAAGACCTCGGACAAACTGGACCTCAGTAAGTCAATCTTTCCTCTGCTCTTTCATTGCAATGTTCTGTCCATCAACAGTCAAACCTGTCTGTAAAAGTGGCTTCCTCCCTGTAGAGGCCACCTGTCTATGGTGGCCATTTTTGTTGTCTCCCTTGAGAAAGAAACGTCTAGAAACCTGTCTAGAAAGGCCGCATGTCTACACAGTGGCCACTTTCTCTGTTTCCCTTGCATGGCCTGGGGGGTGTTTCACAAAGACTAAGATCAACTTTAAGTTGGACTTAACTATGGCAGGCCATTCATGCCATTGATTGCTCTCATCATTATGATCTTTAGATAATATTTTTACCTTTGTGAAACGCCCCCCTGTATAGCCAAGTTTGACTGTATATGTGGTTCTAGGGCATGTGCTCCAAGGCCAATGCCCTACACCAACCAAACTTCAAACTTCAACCCTTGACTCAACACTATACCTAAACCTTCACCCTTACCCTAAAGCTATACTAAAACCTGATAGCAACACTAACCCTAACCCAACATCTTTGACAAAATAAAAAATGCAGAGCACGTGTCAGACCACACAATGTGTGTAAGAGCTGATATTTCCCGTAGTTGAATATTGGTCCCATGAAAAGGCAAGGTTTTTGGAGTAGGGTGTTCTTTTAATATAAGATAAAAGTACCCTCATTTTTTTCTGTACCATGGATATGTCACTGGATATTAGATAAAATGGTAAATTTTCGTAGTGGGATGCCTTCAGCCTCAGTGTCACAGATATAAGGTTGTATTCAAGATGATAAATCTGAAAATGGAACTATTTGTGGATTATCCCCCCCCCCCTTCTCTCTTTCTCCCTTCTCTCTCTCTCTCTTTCTCTCTCTCTTTCACTCTTTCACTCTTTCACTCTCTCCTCTCTTCTCTGATCTCCCCCTCTCTTCCTACTCTGTAAGTCTCATTTCCTCTTTCTCTCTCTCTCTCTCTGTCTCTCTCTTTCAATGCTTCTCTGCATCACACTTTTTCACCAAAACCCTCCCTTGAATTTTGAAGTCTTACAAAATTACATTCTTTAACTCAAATCCTATCATTTCCCATCTAATATATACATGTTGTATGTCCATGGTTACAGGAAATTACAAAAGATTTGACATATTCATTCTGACAACAGAACAAGATTAATTAATGCGGAGGAGAGGTATTTACGTGGAAAAGATGTTCAAAAGGTTACTAAGCAAATGTCAGTCATCAAGTATTAACACCCCCTTAGATCTTGATTGTGTAGAGGCAAACAATTAATCTCAAACCAGCAAAGTAATCATATTTTTTTCTTTGAAATGTTCTATAATTTTTTTTTGTGGAGGAGGGTAAATTAAAATATCCTTGGTGGCCATGTTTTATATAATGTAGTCATTTATTTTTCGACAGCTTGTTTGTTGTTGAGATTTTGAGGGCTCTTTTTACACTATCCTGACTAATAGGTCTCCGTCTGCTTCTCTATACTATTTTGTATTCATTTATTTATTTAATGTTTATTTATTTTTCTATATTTTGTATTACTTTTTTGTGTGTGGGGGTGGTGGTTGCCTTTAATTTGTGATGACATTTTTAAATGTTCCCCACGCTACAGCATCACACATCATACTGATATATTTAATTGTGTATAAAGATGTAAAAAGATGGATAGATTTGAGCAATGATCAATGTGCAACAAAGCCTATCCACTTAATCTTGCAGGGTCCCTTTCTACGTGTTACTGCTGCTTAAAGTTCCATTTGAATGAATGTATGAACGCTATTGCACTCTAAAGAAATAGAGATATAAATTGTAAACAATTTGTTTTCATGAATTTCTATGAAATGAAACCTCGAAAGTTAGATATTAATTTCTGTGACCTTTTTAGCACGAGAAAAACATCACTGAATTAGAAAATGTCAGTCGTTTGTCAATAACTGCAACACAGAAAATTAGATATTAATTTTCATGACCTTTCCACCATGAAAAGCAAAGCACAACCCCTTAAGTGCCCTTCTCTGAAAAACCTATCCCATTGTGTGTACGTAATCACTATGCAAAGGTTATATTGCTATAGATAGAGACACCCTACGCTTATTTGAAAATGAATCCTCAAGTTGGCACTGTGTTTCTCAGAAAAATGTTGAAATAGAAATATCTGGAGGACTATATCTCGAGAGGTTGAAATGGGATTACTTGATTCCTGAGTGATTGAGTGTTTGGTCATGTTACAATTATTTCTGATAGAAATGTTGAATTCAGTGACATGATTATTGGCACGTCCTCATTCCCAGATTTCTCCGAACTTGTTGGCGAAAAAATGTTACCAGGAGCTATTTAATGCACTTGAGAAAAAAACAGGAAAGGCTGGGCTTTTCTATGAATTATTCAGATGGAGAATTTCTGAAGATTGCCTTAGGCTTTGGTTAGGAATTGATGAAAAATTGTTTTTTAGAGAAAGGTATAATATGTATAAAAGATAAGAGGGAGAGAGAAAGAGAGAAAGAGAGCATGAGAGAGAGAGAGACAGAGAGACTGAGACAGATACACTGAGAGAGACAGAGAGAGAGAGAGTTACAGAGAGAGACAGATAGAGAGAGATACAGAGAGAGATACAGAGAGGGAGAGACTGAGACAGATACAGAGACAGAGACACACACAGAAAGACTAGAGACACCGAGAGAGAGAGAGAGAGAGAGAGAGAGAGAGAGAGAGAGACTAGAGAGAGAGAGAAAGAGAGATGATAGAGATGGAGAGAGAGAATGATAATTTTAAATGTGGAAATCAGGTGTGGATAAATGTATGTTGAATGATTAAAAGTTTATGTGATGATATTGTGTTTGCTGCTATTTCAACAAGGACTTTATTTTCACAAATTTAGCTAGTTATTGTAAGGCCAAGAATTTAACAAGCATGTAATTGAGCTTCTAATGCCTGTGTGAAGATGTAATGTGCAACCGTATGTAGCCTGTTAAAAATGGCATAAACAATAACTCACAGAAATTTCTGTGTCCCTGTTTAATTAAATAGTCTGATTTTCAGACCCTTGTACCGAATGGTTGTACGTTTTGTGCTGCGCAAAGATTCATTTCGACCATTACAAGAAGTGGGTTATTGATGTAGACAAATGCTCATGTACCCTTTACAGCTTATTTTATGTATGTTATTACCAAAGAAAAAAAGAAGTCAGTCAATCACTCAATAGTGTCTGACAGTGAAGTCTAGAAAGTAAACGGGTTTCCTTGCATAATTTGAATACTATGACACTGCTAACGTTTAAATTTCACGGATAGGACATACGTGACGTTACCATAATTCCTACAAAGTTCTACAGAATTTGATGTTGGCTGCAAAAGGGATACACTACCTTTAAGTCATGTATAATGAAGGAACTTTTTTCCCTCTGCCAAGTATTATATTGTGCTTGTAATCTATTGTATCAAATGTCCTTGAGATTCCAAATGATTAACATACAATCACTCAATTATAAATGCTGTCAGTTGATGTTCAAGCTCGTGACACTTTTTAGCATTGTGCATAGAGGAGGGGGGGGGGATGGGACACATGAAACATGTGGTTGCGTATTCTACAAATTCATTTAATCCTGACCCTCCATCTAAGATCACATGTAAACAAAGGAAAGCATAGACCCGAGAATACACGTAACTTCTTCTGTTAAACCCAATTTTGCACGGTTTAAATCTTAGTAGAATACTGGCCATAGAGTAAAATCCTCTAAACAGGTTTAAATTTAACCCATGGTCTACACCATTGTGTAACCCCCTGCTCGAACTAGAATAAGCGTAAATAAGCGTACAGAAACATAAATATTGCCCGTTCATCGTACACGGGGACATGGGTGTACTACACTCTATTAAAGTAGAGGTATAGAACCATGGGGTATGAAAGATAAACCACTTTTGTGAATTTGGGCTACTTAGTGCACATGTGTTTCAAATGTCAAACAATTTGTTTGATATTGGCAGTGAACACTTTATTATGTCCTCTTACTGTATTTTATCATGTTTTTGAAGCCAGAAGGCTGTTAACTGTCTGAAATAACGTGAGTTAACGCCTCTCTGGCTCTCAAAGCACAATATGTTAATGTGAACCGGTAACATTGTTGAAGGTTGATGAAAAAACTGTAATTTTGTACAAAATGTTACTTATTATATTCCTTCTACTGTACTAACCCTATAACATGCAAAAAATCCTGAAAAAAAATTCTCAAACCACAAAGATATTTATGGTTTTCTTTGAAGGTGTCATTGTGCAACACCCTCTAACAGTAAATTCTCCCAACCATATTTGACTTTTCCCAACCGTTTTTCATGAAAATAAGACATAAAACAGGCTTTCAAAAATCTTTCAACACTTAAATGTTTGGAATGGTATATATAGGCAATTCATTGCCGCATGACGATTTACATGCACCTAAAATTTAATTAAATTATAATAATATAGTTGGGAGAATTAAGGAATAGATCAGATAAGTTTTTCTCAATTTTTATCATCAATAATGGTCTGTTTTCACTAAAACTTTCATATTATCTTTAATTGTACATATAGCATTGAAGTCACTACCTTAGCACCATTTTCTCTCATCTGAACAATGTTACCAAGTCCCTTTAATGATCATCACCAAAAGTTTGTTTACTTGGATGTTAGTTTTATTTGATTTCTCTCTTTGTTCTGCACTACTTGAAACTTTCATGCAATTGTTTATGTTGTAATTTCCTGAACATAAATGTATTTTAATAGAAGATAACAAAATTTGTGGCTGGTGGTTTTTGTTAAAAGTCAAGAGCTGCTTCTGATAACAAGAATCCAGGTCAATGAAATTGAACTGAAATCTATTTGATTTATGAATATCATCGGTAAAGCATGCACTTCTTGGAAACAGCTAATAACTCAATATCCTTTTATGGTTGTATGAGTAATCTTGTTAACCTATATATTAAATTACACTTTTATAGCCCCTTTGTGTAAAATATAAGGTGTGAGGACACTACCAGTATTTGAAAACAAAAGTGATAAATGATATAACAATTAATTTTGCTGGTTGAGACATTAACCAGCTCTCCCTATATTTTGGATTTATCTTGGAAAATTTAAAATATAATTTTTTGTATGTTAATAAAATTGCCGTAGCTGGCAGCCGCACACAAGTAAGAATTACAAAGCATTAAAAACAAAACGACTCTTCTATATAGCATGACCTGCCCATCTTGTCATTCCTGATAGTGAAGAGCTCTCTAATGTACCGTTATTAATGTGTCTCCAGTCTACCGCTCATCAAACACAGACCAATGTCATTTCTGAGAAACCTTAATTTGTTGCGTCTATCTCACATCCAACCGCACATAATGCGTATACTATTCACGAATGATAACATGAGGATGTTGGTTAGACATAGCATCAGACTCCTCGAATTGTCCATGGAAATTATTCCTATCCGTACCCGCCCTTTTTGATTCTGTTAAAGGCAATCCCAAGTCCTTGGAATGTACTTTAGAGAGAGACACTCCCAGAAGCTGTTCTGAATCATTGATCACATTGTGAGTTGAAACGCAGAAGGTCATTATTGAAAATTATTCCTGTCCAAAGTTCCAAACCTTTCTTAATCAGTTAAGTGTAGTCTCGAATCCCTGCATTGAAGTAGTACTCTAGGGATAATACTTGTAAATATTCTTGATCGCTTATTACATCCTCTATTGACAGGGAGAAGGGGCATTAAGGGAAGTCATTCATTTATTATTCTGTTAAAGGAATTCTTCCATCCTTGCATTGAAATTTTACTTTAGGGAGACTGCTAGTAAATACTCATGAATCATTCATATCATTATATTTTGAGGGGCAGAAGGTCTTTGGGATTTTTTTCCCCTATCAGCCCATTCTGTTAAAAAGTAGTCTTGAGTCCCTCTAGTGTACTTCAGATAGAAACTCCTATAAATCATTCCAAATTGTTGATCAGGGGAGTGTTTAAAAAAGACTGAGATTGACTTTAAGTTGGACTTAACTATGGCCACTGTTTTCTCTCACCATTTATTGGCATTGGTCTCTCAAGGGATGTACAAATCATGGTCACAAATCTACAGAATTTACATTTTTTGAAAGTTCATTATTGAAGGAAAGAACATTATCTAAAGATCATAATGGTGAGAGAAAACAGTGGCATGAACGGCCTGCCATAGTCAAGTCCAACTTAAAGTCGATCTTAGTCTTTGTGAAACACCCCCCTGTTGGTCAGATGCAGAAGGGACTTGATGAAAATTATTCTTATCCATCTCTTTATCAGGCATTTGAAGGTAGTCTTGTACCAAATGGTCGTACGTTTTGTGCTGCGCAAAGATTCAATGAGTTTAATTTTGACCATTACAAGAAGTGGGTTATTGATGTAGACAAATGCTCATGTACCGTTTTACAGCTCATTTTATATTGAAATTGAAGGCCTGGTTATTACCAAAGAAAAAAAGAAGTCAGTCAGTCACTCAATAGTGTCTGACAGTGAAGTCTAGAAAGTAAATGGGTTTCCTTGCATAATTCGAAAACTAAGACACTGCTAACATTTAAATTTCACAGATAGGACATATTATGTGACATATTCATAATTCCTGCAAAGTTCTACAGAATTTGATGTTGGCTGCAAATGGGACATAGTACCTTTAAGAAAATGAAAATATGTTTTTATTCAACCCCTGTATGAAACAAATCTATTCCGTCATCAATAACTAAGAAAATTGGATAGGACCTTGCAAGATACGTCACAGTGTTGCCAATTTGTGTTTCACTGATGACAACTGCAAAAATTCATAACTAAATGAGTCGGATGTTCCTCAAACTTTAACTAATTTGGTTCACTCATTTTTCTACTTTTTATTAAAACCAACTTGATATCAGGGTGGACTTCCCCTTTAGTGCTATCATTCCTCTACACCCATTTGATCTGTTGCAGGTAATCTCAAATCCATGCGGTGTATACTTATAGAAAGACGCTTAAATGTAATTTGTGCAATCTCTTGAAAGGTGCTTAATGAACTTGGATCATTTTACACAGAATTAAACCCATGCAGTGTACTTAAGAAAAACTCTTAGATGTAATTGTTTCAATCTCTTGAGAGGGGCGTGACGAACTCGTATCATTTTACACAGAATTAAATTAATCAACCCTTCTGGCGCTAAGTACAGGTACTCGATACTAAAGGATTTTATTGTACCAACATTAATGTGAAATACAATACCGGAATGTCGTAATTGCTCTTGATATATTTTCTTTTTTAACAAGAGACCACTGGGAGATGTATCAAGATTTTTACGTAGCATGAGGTTTTTCAGATTAGCAAAATTATGACAAGAATGACAGAATCTTGCTGAAAACCACATACTTAAACAAATACATGCATTTATGGGACTAGAAAGTTGTAAGATTATCCATCAGAAAAAATATACTTTATTGGAAATATATGAGCATTTCTAGAGCATTTCCTGAGTGTTTTTTTAAAGCAATGTTTTTATCAAGTTACATTGCAATTTCGATAATTTCCCAACTGCGACTTGGAATAGAAAACAAGGTTAAGAAACCTTTCAACTAATCCTGAGCTATGCAAGAATCTCTTTAGCATGATTTTTATAGCAATAATTAGTCACGTTGGTTGCTTCTGAGAAGCGCAGATTAAGAGATTTTCTTAGAAAGCAACCTTGCCAGCAGTTTGATTAGTTTCTGCTCCTCCCCCTTTATGAATAAGGAAAGTAAAGAAGATTTCTAATCTCTGGTGAGAGAAGCACGTTTGTTACACTGTAATTGCAGCATATGGTTTTGTTTTTCGCAGAAATTAATTTGTGCAAGAAAAAATAATTGCTTTGATATGTTGAAGAAAATTAGTCATCATGAATGAGGGAGGCGGTTGTGGCGCCATCGGATCGTTGTCTGACTCTCTGGCATGGCTTTCGTGATGTGCGTAGACAAAAGTGCTGTACAACGATTCCACTACATGTAGAAAAATGTCCTTTTGAATTTTGTGTTGTTCACCCAATGAATATTCAACCTACAGTATAAAATGCCGATATAAACTCTCCTATTGCAGCATATGGTTTCGTATTTGGCAAAAATTGATTTGTACAAGAAGAAAAAACTGCTTTGACTTGTTGAAAGATGGTTACAAAATGTGGGAACATAGTAAAGTAGCCATGTTGTATGTATCTGCTGTGTATTCATGTTAATGGGCCAGCTAAGTTTGTGAAACAAGTTCTGTGTAATGATTGCAAGTCTATTGTAGCAAAGGGTCCTTTTGATTTTAAATGCATTATGCAATCATTGATAATTTAATACATTGTTATAATACAACTAATTCACGTCAGTATCATTGATTGATTGTGATGGTTATTTTACCTGACTGCTGAGAAAGCATAAATGCTTGTAAGTAAGCAACCAGACGGACGACGGCTTTAGGTCCTCTCCGAGGGACCTGGTAGTGAGGATTAATGCCTTACCAAAGGGCACTAGCACATCGACTTGGTTTCGAACCCGGGTCACAGGATTACGAGACCACTGCTCTACCAACTGAGCTATCGTGCCTCCTGATAGTAAATTATAGCAAACTCTTGTAAATATGCCATAGTCAGTTCTAGATACTTGTGCAAGGGTACTAGTGAAAGAAGTATATTTACAACATTGGTACTGTGCTGCCAAGTTGGCTTCCATTTGGGGGCTTTCACTCAAAAGTCAGTTTTATATATTAGTGATGCCTCATGTATCTCCATAATTGATTTTCAGATCTGTATTGTAGATAAAGGCTCTATATAGTATTCGTGGGTGTTTGAAAAATTATGTCACAAGCTATTTTACAGGAGAAAATATCTGATTTAAAATCTATTAGCTGCAAATTAAATTAGCTTGGTACTTCTCAATGGATAAATCAATACTTTCACCTATTAAATTATAGATCTCCAATGATCTCATACATGTAGGCCCTAAAAGGTGACCTATGAACAGATCCCCACTTACATCACAATACTGTGAGTGTTTTTATTTATAATTAGAGAACATATGGAATATATCAAGCTCAACATTTGAATCCCTTTTTAAAAGACTTTTTTTTTAATGAGCAACATCATTGTGACATTGTGAAATAAAAGTGTAACCATTTGTTGTCTCTTTTGGCAAAAGAGCTTCATCTACAGGCCAAGTTATGAAAGTTGGTCTCGACTGTATTTTATTGCTGAGTGGATTTTAGCTGCAACGTGCAGCAGCGAGGTAACCAGAATATCTGATTCCCCCAAATAAAAAAGCAAACAAATAGTAAACATGTAATTGCACTTGGATACATCACTGCGTACCTTACTGAATACATAAAATAAAACCTTACTGAATATATATATTTTTTTTAATCAAATTTTAACATTTGCAGTTAAATGCCAAAATGCAACTTTGCTGAATTGTATTTGGTTATCTTCAAATTTCCTGTTTGATATGCTGGAATGTTGTAGTTTTAATCTTTTCTCCTTCAACGAGAATCAAGTGGTCCCTGTATTAAAACCTAAGGGAGTGAGGGAGTAGAAGATTGTAATATTTTAGGGGAGGGGGAGCTGTTTTTTTTTGCTCCTTCTGAAGTATTTCTGTGAAATATCCCCCACCCCCATACACAATGTATGAGCAAAATGTTCCATAAGAGAACCATAGCTTTTACTACAAGTATTAGAAATCGTGTAAACTGCAAATTAATTTGTAAGTTTGCCCTCTGAAGCTTTAATTTTTAACTATGAATTTCAAAAGCATTTTTGCTGCTGAAAACATGTGAGACTTTGTTTTGAATAGCTATATATGGTATTGGCATTATCTGAGAGAATGTTAATAATGATAAGCTGTTTTTAATCCTTTCACATCTCTGTTTTGTATTGTAGATGTAGATATTGTTTTAGCCCAACAAATGATCCTTTGGTTTACATTCTGTAAAATAAGAATCAACAAGAAATTCAAGGTGTTTATAAAAACTAATGTTCACATTTGATTGATTGAAGCCAGTTTGATCCCAGTTATTTGGTCCTTATAGTACTTTTAAGAAGAAAGCCATACAACAAGATAATAATAAAAAACAATAGCATGGGGTGTTTCTTAGAAACAATTTATCTGACGTTTCAGTTAAGTACAATTTACGAAACCCTTGAAGCCATAGCATCAATCATTATAAAGTTCAAGTGGTAACTGGTCACAGGAAAAAAAATGGCATGTTAACCTAACTTGAATTACATATCAAAGGGATTGGTATCTTTGTCTAAGATTCTAAACAAAATCCTTGATTTAGCTCATGCTGCAATCATATTTATAAACCTTTAGGTCAGTCAGGAATCCCATGACGTTTACAAGCCGATCGCATGTTTGATTAGCAAGATATTTATGATTGGAATTTGAAATTTCAAAAACCTTTTTCCCCAACAGTTTTTATAACACTACAGTCTATTGGAGAAAATGAGTATGGTAAAACCGGTCACTCAAAGATTTTACTTTTTTGAGGCATTTCATGATTATTTTGAAGCGCAATTTTGTTAGGGCTTCAATATTACACCATATCACAGACGCTGATAACACGTAGGGCCATGCATCTCAGATTTGGCATTGTTAAACAATGCCTTTTAACACTTCGGCTGCTTTCTTTGCTTCTGCACAGTTGCTCGTTTGCCACACATGCATGTTTTGCACAAAACAATAGTCACCAAGTGACAGAAGGATTCCTTTTTGTGCAACACGATGGCTTTGCAAAATCACCCATTCCGGCCTTGATTAGCTTCATGACGACCCTTTTAATACTGGTAAAGATTAATCTTACATCGGAAACAGTTCAATAATCTTGAAGCCTTTGGTATATCTACCCCATGAGAAATGCAATATGGCACAGGGGGACTATTTGTGTGCCATATGAAGACTTAAGGAGTTAAAGGTATAGACCAGTTTTGGAAACGCCCATCTCTCAAAAAAATGAAATGGAAGCTCTCATCACCAATCATGTGAAAGAATATGTTTTGACTAATACGTGATGATACAAATTTTACCGGGAAAGTCGGGAAACCGCCTACGAATTGATATATTTGGTAAATTATTATATCTATTGGGACCAAATAGATATCGCGACGTGGTCGCGTAGTCCCATATACATCTTTCTGTGTACAGTGCTTGTAACTTTACCAAGACTGGGCCAAATTTCTTATCATTGTGATGATTCCAGAACCTTGCAGTACACACCAATACTTATATGCTAGATGATCAACCTTTTCTGATCGATTCCACGACGTTTCTTTCACAATGCAATCGCATGACCAGAACTGGTCTTTCTCTTTAAAATGTCGCTCCTGTGAAATATTAATACTGGATGAAATAAGGAATTATCAGTTTGGAGCCAGAAGGGCATTCATACCTGCCAACATTTGAAAATAAGAATTAGGAATTTCTAGCATAGTAGCAGGGGTCCGCCTGCAGTGGCAGTGTATAACTGGCAATACGCGGTAAATCTGTACAAAAAGCGAATACAAATTGCTGCTCGATCGTGCAGCCATTCAACACATGCAATACGTGAACTCTTAAATTGCGGCACATGATATTATTGGTGAAAATTCGGAATATTCCGAATTTTTAGGTCCTAAAAATCCAGAAAATCAGAATATTTCCGAAGGGTTGGCAGGTATTGGGCATTACCGGTAACTCATATACTTTAATCCAGATATAAAACCCTTTTCTCCATTTTTTGTGTGCAAGTTTCTCTGGTCATACAGCAGCCATATAAATTAGTAACCCTTCAACGAAATGTGATATTAGTCAGGTGGCTTAGCGTCAAATTTATCGATTATCGTTACTTGCCGGATAAAAGCACCATTTTTGGTAGAGGGCTTCCTTAGGACTTACTTAACGATATTAGGCTAGGAGCCCCCGGCAAAAAATTCAATTTAAGGGTGTGGGGCGGGCGTTTTTGGAGCCCCAAATAATTTTATAACATTGATTTGTTGTTGTACAAATGCCATTTTTGGTACAGGGCTTCCTTAGGACCTACTGAACGATATAAGGGTGGGAGCCCGGCAAAATATCATAAGGGTGGGGCGGTGGCGTGGCCTCGTAGCCCCAATAATTTAGAAGGTAATATAACATTTATTTGTTGTTGTACAAATGCCATTTTGGTACAGGGCTTCCTTAGGACCTACTGACGATATTAGGTAGGAGCCCCGGCAAGAATATCATATAAGGGTGTGGGACAGGGCGCGCCTCTAGTCCACAAATATTTTGTAAGGTAAAATAACATTGATTTTTGTTGTACAAACGCCATGGGCCCCCAATGACACATATATGAATATGTATGCCGGGGGCTCCTACCCGACCATCATTCAGCAGGTCCTAATGAAGCCCTGTACCAAAAATGGCGTTTGTACAACAACAAATCAATGTTTTATTACCTTACAAATTATTTTTGGACTACGAGGCGACGCCCCTGTCCCACACCCTTATATGATATTCTTGCCGGGGCTCCTACCCTAATATCGTTCAGTAGGTCCTAAGGAAGCCCTGTACCAAAATGGCATTTGTACAACAACAAATAAATGTTATATTACCTTCTAAATTATTTGGGGCTATGAAGCGACCCCGCCCACACTCTTATATTATATTCTTGCCGGGGGCTCCTTGCCTAATATCGTTCAGTAGGTCCTAAGGAAGCCCTGTACCAAAAATGGCATTTGTACAACAACAAATACATGTTATATTACCTTCTAAATTATTTGGGGGCTACGAGGCCACGCCCCCGCTCCACACCCTTATATGATATTTTTTTGGGGGGGGGGGCTCCTACCCTAATATCTACGGTAGGTCCTAAGGAAGCCCTGTACCAAAAATGGCATTTTTACAACGACAAATCAATGTTATAAAATTATTTGGGGCTCCAAAGACGCCCCGCCCCCACAACCTTATATTGAATTTTTTCTGAGGGCTCCTAGCCTAATATCAATAAGTAGGTCCTAAGGGAGCCCTGTACCAAAAATGGTGCTTTTATCCGGCAAGTAACGATAATTTCACTAAGCCACCTGACTATATGATATGATACCTTATTCATAGCTTATTTGCTATGCACATTTTCAAATTCTCCCTCCCTGCTCCCCCTATAAAAAATGATAAGATAAGAAATAACAAAGTAATTTCCATGCCCTTACCCTAGTTAATTTTGAAGGATAACGTTGCATGTGTGCATCTATTTTCCATTTTCTTTCGTAACATTGGAAAAAAAAGACATGCATGTAAGCTTGTTATGTTCTTCGAAATATGAATATGATCGTGGAGCTAAGTGTCTCATACTTCATGCAGTTTGCGCATCCATATATGAAGTTCATGCTCCTTGGCGTTGTTTACGAGACTTCATTTTCCGAGAATTCTGCCATTATTGATCATCTGGGAGATTGAAAGCTGTTGAGTTATTGCTTGAAGCACTAGCACTTTCAGGGTGTAGTTTCCCAGTACTTTTCTTCCCCTGAGCTATGTAACGATGAAGGATGATGTGTATTTCATATTACCAGGATCCACAATTGAATAACTCATCGTCCAAAGGTGTCCTGAGCTGCATAATTCATATTTTTTCCATGTAGTTGAAAAATCCAGGCAATTTCAGTAGAAGTCCATGCTGGGAGATATCTAGAATGACTACCAGTAGGGATGTTACTTGAGTTCTGTTTTCAAAATGTCACAACATTATTTATGATGTTATATTTTTCATCTGTCAGCTGTATAAGTTGATAAAAAAGAGTTGGTAAAGGATTAATGATAGTGAAAATAGCACCCCCACACACACACACTTTTTAAAAAAAATTAGCAAACTTTTTGTTGGAAATTTGACACTATTCCCTAGAGAAAAATATAGGTTGATGGTTGGAAAAATACTGTACTTGACTTTGATGTTACTAATAATTCATGGTAATCTCTGAAATTTCTTAACTTTAGTTTAGATCTCCTCAATGTTAAGTACAAGTAATCTGAAATAGCATCCCCCTGTATATTTGGTAAATTGGGATGATTGCCAAACTTGAGACACCAATTGAAGTTTTATATTTTTCAAAATTTGTTGATTAGAAACAAAGATATCTTCAGTAGCCCAAAATGCAATACAGTAGATAACTGAGTGTTCAATTATATTCAATGCTTTACTTAGGAAAAGTTGAAATCGTTATATCCAGTGCCCCCAGCATTCTCCCTTATCCAGACCATTGATTTAAAACATTAAATTATCTTCTTTTTTTAACTATTGAACACCAACTCACCAAGCTCCCTACACCTAGTCTACTATTCTTGGGAAACGTTTCCAAAACTGACTGATTATACAGCACTGGGGAGGGCGTTCCCCTTTTCCATTGAAAGTGATGCTGACAAATTTTGAACCTGTGTTCCATGATCATCGCTAAAATGAGTCTTTGTTTGATTCTATCTGATCTGATCTAGTATATTCTAATTTGATTATTTATTGCTCAAATTAGAATGATTATAACAAAATATATGAATAAACTGACAATGATCTGTCCCCCCTCCTCCCCACCCCTTTTCCTTCTTCTTGATAATCAATAAAAGTTTTCTTTTTCCGGAAGATTTCGTTTAAAATTAGGTTTGGCATATTATATAAAACCAACAAAGCTTTTTTAAAGGGGGGGGGGGTGTATTTTCATTCACCAAAATACTGATTGTACATGTGTTTGAGTGAAATTCTCTCTTCAAACATAAAGAGGGAAACATGCACAATTATTTGACAACCCCCCAACAACAACAACAACAACAAACCAAAAGAAAACTGATAAAAAGCTATCAGCTTTTTTTTTTTAGTGGGCTCCTTTTTTTGCTCCAAAGTTATCTGACAAACAAAAAAGAGAGAAAAAAGGCTATCAGTTTTTGGCGCACATGTTTTTACTCCCCAAATAGGGGGTTCCCATAGCAGTATCCTAATTCCCTTTCGAATGTGGGCCTGAATTCTTTTCTTTCTTTCTTTTTTTTTAATTACTTGCTTGCATGCAAGGTTATCAGAGATTATAATACAGCTAGTTTCAGACACCAACAGAGATTTTGCTTCTATTTTTTAATGCTTGTAGGCTTTCAAAAGATTATAGTATTTGGTGATACAGGTGTTTAGGCGCACACACAGATTGAAATGCTAGGAGGGTAATCCATCTGACTAGATTAACATCTGCACCTGCTGAAAAAGGGAAAACCCCTTTGGTGTAAGCGATATCTTTATCTCCGTATTCACGAACGTGAAAGGAGAAAAACGAGTTGGGATACATTTGCATTTAATACAAATATTAGACAGCATATGCCATTCACCCGGCTGAACTTGACTCTGCATTTTTTTGTCAATGTCCATATGAAATGAGCCTTTATTAAGTTGTTATAAATTGAGATTCCCTTGTTATTTTGTATATATTTTGGATCCACCGCATGCTATTTTTTAAGTGAAGCCTTAGTTCCCAGTCTGCAAGCACAGACTCTAATTTGACACTTTACCGCAATTGTTAAGCCTTGAGCAGAGCCTAGGTCTGTCAGTTTCTGGAGCAGCTTTAGTACAGAGCCTATTGTAGTCTCATTTTACAGACACGGTTAAACACAACGACTGACAAGGCGTTTTGTGCTTGCAATTTACACAGATATGACGTGGTAAACTGCTGCTGTTTTTTAATGTGTTAATGAATGGCAACTGCTCTCAACAAAGGTCCTACACATAACCACTAAGCTCTGTGTTATAAGATAGGAAATGGGAAGCGTATTCAATAAACTTAACATCATCATTAAAGGCATCATTTAAAGATGTTAAATCTGAGATGCATGGCCCTACGTGTTATCAGTGTCTGTGATATGGTGTAATATTGAAGCCCTACAAAAATTGCGCTTCAAAATGATCATGAAGTGCCTCAAAAAAATAATAATCTGTGAGTGACCGGTTTTACCATACTCATTTTCCCCAGTAGACTGTAGTGTTATAAAAACCATTAGGAAAACGAAAAATGACATTTCGATTTCCAATCATAAATATCTGGATAATCAGACAGGCGATTGGCTTGTAAAAGTCATGGGATTCCTGAATGACCTAAAGGTTTATAATTTTGATTGCAGCATGAGCTAAATCCAGGATTTTGTTTCAGAATGTGAGGCAATGTTACCGAGTCACTTTAAAACAAAAACTGTCACGGTTTACTGCTGCACATATGTCTCTAGTCTTTAGGCATTATCTTTTCAGAAGTTCATGAGGTACTGGGGAATTTCACGCTCTCATCTTTTGAAGCACTGAAGTGGAAATTCTTGTTTTCATGTATCAGTCCAGGCAGAGTATTAAACTATTATAAAAGAAAAGTGATCATGCCACAAGTTCACCATTGTATGTTCAGAAACTCTATTCAGATTTCCCTCCAAATCTGACCGCTAATTAAAACAAGTACCAGAATCATTTCCAGCTGAAAGTGGATGAACATTCTCAGATACTCAGAAAAATTTGAGACGGTCGACCACCTTTCGAAGCACTCGAGTAGAATGATTGTTTTCTTGTTTCGGTCCGTGGAGAGTTATAAAAAAAAGATGAAAATATCACAAGTTCACTCTGGTATTTTGGGAAACTGTGCTGAGAGCCAGAAGGGTATCTGCTTTAATAGTTTGACAGAGATTCAACGTCCTTGTGTCGCTCAACAGATGTAATGAAAAGTGAAAGTAGAACATTTTTCAAACATGCATTGACAAAGGGTCATAATCGTGTACACAGTACGTGACAGATTTCAAGGAAATTGATGAGGAGTGGGGAAAAACCAGTTTAGATTTCATTGTTTTCCATTGCATAGCTATTAATCACCGATCTATTTTTGAGTTATCTCTACAAATGCTGCTCCATATTCTTAAACATGACCACAGTAGCTATGCTAAACAGTAGCAAACTTTGGAGTGCATGTTTGTAATTATGAGTAATATACTATTTTTTTAAAAGACCACAAAATAAATAACACATGCCACCACCAGCAACAAGGTGTATTAAGATTTAGGTATAACAGAAGTAAAGAGAAAAATTCTTGTTAAAAAAATGGTTTAAAAAAGAAATAAATCAAAAAGAAGACCTGGGGGGTGTTTCACAAAGACTAAGATCGATTTTTAAGTTGGACTTAAGTATAGCAGGCCGTTCATGCCATTGTTTGCTATCATTATTTACTGGCATTGGTCTCTCAAGGGACGTACAAATCATGGTAAAAATCTACAAAACTTACATTTTTTGATAATTCATTATTGAAGGAAAAAATATTATCTATAGATCATAATTGAGAGACCAATGGTGAGAGCAAACAATGGCACGAATGGCCTGTTATACTTAAGTCCAACTTAAAGTCGATCTTAGTCTTTGTGAAACACCCCCTTGTAGTCATTTCTTGTACAGAGAGTTTATAATCAGGATAAATCATCACATGAAAGCAGAAGGGTGGTTAATCCCGTCACAACTTTTACCATGAATTTAACAGTAAAAAAAACACCCTTCTGGCTTTTATTAGATGAGTTATATTATTCTAAAGTTAAGGTGTGCCACTTATGAAAGTATGGTCCCTAAGAGAAAATATGATTTTGTCTCTCATAACAGATACATGTGTAAGTTAATTCTCTACAGCATTGTGGATTCAAAAATGTAAGAAAAAAAATTGAGACTAACTTTTATCTTTGGATTATTAATATGGAGTGCTAAACTCATAAGGACCTTGTGGGAATACTTTCTTTCAATGGAAAATGTATTTTTAAAAGGTGTTTGGACTTTTGGACCCTATATTCCTTTTATATATTCCTCTATGCATCATACAATAGGAAATTAACCTAATTTCAACGGTTCCCCCATGAATACCATTCCAGAAACAGTGCCTGAATAATGAAGCCCTCCACATTCATACTCTCTGCCCCATTTTCTACAGGGGTCGTGAACGTTTATATTTACTTTTCTTGGAAATGTATATCAAACCCTGATGTATGTATTCTTAAGAACCCTTTAGAAAACATATATGTGCATGTAGTAAACTGGGGTAAGTGCCATTAATAATCAGGCCGGTGTGAAATGTATTTTGTTATCATATTTTTTCTCTCTTTTCTCATTAGTCAGTTATACCCAAAGACTTCATATTGCTGTCTTGACTGAAGTGAAGATAAATTAGATGTCATTTTGTTTAGCTCTGTGTAAAGTAGATGAGTTAACATCCCTGTAGCTCCTCACTGGTGATATAATGCTTTTGAAAAGTTATTGCCAGATTGATTGCAGGATTGAAAGATTTTACTGAACATATTCCAGTTTCACAGTCCAAAGACAATGCTAATTAAAAATAGTCATCATTACATTAAGGATAGATTGCAAATCAACAGTATATTGCAAGCGTTATGAAGCTGGAGTTACATATTTGACACATAGAATTTGTTCCTATTTCAGGGAATTAAAAAATAATTCAGTTGAAAATATTCAAGCTATATTGCCAAATGATTTTGTTTCTTTTCTAATGGGATTAATTAAAAACTTGGCTTTAAAAATCAATGATATATGTTTCCTTCAATTAATTTCTTTATATTTCCTCAGCAACTACATGTACATAATACATTTATATGCTGAGAGACAAGTTTTGTAGAAGGAATATATATCTGTCGTGTAAGAATTACAAACAATAGTGTTATGATTTTAATGAAAATGGTAGTATACCTCATGGATTGTCCTTGGAATGTTTTTAAAAATCTGAAATTTACTATGTAGAATCATTCAAACTTTCTCCCATCGGCAATAGATCATATGTTTGGAGCCAGAAAGGCAATAACTCTGTTAAAGTATACGACTTAACGCCATTTTAGCTCCAAACAGACGATACATTTTTTGGGGGAGATGCAGTTGAAACGATATCCACCGTGCTTTAAGGTAGAAAATAGTAATCATGTTTCCAATTTTCATGCCATGGCCTAGAGAATATCTAATGTTTCCAAGAAAACAGTCTGGCATACGGCAGCGTTTCGGCTCTGCATTTAGAAGCAAAGAATAGCTCGAGAGATTTTACCTGAATACTGAGGGAATCATTGTGTTATTGAATGTATTATGTATGAGGAGCATTTTCAAATTGAAAATTTAATTGGAATTGATATTAATCTTGCAAAGGTATGTTGAAGCCGATGAATTTGATGCAATTTCAGTCTTTCAAGAGAGTTCTGCCGTAAAAGTGATGAATAAAGATATTTTCAGGGAATCACAAGGTAGACTCGCGCTGGAGTGGTATATGTAAGCGTTCAGCTATTAAAGGAAAATGAGGAGGAGGAGGATCGGGGGATTTCATTTTATTAAACATTTGATGTTTCTTTTCAAGAAATCTTTGAATAGTATCAATACTGACATAAAGTTTTTTAATTTCCTTTCATTTGTGCATGCATGCACTGCAGAAGCTAAAAACAGCATCATAATATTTGATGATTTTTGTTTAATACCCCATTGTCTAGACTCTAGATGTCCTTCGATTCTTATTTATTACCTTTAAGTAGGAAATATAAATTAACTTAAAATCGAGACGGGCTGGAAAGGGAAGAAGAAGGGAACAAGAACTAGGGATTAATTGTGTTTAGTGTTGGTTATTTTACCTGACTGCTAAGAAAGCATAAATGCTTGTTAGTAAGCAACCAGAGGACCGACGGCTTTAGGTCCTCTCTGAGGGACCTGGTAAAGGGCACTAGCGCATCGACTTGGTTTCGAACCCGGGTCACCGGATTACGAGACCACTGCTCTACCAACTGAGCTATCGCGCCTATAGGAGAGCTCATGGAGATGCAAGTTTTTACAATAATGAATTCAATCATGTCAATTAGAAATCAATTCAGTCATTATTCATTGGGATATGACAACACTATAGGATAGAAGTGTCGAGTTCTACAGCTTTATCATCAGTTTTTGTAGAGCTTTAAGACTAGTTGTCTTGGTAATGGCTAAGCATTATTCCAGACGTATTTGTGGTTGTATACATTATTTTATTCACATCCGTATCCCATTTATCTTGAAACCTGTATATAAAGACCGCTTAAGAGAGAGACGAGAAAAGTGGTCTTTATACATGTAGGAAGGAGTTTTATGTACAGGTTCCTTTACAATTTCTCCGGAAGTGTAGTCATTACATTTTTTTTTTTAAAGTGGTCATTCTGTACAGGTGATCATTAAAGGTATCGTTTAACAATGTTAAATCTGAGATGCATGGCCCTACGTGTTATCAGTGTCTGTGATATGGTGTAATATTGAAGCCCTACAAAAATTGCGCTTCAAAATATCATGAAGTGCCTCAAAAAAGTAAAAAATCTTTGAGTGACTGGTTTTACCATACTCATTTTCCCCAATAGACTGTAGTGTTATAAAACCGTTGGGAAAACGGTTTTTAAATTCGACTTCCAATCATAAATATCTTGATAATCAGACAGGCGATCGGCTTGTAAAAGTCATGGGATTCCTGACTGACCTAAAGGTTTATAATTATGATTGCAGCATGAGCTAAATCCAGGAATTTGTTTCAGAATCTGAGGCAATGTTACCGAGTCACTTAAAGCAGGTTTGACAGTATTACACTGTGGGAAAAACGGTTTTGAAATTTCGACTTCCAATCATAAATATCTTGATAATCAGACAGGCGATCGGCTTGTAAAAGTCATGGGATTCCTGACTGACCTAAAGGTTTATAATTATGATTGCAGCATGAGCTAAATCCAGGAATTTGTTTCAGAATCTGAGGCAATGTTACCGAGTCACTTAAAGCAGGTTTGACAGTATTACACTGTGGGAAAAACGGTTTTTGAAATTTCGACTTCCAATCATAAATATCTTGATAATCAGACAGGCGATCGGCTTGTAAAAGTCATGGGATTCCTGACTGACCTAAAGGTTTATAATTATGATTGCAGCATGAGCTAAATCCAGGAATTTGTTTCAGAATCTGAGGCAATGTTACCGAGTCACTTAAAGCAGGTTTGACAGTATTACACTGTATTAGAGGCAAACAGTAGATATGCATGATATTACAAACAATTGTATTTGGCTGAATTGCAAGTATTGAGAGTAAAATGCAATATTTCTGCTACGAATGACAAAGACTGGTCAGCGAAACCTGAAAATTGATGAGGGTTTTTGTGCCGGACAATAACCTTTTAGTATTACCGGTAATAGAGGCACCTTATGAATGCCAGCAAATCGGTTGAGTGGCCATATTTTAATAAGTGGTCAAATTTCTTGGAGAAATGTGTGGGAATGCACATGCAGGTGCACACTTTGATGTGTTTTCAGTGCTCAGGGAAAGGAGATATGTGGCATTGGATAGGAGCTCAGAGCACTTATAGTTGATACAATTAGCGGACCTGTAGGTGCTTTACCATCAAGCTGAGCAGGTCATGCAGGCTGAGCTTGAAATATTACCTCCCTCCCTTTCAGACAAACAAAATTCATTGTATGACTATACAGAAGCTGTATATCTATAGGATGAGTAATTAACTTTTTCTAGTCTAAACGTTGTATAAT
Source organism: Mesocentrotus franciscanus (assembly GCA_037976565.1). Taxonomy (NCBI): domain Eukaryota; kingdom Metazoa; phylum Echinodermata; class Echinoidea; order Camarodonta; family Strongylocentrotidae; genus Mesocentrotus; species Mesocentrotus franciscanus. The sequence continues at coordinate 22,257,315 of CP137673.1, forward strand.
AATAAGATGTCATATAAATGGACTGCTGTATAGCAAAATGCATATTTGAGCCTCATTTTGGAACGAAAACTTGTTTTGAATTTCTGTGGTGCATGGACAAACAATCTTTTGTGAAGAAAATTAATATTGAAATTAAACCATATGATTCATTATTTGAGAAGAAAATATCAACTATAATATAAAAAAACATGGAAACTGCCCCCTCACTATCAGAAATTTGGGATGAGGAACCTGAGATTTGATTTTACATGTTCCGATAGGTTTTAGTATGAGAATTGAAATCAGAATGTGTGATCTGCGTGTATTGGTGACAAATTTGTCTCTGAAATTCCTGGCAACTCTTCAGTTGGCCCAGATATCCATCTCCCCCCCACTATTTTCTCCCGGTTTGCTTCATCGCATGTAAACAGGGTTGAAATCTACTGATGATGTTAACATATTTAGGAAGGTCACACAAAAACAATCCCTCTGTGAATTTTTTCTTTTAAATCTACTATTTCAGGTATATCAGTCCTTAACTGTTGTAGATGTGTGCATTCCTTTGCAGAGGTAAGGAATGACAGAGGGAGAGGGAAGGGGTTTTCTTGAATGGGAAATGGGGTCGGGGTGGAGTGAATGGATAGAGAAAGACTGAACGAGAAATGGAGATTTATAGAGAGAAAGAGAGAGAGATTGAGCGCCAATAGAGAGAGAAAAACAGTGAATATGAGGTGGACAAGTTGTGAAAAGGAAGATGAAAGGAGAAAAAGAAGAAAAGGGATAAAGAGGACAAAAAAAAAGAAAAAGGAGGAGAAGGTGAAGACAAAGAAGAAAAAAAAGAGAAGTAGAAGAAAAAGAAAAAGAAAAAGAAAAAAGAGGAGGCAAAGAAGAGAAGGAGAAGGAGAAGGAGGAGAAGAAGAAGAAGAAGAAGAAGAAGAAGAAGAAGGAGGAGGAGGAGGAGGAGGAGGAGGAGGAGGAGGAGGAGGAGGAGGAGGAGGAGGAGGAGGAGGAGGAGGAGGAGGAGGAGGAGGGGGAGGAGGAAGGAGAAGGAGAAGAAGAAAGAGAAAAAGAGAAGAAGAAAGAGAGAAAAAGAGAAGAAAAAAGAGAAAGGGGAGAGATTAAAGTGCAGACCAAGGAATAGAAAGTAAAAGCCCTTCAGAGAAATTTGAATTGATGTGACTTTAGGAGTAAGAACCCTTATTAGGAAACCACAGATGGATCGAAACACCAAACTTATAGGATGTGGTTAAAAGTTGCATGGAATTTGTAAGCTGCTTCCTTGTGGTTTATGTGAAGAGAATCTGATCCTATTTTTCCCCCCAGTTAAATTCACAGAATGAGAATTGGTTTACAAATCTTTACTTAAAATGAATGGCTCTTTCCTTACAACAAAGAGTCCCCTCCAACACATAAGTTTGTTTCCTTTTTTTTTTAAGTTGATAGCAATTTTTTTCAACACCCTCTATTAAACATTGAAATAGAGTTACTAATTCCTATATTTCTAAGTTTGAGATTTTCAACGAAATCAAACACTAAAATAGATTCACTTCTTCTTTATATAATTCTTAATTTGAACTGTCCAGCATTATCCAACATTAATTTGATTTACTTCTACTTATTTATAATTCTGAACTTTTCAACATAGTTAAATTAATACAGATTTACTACTTCTCATATAATGATAGTGAATCCAATTTATTTCAATACAATCTCACACTAAAATAGACTTACTACTCATCTACTATAGTAGATGAGGATGAGAATAGCCATTTAATAATAAAAAGAAAGATACTTTTCTGTTTTAATTCAATTTTTGTAATTTTCCTAATAATGAAATGCTTTTCTCTTTATATTACCTGGAATGTAGCACGCATATATTGATTTAAACAAAAAAAAGCCATATATTAAAAAACATTTTATTTTTACATCCAAAGGTCTTATTCTTGGTAAATTTCACATTTACTGAATCTTTCAGAAAACATACAACATGCATGATGAGAATAAGTTTAGCCATTTAATAATAAAAAGAAAGATACTTTTCTGTTTTAATTCAATTTTTGTAATTTTCCTTATAATGAAATCCTTTTCTCATTATGAAACCTGGAATGTAGCAGCCATATATTAAAAAACATTTTATTTTTACATCCAAAGATACTAATTGCCATAAACAAGAATACTTTCTTGGAAATATTTGTGCTCATTACAAGTTTTCAAGGAAATATTATTAATCTTTGCTAATTAAGGAAACACAACCAAGTAGCTCTTTTGTTGTACATGTAGGTCTTTAGAGTATTTTTTTCCTTTTTTTCTAAACAAGAACTATTTAATTCCTTTGCCAATTGGTTCTTATCATTGGGCTCTTACACAGGGTAGATTGATTAATTGAGGTCGTTTTAAAGAAAACTTTATTTCAAATTTGTTCGTACATACATTAGTGAGCAGCACTGATACACAGTTTTGATGTAGATTATTTAAAAAAACGTCATTCATAACTGTTTTCAGAGATACTGATTTGTTATTCTCTGTGCCATTTTCAAAAATGAGTAAGGCCAGCACCATTAGGAAAGTGATTCAAGTATTGATCAAGTATTTAATAAGCATGTTAATTGAAAATCCCCTTGATGGACAAATGGATATTTAAAGCTTGTAAGGATGTAAGGCCTAACAATTTGAATCATGTTTGGTCTGTAAGCCTGATCATATACATGGAAAATGTAGATGCATTGCCTCCAGGTCACTTCCTGAATTTCAATCAATCTCTATGAAGAAAAAAAAAAAAATCTGTTTAACCATAGTTTTTTGTTTTTTGTTTTTAAATATACATGCATATTGCCAGATTGTTTCTTTACTGAATGTGATCTTACCAGAGATTGATTGACTGATGATTTCAAATTCATGTTATGATTATTAGCACATCTGTGAAATGATTCCTGAATGAACCCACATCCTATTGTGGTCAGGACTTAACATTGAAAACATACTTTTTGTTCATGGGAGCTTTTTCTTGAATCTGGTATATCAAAATGTGATTTCCTTTTTGGCCATTATTTTTCTTTTTAATCATTTTTTTTTTTGTTTACCATTGAAAAAATATTTTTTTTGTTCATTGGAGCTATTCTTGGTTTTGGTATATCAAAATGTGATTGTGGTATATCATAATGTGATTTCCTTTTGGCCATTTTTTTCTTCTTTTTAATCATTTTTTTTGGTTTACCATTGAAAAAATACTTTTTGTTCATTGGAGCTATTCTTGGTTTTGGTATATCAAAATGTGATTTTCTTTTGGCAATTTTTTTTTTCTTTCGATTTTTGTCAACCATGCTTTTTGTTTATGAGTGCTCTTCTTGGATTTGGTATATCAAAATGAGATTTAATTTTGGCATTTGTTTTAATTTTTTAATTTTTAAACTACCAGAGCTCTGTTTCAGATTATCAAATGTATTTTAGAGCTTTCCAGAGATAAGCTACTCTCTACTCTCTAAGTGCCAAATACTAATGAGCAATCCTTGGAAGAAAAAAAGATTGAGACCCAATTCTTTTGGTCATTGTAGAATATTTAAAAGTGATGTTAACTGACACCTGCTTTAGCAACCACTGGTATGGCAGTCCATCTGACAATGTAGCCATTTTTCATATCCTTTACAGAATTTCTCATTGAAAAATAATGATACAAACCTGTAATGCCAATAAAGACCTTTTTTGTTTTCCTAGAGTGGTCTTCGTTATAAACATTTGGGTTTTACTGTATGATACTTCCTCCGGTAGAGGATATGAAAAGAATCATTCCATTATTCAATGTTCCATCAAGTCTTTAAACATTCCTGTATGATATTCTAGAATAATCGAGAGTATTTCTTTCTGTTTTTACTTGACTCCTACAGATAACAGTGACTTGATTGCGTGCTCTGTGATAACCAAAGACAAAAGGTATGGAAGGAACTCTAATGCCTGAGTCACACCTTTGCGTATTTGACTTGCGTATTTCTGCGTTTTCATGGCAAGCCATTTTAACATTTATTCCTATTTCTTGATATCAAGAAATAGGAATAAATGTTAAAATCAAGAAATAGGAATAAATGTTAAAATCAAGAAATAGGAATAAATGTTAAAATCAAGAAATAGGAATAAATGTTAAAATCAAGAAATAGGAATTAATGTTAAAATGGCTTGCCATAAATACGCAGCAATACGCAAGCCAAACACGCAAAGGTGTGACTCAGGCATATGACAGAAACCTCCCCTTTAGATATAGCTCGTTGAATTTCAATTTTCCCCGTTGTTGACATGTTGACTCCCATTTCATTTCAGAGTGTTGTATTCAATGATAAAAAGGTAGAAAACATTGGAAATTAAATATAGCAGCCTTTATAGATACATTCATGTCCTTGTACAAACCATGAACCATTTTTACCATCTTTACTCAGAATACTATAGGACTGTAAGAACAGGGTTTTTTCTTCAAAGGAGCTGCTTTCCTATTATAAAAATGCAAACTGTTCAAATCTCGATTTCTTTTTTTAAATGTCATAGCTGAAGTGCTTCTGCTTCTGTGATTTTTTTTTTTAAAATCCTTTTCTGTATTGAAGAGTAAATATAACTTGTTTAGTGTATCTCACGACAGTTTTATGCTTCTTTTTATTCCATCAGCCCCCAGCGTGTGCGGCGATTCTTGGTGATAGCCATACATCAGCTGATTCTGGTGGAGCCGGACAGCAAGAAACTGGGATGGGGTGTGGCTAAGTTTGTTGGTCCTCTACAGGTGAGTGAGATTAGAATGTAAATGATCAGGTGGAAGATGAGGTTAACGGGAAGAGGGGGGGACTAACGAGGACGATGAGGATGGTTCTTGGTGGTAGCCATCCATCAGCTGATTCTGGTGGAACTGGACAGCAAGAAACTGGGATGGGCTGTGGCTAAGCTTGTTGGACCTCTACAGGTGAGTGAGATTAAAATGTAAATGATGATGAGGTTAACAGGAAGAGGGGGGACTAACGAGGAGGATGAGGATGGTTCTTGGTGGTAGCCATCCATCAGCTGATTCTGGTGGAACTGGACAGCAAGAAACTGGGATGGGCTGTGGCTAAGCTTGTTGGACCTCTACAGGAGAGTGAGATTAAAATGTAAATGATGATGAGGTGGAAGATGAGGTTAACGGGAAGAGGGGGGGACTAACGAGGACGATGAGGATGGTTCTTGGTGGTAGCCATCCATCAGCTGATTCTGGTGGAACTGGACAGCAAGAAACTGGGATGGGCTGTGGCTAAGCTTGTTGGTCCTCTACAGGTGAGTGAGATTAAAATGTAAATGATGATGAGGTGGAAGATGAGGTCAATGGGAAGAGGGGGGACTAACGAGGACGATGAGGTTGGTTCTTGGTGATAGCCATCCATCCGCTGATTCTGGTGGAACTGGACAGCAAGAAACTGGGATGGGCTGTGGCTAAGCTTGTTGGTCCTCTACAGGAGAGTGAGATTAGAATGTAGGTGTTAAAGAAGTTGAGAAGGAGAGGGGGGTGAGTAGGGAGTGAGGAGGAGGAGGATGATGGGGGCATAGCAGGGAAGAGTGGGAGAAGGAGAAGAGGAAAAGGAAGAGAAAGGACGGAAGAAGAATAGATGATGGGGAGGAGGAGGATGAAAAGAAGAAGGAGTTGAAGGAAAAGTCTAAGAGGAGTAAGGGGTAAAAACGTAAGGATGGCTCCTTGTTTAATATAGCGAAGCATCAGATGATTTTGGAGGAACCAGATAGCAAGAAACTAGGTTAGGGTGTGGCTTAGTTTGTTCGTTCTTTTCACATGAATACGAACAGCTTGTAAATGTCAGTTTGGAAGTATAATATAGTACAAATAAAATTTTTCTTCAAATGCCCTCATATTAAATATAAGACGAGAAATAGTCAAAAAGTTTGACTCTAAAATTTTCATGCCACATATCATATACCCATCTATGAAGTGGATGTCGTTTTCAGAAAGATGGAGTCAATTTCTTCTTATTTAGATCATTCCAAAATCTCACAGTGTTCGTCAATAGACCGGTTTACTAACATATCTAAATTTGTGGATGTTTCTTTTCTCGAGACCTATATAGTCACGAGTTATTCCATTAACCTAATAAACGAACTACAATACTTGGAATTCAGTCTACATACATTACTTGTTGCCATGTAGGGTAAGTCTCGGACAAGCTTTCAGGTTGTCAAGAACAACCTTTGTTTAAAAAGTTTGCATAAAATTTGAATATGATAGTAAACCAGTCTATTCTTATATACTACATAGTCAACAATGAACAGTTGCTTCCAGACCATTCCTTTCACAATGTAATCAAATGACCAATACTCAACTTGATCTTCAAAAAGGAGGAGGAGGAGATTTAGGATTTGATGTATGTTTAAGAAACAAGAACAGTTTTCAAGAAATGTTGCAGGAGAAAGAAAAGCTATTGTGTCTTATCAAGGGTTAGAAATGCCCCTAATGCCTGAGTCACACCTTTGCGTATTTGGCTTGCGTATTGCTGCGTATTTATGGCGAGCCGTTTTAACCCAATGCCTCCTGGAACCGGGTGGCCCCTATACAAAACACAATGGGAATAAGAGAATTCGGTAGTCAATGGGTTAACATTTATTCCTATTTCTTGATATCAAGAATTACCATTGCTTTACAACAGAAAATAATTTCTTGATATCAAGAAATAGGAATAAATGTTAAAACGGCTCGCCATAAATATGCAGCAATACGCAAGCCAAATACGCAAAGGTGTGACTCAGGCATAATGAATCTGCTCATAAACTTTTAAAAAGGTTCCAAGAACACTGCTTCTAAAAGGGAGTTTGTGTTTCAATTTTTTTTTTTTTTCAGTCTTTAGGAGAGATGGGAAATAACAAGTTTTAAAAACCTAAGTCAGTTTTCAAGAAATCCTGCTGAATAAAGTAAGCTAACTATTTTCAAGAATAAAAAGCTCCTAATAAAATAGTCTGTAATAATACCAGTGACAGTTTTCCATGAAAATTACTGTATGAAGGAAAGTTTTGTCGCAAAGTTGTCTTTTTATGCCTCCGCCACCGAAGGTGGTGCCGGAGGCATCATGTTTTTGGGTTGTCCGTCCGTACGTCCGTCCCGTTTGACCGTTATCACAATATCTCAAGAACCATTTAAGATTTAAACTTAAGACTCGGGAATAGTATTTATCACCATAGGAAGACGATCTGATTAGATTTTGGAGTACGTAGGTCAAAGGTCACAGGTCACAGAGGTCAACTTATGAAATTCCTTGTATTGAGTTTGTTAGCGATATCTCAAGAACCATTTGAGATTTAAACTTCAAACTTAAGGATAGTATGTATCACCATAGGAAGACGATCTGATTAGATTTTGGAGCACGTATGTCAAAGGTCAAGGGTCACAGAGGTCAACTTATGAAATTCCATACATTGAGATTGTTATCATGATATCTCAAGAACCACTGGAGATTTAAACTTCAAACTTAGTGATAGTGTGTATCACTATAGGAAAACAATCTGATTATATTTTGGAGCACGTAGGTCAAAGGTCAAGGGTCATAGAGGTCAACTTATGAAATTCCATACATTGAGATTGTTATCATGATATCTCAAGAACCACTGGAGATGTAAAACTTCAAACTTAAGGATAGTATGTATCACCATAGGAAGACGATCTGATTAGATTTTGGAGCACGTAGGCCAAAGGTCAAGGGTCACAGAGGTCAACTTATGAAATTCCATACATTGAGATTGTTATCATAATATCTCAAGAACCACTGGAGATTTAAACTTCAAACTTAATGATAGTGTGTATCACCATAGGAAGACAATCTGATTAGATTTTGGAGCACGTAGGTCAAAGGTCAAGGGTCACAGAGGTCAACTTATGAAATTCCATACATTGAGATCGTTATCGCGATATCTCAAGAACCACTGGAGAATTTTCACTTCAAACTTAATGATAGTATGTATCACCATAGGAAGACGATCTGTTTAGATTTTGGAGCATGTAGGTCAAGGGTCACAGAGGTCAACTTGTGAAATTCCATGTCTTCAGCTCGTTTAATATGACTTTACATTTGATATTCGATATGATGTAATTTTAATGGAATTTCTGAAAGGATTATGCTTTTATTGCAAGACTTTTCGCCTGTAGAGTATGACGTCACTCGGTGTTGAGGCTGGTGTTGAGCTATCGATAACGCGATCGGTATCGTCCTTCTAAACTGACCGTCGGTGTTGGAGCTCGGTTTAGCAGCCTTTCCATGCTCTCAACACCAACACCAACACCGAACACCGTACTTGAAATCACTCAATGTCTTATGGGTACACAGTTCATGAGAAAAAGCAAAAGGCACTGACAATTGAATTTCATATGCAGCGCATGTCATTCTTTAAAAAAAAATCAAATGAAAACGAGCTTTAATTCTTTATAATGGCAATACATGGTTACTTTTTATGCCTCCGCTACAAAGTAGCCGGGAATTATGTTTTCTGGTTGTCAGTCCGTGCGTACATACGTGCGTGCGTCTGTGCGTACGTCCCGTTCTCGTGATCGCGTTATCTCAAGAACCAATTGATGGATTACCGCCAAACTCAGGTCATGTATGTATCTTGCAGAGCTAATGAACTGATTAGATTTTGGGGTCACGAGGTCAAAGGTCACAGGGTCCATTATGTATGCAAAAATAGCTCGTGATCGCGTTATCTCAACCGATTGATGGATTACCGCCAAACTTGGGTCCTGTATGTATCTTGCAGAGCTAATGAACTGATTAGATTTTGGGGTCACAAGGTCAAAGGTCACAGGGCTCATTATGTATGCAAAAATAGCTCGTGATCGCGTTATCTCAAGAACCGATTGATGGATTACCGCCAAACTTGGGTCATGTATGTATCTTGCAGAGCTAATGAACTGATTAGATTTTGGGGTCACGAGGTCAAAGGTCACAGGGCTCGTTATGTATGCAAAATAGCTTGTGATCACGTTATTTCAAGAATCGATTGATGGATTACCGCCAAACTTGGGTCATGTATGTATCTTGCAGAGTCAATGAACTGATTAGAATTGGGGTCACGAGGTCAAAGGTCACAGGGCTCATTATGTATCCTAAAATAGCTCGTGATCGTGTTATCATTAGAACCAACAGATGGATTACAATCAAACTTGAATTTTAAAAATTGCTTCCATTTTGGTTTGTAAAATTGCTCTATGGCGGAGGCATTTTTCGACTGCGCGCAGTTGAAGTTCCATCTAGTTTCAGTAGTGAGGATGTTTCAACAACACTGCTTTCAAATCGATCACATGACTTTTTTTCCCCTCTCCAGTGAATGAATGAATCACCGTATTTGAACCTCAACAGTTGGGGGCGATAAACATTCTTGGACATGCACATCCTACATATTTAGGACTTTCAAATCATCAACATACAATTAAAGTTGTTTGAAGTGGACTTTCATTGTAAAATGAAATTATTTAACAGACAAATGCATTGTTGCTTTTTTTCTCACTTTTAAACATTTATTTGACTATGGACATTAAAAGAAAGACTGAAAGAGTATGAAGATTGGGTTTTGCCCAAAAAAAATGGCTGCGATAACATTACAAGAGTAGATGCTGAGTGTTGTGTACTATTTTAATTGCAAGTAATAGATCTTAATCCTATTCAGAGGCAATTAAACAAAATATTAATGTGTTTGACATTGTGAGTGCTTGCAAAATTCTGGACTTTTCCCAAGAAGAGCTCCCAACAAATTCTGCCAAAAAAAGGGAAATGTTTTTCTAAAATTACAAACCCAAGAATTAAAAAAATAAATACAGTAAGCTCCTTGAAAAGGCACCATGAGCAGCCAAATTTGGTATATTTCAGGATAGAGAGATGGTCTTAATACACCTATTTATGTAACAGGAAGGATGTTTTCTCAAATGTTACTTTGAGTATCGCATAATCATGTTTTCCAAGAATGCTTTTAAAAGGAGAGTGCTTAGTAAATATTTTAATTAGAGAGAGATATTTTGTCAGAAGTCAACCTATTTATGTAACAGCAAGGATGTGTTCTCAAATGTTACTTCGAGTATTGCATAATCCAAGTTTTCCAAGAATGCTTTTAATAGGAGAGTGCTTAGCTACTATTTTAATTAGAGAGAGATGTTTTTGTTAGTGGAAAACCTATTTATGTAACAGTAAGGATGTTTCCTCAAATGTTTCTAATAACATAATACCTTTTTCCAAGAATGCTTTAAAAGGTGATTGCAACTTACAGCCATATATCATCGTGAGTATTAGGTGTTGTGCACCAGTAAGAATTTTTTCTCAAATGTTGCTTTGAAAATTTGTAATACTTCTTTTCCAAAAACACTTTGAAAGGGAAATTGCATAATGATTGTTTTTCGATAGGGCATAGATGTTTTTGTAGTAAACCATGCACATGCGCAGATACGATACTGGGGGAGACGATAAGACAAAGCTTCTTCCGGCTTCCATAGAGCATATTTCACAACTAATTCCTTATTTTACTAAACTATAGTTCAGGTTTCATAAAATGTCTTGATGATTTGATGAGATTTATGTAGGCACCATCATAATCTGTTAACTCATATCCTGCCATAAGGCCGCATGCACGCTACTGTTATGGTGCTTTGTACACGCGAGCGCGCTATCGATTGGCTGCTTAATTCACGCGAGCGACCCATCGCTTCGGTGCTTTATGCATGATTGCTCACATTCGTAATAGCAGTTATTGTTCATGCTCATTGTACTGTGCCTAGTGCTTCGCACGCGCTATGGATAGTACCATCTCGTTAATCCGATTATCTCAAAAATAACTTGGCACAGGGGGATTTGAGGCTTGGCACAATGGGGATTAACCCTGTGGCATTAGGCTGTATTCATTATGGCAGGATAAGAGTTTATACTTATAGTTTATTGGTTCAGAAACTGTAATTTTCACAGAACTGTTCATTTCTTGACCCATTGAATTTGTATGGGAACCGGAAGTACCTTTGCCAAATATAAACATGGCCGGTCCTGCCCTCTATGGCCTAATGCCGTAGTTGCGGTAGTGAGAATTAAAACTAATCACCTTGTATGTTGAACTTGCGTTGCCAATGGCCCTGGGTTGAATGGCAGTTCACAAGGTCATCTTGAGAGACAACACCCATTCAACAGGAATATATGGATTCCTCTGTGAACCTGACAGAGCTTTCCAGGAAAGCCTACAACTCTAATAACCTAATCCATCCTCACCTTATTAATCCCCTAGGATTCCCTCTTTCCTAGGCAGCAGGATGGTAGCTAATAATGCTACCTGGTTCCTGTGGTCTCACCCCCAGCCATTCCTTCATTTCAAACAATACAGCTATTTCGTTGTAGCCTAACAGCCTAACAGGCTACAATTAGACCAATTTACACATCCCATACACCATTTTGAAAAATCATTGATTCTTTTTTTTACTGCCGTTTACACTACTGGAAAAACCCATTAAAAAAACGTTGGTGACTGCTCTTTCCAATTTGCTGGTGAGTATGTAGTGCGCATGCGCGACGTGGTAGTTGCTTAGCAACTTCCGACAAGACACCGGAAGGTGAGACAAATTGAAGACTTGTGCTTGCAGTGTAAATGCAGCTACATGGTGTATTTATGAATTTGTTAACTGTAACATTTTCCAAAAAAAAACAATCATTGATGAAAAATATAAGACCTATAAACAACTACCGGTTATAAAGGAGGGAAACGATCATGGGGTAAAATACTTGTCAGAAGAATGGACCAATCATGACCATATTTGGATAGGTACATTGATTTGCCCCAAGTATGTTTGAAAAAGAAGGGGGCAGATTTATCTGTCAGAACAAAAATCAGCAGTTACTTGTGTTTTCTTATTATTTTTGCTTTAGAAAGCCCATTTTATCTCTTTGCATCCAAACTGTTCTTTTCATTTCAAATGAACGCATCAGTACTTTCAGGAATCGAAAAGAGGACATTTTGTTAAATAACTTGCATGGAGGCCTATCCTAGTTTTTCTAGTCTTCTTATGCCTCTACCCAGTGAAGGTAATAATGTTATAATTAATGATATTATGTAAGCAGTAAGGTTAGTAATGAACATTTCTGTGAAGAAAAAAAAATTATTGGAATTCTTAATATTAGTTTATGAATTAGTTTGTGACAGTACTGTTAGTAGATGATTTTTGTTCATGCGAACTAATGTTAAATAATTCATTGCCTTTATTGCCTTGCGATTGGAGCTCTTAAGATTTATCCGGAGCTCTTTTGAAGCTTCCCAAACCTAAACTACTCACTCCTCTAGTATCTTTTTTTTTTACTGCCTGACAACAAGGCTACCATACATCCTATCAGCTGATTCATAAGTCCATTCATTTCTCTTTGCAGTTAAAAATACCCCCTCGCTTGTCGACGTGACTGATTCCGAGATTACTCACAGCTTTTTTTTTCCCCATCTCTTCTCCCTATTCCCTGCCCCCTGATAAGCAAGGACTTTTTCTCAGAATCCCATGCCTAAAATAAACGGTGAAAAGCATCACAAGTACGCTTCGTCTACCTATATTAATGCTTTGATTTGTGGCGTAGTGATTTATATTCAGAGAAACTTGATCGTAAGTTTAATTCCCTGATGACTGCCGAGGTATTAGACAAGCTTTTGATGATTTTGAGGGGAAGAATAGAGGAAGAATAGATTAAAGATAGGGCACTGTCTTTGCATGTGAGAGGTTTGTTCCCATTGCAGAGTTTCACTAGGCCTGTCTTCATCAGCTCGAGATTGCCAAATAACCCGCTATTTTAACTATCCCGATCGCAAATTATCCAGTTAATTTGCGTCTTCATCAGCCCGCAGTTGCAATTAGCGGGATATTTGGTCGAGATAGTCATCCCAAGGTATCTTGGGCTAGTTTGCAAACTATCCCGCTATTTGTCCGGTGCGTCTTCACCAGCCCGAAGACTCGCACTATGCGCGAATGCTGTGCAAACTATCTCGATCTAATTTCTCAAGCTCGAGATTCATGAAACTCGAGCTGATGAAGACGCGATTTGTAACTTCAGGCTTATTTCCCTAATCAGAAATAGCGGGCTATTTGGCAATCTCGAGCTGATGAAGACACACCTAATCAAGCATGTTGAGGTTTGAGCATCAGTATTTATCAACGAAAAGTCATAGAATGAAAATAAGAAACAAGGAGATTGCGAGATAAAACTCCAAGAACTGAACTGACACGGAGTGAAACGACTATGAAATAGAGTTATATGAACTACTTATATGAACTACTTATATGAACTACTTATATGAACTACTTATATGAACTTCTTATATGAACTACTTATATGAACTACTTATATGAACTACTTATATGAACTACTTATATGAACTACTTATATGAACTACTTATTGAACCCTTTAAAAAAATGTTTCCACGGGTAGGTATTCACTTTGAGAGTGATTTTGAGGGAGGAAATTCACATGTAGGCACACAGTTGATTGTACAGTGATCACAATTTGCAGAGGAAAAGACAAGTTAGCAAATTAGACAAAGTCCTAAAGGATATCTAAGTTTATATCACTTCTTTTTATTTCTTCTCCCTGCCATGTCACGGGAATATGTTGATTCTTTTTATTAAAGATAAAGACCAGTTCTGGTCATGCGATTGCATTGTGAAAGAAACGTTGTGGAATCGATCAGAAAAGGTTGATCATCTAGCATATAAGTATTGGTGTGTACTGCAAGGTTCTGGAATCATCAAAATGATAAGAAATTTGGCCCATTCTTGGTAAAGTAACAAGCACTGTACACAGAAAGATGTATATGGGACTACGCGACCACGTGCGCGATATCTATTTGGTCCCAATAGATATAATAATTTACCAAATATATCAATTAGCAGGCGTTTTCCCGGCAAAATTTGTATCATCACGTATTAGTCAAAACATATTCTTTCACATGATTGGTAATGAGAGCTTCCATTTCATTTTTTGAGAGAGGGGCATTTCCAAAACTGGTCTTTACCTTTAAGCCTATAGAAATGAGACTTGATTAGACGATGGGTTCAAACAGACCTCATGCAAACTCAAGAGTGTTTTCAAATCAACTACTGATGTCAACTGCTATTTCTCTGAAATATGACTAATTACGAATTATGACGAAATGACGAATTAAGCTTCCTCTCCTGTACCTCTGACTAAACTATTTTCAGGAAATTTGATCCTGGCTCTAATCCTAAGAGAGATGCTTAATTGCTACTAGAAATGATAATCAGCAGCACGAGGAAAGCCAGATTTGAGAAAATTAAAATTCACACGGAAAATTTTCTTTCAACAAAATTTCATGCCATGAGATAATTGAATGACAATTGACATGATTTGCAAGAGTCTTCTTTCCACGAAAATTGCTTTTTAGAGTTGACTCTTTTATAATTCGCAATTTTTTTTCCTGGTATTTACCTTATTGATTGTTTTCTGTTCCCATGGTTTACAAAGTATGTCTGCTTAAAGACAGAAGGGTGTTTACCTTATCATTTAACACACTTATACCCCTTTCAAACTGGCCTGATTTTCATCGGATGCATCCGATGAAACAGCCACTATGAATGGTACAGAGGAGAAAAAGCCGATAGAATAGCCGATGAAAAGAAAAGAAATAGGCGATTAAATTCTCCTGCTCAAAAAATTCTCTTTCTATCGGCATTTCAGTATGAAAATGACAGCAGGGAAAGCAGCGGTTTCACCTTTGTTTACATAAGGAAAATTCAATCGGTATTTTCATCGGTGTGACTCCGATAGAAGCACTATGAAAGGGGTATTGATGTCCTCCTCTGTTGGGATCCTCATGCGTTGCAATGAAGAAAAAAAGGGGTTGTGCTCCACAAAGGTTAGTCATGTTTGTAGCAGTGGGAAAGGGTAAGGTTGCTACAGATCATGGGTTCATTGTGGACTTTTGCCCCCCTGACATACTTTCCAGCCAAAGATGGGGAAATGCCCCTCTATGGTCTCATATCCAGGCTGACTCACAACATTTTTGTTCTCTTTGCTATCTGAATTCCAGCTTACCGGTACATGTAAGTTTCCCCTTGGAATTTGAAGGGTTTAACCTGTTTAAAACGCATCCTTTCTTTTTGAGGGCTTATTTTAGGTTACTTTTATTCCTAGAGAATATCTGATTTTGTACAGTATGCTTGAAGTTTGAAGCCATGTTTGAGGGGTTTAGTGTCCAAACAGCAGAGAGAGCAAGAGAGAAAGGGGAGGGGAGATACAGTGAGAGTGAGGGGGGCGACGATCCTTCTGGGAGGGGATACAAACTGAATTATATCTGGACAATTTCCAGAGATGCCCAGGACTGAGAGAAAGGGAGAGAGAAAGAGAACGAGAAAGAAAGAGAAAGATAATGAGAGAGGGGGTTAGCAAAAGTGGGAATGATAAAGTGAGGGTGGGGGAAAAGGGAGGGGTATCTTGAAGGGGAAAATAAACAGGATATATACACTGCATCTTCTGATTTTGAGAAACACCCAGTCACTCAGGACAGGTAGAGAGAGAGAGAGAGAGAGTGTGTATGTGGATAGGGGGAAAGAGAAATGCAAAATGGGGTGATAAATTGAGAGGGATGAAAAGGGGGGATGGGAGGGGTATCTTGAAGGGGAAATGATCCATCTCGAAGAGGAAACCAACTGAATCATAGCTGATTTCCAGAAATACCCAGGACAGCGTTCGTTCCTGTCGAGATATGTCTCCATTCACTCACTATTTTGTCCGGAAATTGAGCCGGGGACATGGAGAGTTCGGCAGAGGTAGAGCTTCAGAGAGCTGAGATTACAGAGAGAGATAACAGTGAGTGAGCAATCCAGAAATCAAGCAAGTGAGAGTGATAGAAAGGGACAGACAGATAGAAAGG
Source organism: Mesocentrotus franciscanus (assembly GCA_037976565.1). Taxonomy (NCBI): domain Eukaryota; kingdom Metazoa; phylum Echinodermata; class Echinoidea; order Camarodonta; family Strongylocentrotidae; genus Mesocentrotus; species Mesocentrotus franciscanus. Next base: position 22,273,186 of record CP137673.1, read on the forward strand.
AAGAAAAGAAAGAAAGAAGTGACATGGAGAGAGAGAGAAACAGACAGTCAGACAGACAGAGAAACAGACAGCCTGACAGAAAGGAAGAAATAAACAAGTGACATGGAGAGAGAGAGACAGACAGAGAGATAGAGAAACAGACAGCCCGACAGAAAGGAAGAAATAAACAAGTGACATAGAAAGAGAGAGACAGACAGACAGACAGACAGCAGACAGACGGCCCGACAGAAAGGAAGAAAGAAATAAACAAGCGACATAGAAAGAGAGAGACAGACAGACAGACAGACAGACAGACGGCCCGACAGAAAGGAAGAAATAAACAAGTGACATGGAGAGAGAGAGAAAGAGAGAGAGAGATGAAGAAAAGAAGAAAGAAAGTGACAAAGAGACAGAGTAATACATAAGAATATAGAAGGAAAACAAAAACATATGGAAGTGAAAGTGCTGAAGCGGTGTCTTGTAGTGATCTTCACTGATAAACAGATATGGGAATCCAGTAAATATACAGAGAGAAGTGCATAAAAATGGGGAGAAATAGAAATAAACATTGGATAGATACATGTAAGAATTGGAAAGATTGTTTGAAATACTTATAACTCTTTTTCGATATTGAACCATATTCAAGTCAGTTCAAATTGAATCTATATGAGTAGAGTCATATTTTAAAGTGACTCGGTAACATTGCCTCAGATTCTGAAACAAAATCCTGGATTTAGCTCATGCTGCAATCAAAATTATAAACCTTTAGATCAGTCAGAAATCCCATGACTTTTACAAGCCGATCGCCTGTCTGATCATCAAGATATTTATGATTGGAAATCGAAATGTCATTTTTTGTTTTCCTAACGGTTTTTATAACACTACAGTCTATTGGGGAAAATGAGTATGGTAAAACCGGTCACTCAAAAAGATTTTTACTTTTTTGAGGCACTTCATGATCATTTTGAAGCGCAAATTTTTTTAGGGCTTCAATATTGTACACCATATCACAGACACTGATAACACGTAGGGCCATGCATCTCGGATTTAACATTGTTAAACGATGCCTTTAATATAATTCTTTGGAAAATGCTTTAATATTCAACGAGTTTCAAGCTAATCTTTGGTTTTTATTGTAATGTAATTGCATTTAGATGAAAATGATGCAAGTTTAATCTGAATTAGCATCCAATAGGTTGGTGTTTTGGTCCAACAAATTATAACAAATGATTAAAAAAATTACAGGAGGTCTTAGTCACCAAAATAACATGAATCCTAGACTGCATGTTATGCTCGTTGCTGGGAATGAATACCGTAGCTTGATTTTTTTTCTTTGCTCATTACTCAGCAATTACACTTTTTTTCTATAGTTAGGCAGACATCATCATTTCGTATTTTTCAACAGTCATTATAAGACTCTTTGATGATTTATTTTACATTATTACCTGAACTGAAGATGACCTCAACTAATGCAATCAGGAGGCCCATTTACACCAAAAACCAGTTTGAAAAATCATTTATTTCTTTGACTACCATTTACACTACCGGTACTGGAAAAATCCATTAAAAAAACGTCAATGTTTGCTCATAACGATTTTGGGGTGAGTAGTGCGCATGCCCCACTCGTAGGTGCCCTGCATGTGTTAGCACGGAAGCGAGGAGAGCCATGTATAAAGCAAAAATCAGTATCTTACCAAAGTTTGCATTTACTCTGCAAAAATCTGTGAAATTTCAGCAGGCATTTTTTCGAAAACACACTCCAGAGCTGGATTTTTATATTTCAATTATTCGTCGTGTTCGCCGGTAGTTGCTATCCAACTCCTGGCGGGACAACGGAATGTGAGAAAAATCAATGATTTTTTTTTGTTGCAGTGTAGATGCAGCTAGTGAGAATGTTCTTCAATACTCGACCCTTTTTAGCAAAATCATTTTATTACCTTCCATAATAATATCCATAGACATGGCTTACCAGTAAACAAAATTCTGTAGCAATGCAACATGCAGCCTTTTCACACACGGTTAAAATTCATCGTATCTAGAGCTGATTAGTTTAAAGCTGTTTAGCTAAACAGCTTTAAAGTAAATTTTCCCTGTGTGAACGTCGTTTATACGATGTTCGGACAGATACGAAGTCGCGATCTATACGCTAGTCAAAGCAGGCTGCAGATGCGAAGTCCGTATCTAGAGAGCAAGACATTTTGTGTGTGAACGGATATACGTCCTTAACTGGGCGGGCAATGCTCTTTAAACGCTCAGTAGGGCCATTGCCCATTTACGCGCAGTGACAGAGCAGTGAATCTCGAGCGACCACACCAAAATTTTCTGTGTGTGAATGATGCTGTATCTAAAGCTGATTAGTTTAAAGCTCTTTTAACTAATCGGCTTTAATTTTTTTTACCTGTGTGTGAAAAGGCTGAAGGATACAAGCAAATGCAGCTATTAATGGATTTTGTAAAGTACCTCCCCCTGCACCCTCCATTCTTCTCTACAAACCTTAGCTACATACATTTTCACCCAAATGCCCTTCTGATCTGAGAAGTTTTCTTGGAAACCCATGATTGTATGCAGCATGAGATAATCATTAAAAACCTTGGAAACAAAATGAGAGACACCGAGGCATGAAATTACATTTAATGGAAGGCAGAAAAGCTGCAGAATACAAAATTGGTTTCTTTGTTCTGTAAGGCCCATTAGAAAATATCCATGGAAGCCTATGATGTATGTATTGTATGCATAATGGAGAATTTTGAAGAATTTTATAATATATTTTATTGTTATGTAGATCCTTGAGTGTATCTCTCATTATTTTGAGAACGTGATACTATTAAACCTGCCTCAGCATTCTCCTGTTATAGAGACTCCTCTTTTTGATTGAAAGGTGTTTTTTTTTTAAATCCATAAGGCCCTGGAAATTCGATTGCGAGTTTCCCGTTACATTTTTTCAGCTCGTAATGAGGCAACTATTTCATTATTCATTGATCATTATTCATTATTCATTATTTGCAAGATTCCTTTATGCTAACCTTTTTACAAACACTTAATTAACTTTTGTTGGTTCAACTTGTGTATTTCCAGTTTGTTAACTTAATGCATGTCTATTGAACATCTCATTAATATACATTGTTAGTATATTTTGGTTATTTTCATTAATACAAACATCAAATACTCTACAAATAACCCACACATACACATGCTATAAATCCAAATAGAACAGTGCTTTAATAGTAACAAGTGTGTCAAACCTTTCTACCATAATTCACAAAAACTTAAAGCCCAAGTCCACTCCAAAAATAACTTACTTTCAATAGAACCAGAAAAATCAGACAAACCAATCAACAAAAGTTTGAGCAAAATCGGATAACTAATAAGAAAGTTATGAATTTTTAATGACATGAAAAACTTTGAAAATCACTACACAAATTGGCAACTCACTCATGAGTCTGTGACGTATGGTCCTCACTATCCACTAATTATTTTCTTTATATTGATAATATAAATTTCCTATTTTCACCCTAAGAATCTTATTTCTTCACATCAGCATCCAAGTTAGATTGTTAGTAATATGTTTTTGTGTGGATGCACAAATAAAGAGTAATTTTGTCCAGTTAAATCATGAAAAATTGAATTTTGATAAACTATTTATATAAAAATCAATAATTATGAAATACAATATTCAGAAAATAGTATCAATTCTTCAAAATTCATGAAAGTTTTGGGAAATGTCATGCACGCAATATGATACAAATCATATAACCTGGGCAAAGGCATGGGGAAATCAAGTTTTGGGGATAAAAGGGAAATTAATGGGATTAAACTATATAAAGCAATTGATAAGTTGTGAGGACATGACGTCACAAACTGATAACCATCTTGGCAATTTGTGTTGTGATTCTCATTGTTCCATAGTTTTACATACTTTTTCAAAAATTCATAACTTTCTTATTAGTTATCCGATTTTGCTCAAACTTTTTTGATTGGTTTGTCTGATTTTTCTGCTTTTATTGAAAATAAGTTATTTTTGGAGTGGACTTGCCCTTTAAGTACTAGGGCCTACTAGTTCCAATTAGACATTCATGATGCACAGCATACATGTACACATGACTTATAAAACATCTTGTGTTGTGTTTATAAATAAATGATTGCTTTTATTTTTCCAATTTCTTTAGTCTATCTCAAATTTTGATATTTTGGGGCTTTTGTTTTAGAAGTAAATATCATGGTAAGGTTAGTGCATGATGAAGTCATTGAGCAATGGTACATGGTATTAAACAAGATATGATCTATAAAAAAATAAGAAAAAAATGATCATAAATAAATAACAAGTTGTAGTTCTGTTGTGTTTGAGTTGAGACAATTCGGTTTGTGTCACCCAGCTGAGGAGGTACGATGTTTTATATTTTTAATTTTTTTCATCGACTGAAAGTGTGATGTTTTATGATGAAAAAAAAGGTTTATTTAAAACAATAAAAATTGGCGATTCACAACTGTAATTCAAAATTCGCACTATAAAGAAATAAAAAAATAATGAATTATTTTCAGATTTTCAGATTTTCGATGGCAAACGCGGCCGAAAAATCGTAATGCCGGGAGGCAACGGGAAACTCATTATTAAGTTATAAGGGCCTAATGTCAAGCCATACGACTGAATTGACATTTGCTTACAGTCATATGTTTAAAAAAGAAAAAAAATAACCAATTGACAAAGAACGGAATACAACAGATCAATAAATATACTGGTAATGTATAATTGCATCTTTTCATTTTGTTAAATTGAACCTGTACCTCAGACCACCTCTCTACTAAGAATACTTTCCTTGCTTTTTTGTAAGTGGTCTTTATGTGCAGGTTTTATTTTGGGTGGACTGCAAGCTCTTACAAGGGTTCTCATTCTAGATGTTCCAAATGGTATGCTGTTCAAAACAAATTCTGTAAATTCATCTATGTCAATCTTCGGAGAAGGGTAGTACTTTATGATGAGGTCTAAACTTATGTTTGTAACAAAATATAAAACTTTGTAGGCATGCATTTCAATTAAGGTGCATTGAAAGGTGCATAAATTACAGGTTTGAGCCAGAATGATCTTTTTAGAAATGCCCAGCTTTATAATTGTACAGGTAGGAATATGAATTAGAATAGCTCCATCTAGTGGTAAAAATGAGACAGTTTTCAAATTATTACTGCTTTATATAGTATGTACAGTCAGAATTTTTTTCTCATCAAAAATTTATGCTTGGGTGAAACACTGCTGTATTTATATTGAGTAGTTCTATTGATAATTATACATGAACAGGAACCTTGAAAGATTGAAAGTGATAGCAATTAGACTACTATGAAACTGGAAAATTAAGTAAAGAACAGAGAAAGAGAGAGAGAGAGAGAGAGAAAGAAAGAGAAAAATGAAAGGGGTTTATGAAGAGGAAGAGGAAAGGAAGGATCGCAAATTAGCAAGGTTGAAATTGAAAGAAGTTTTTTACAAATATGATGATTCATGAGGTACATGTATATAAAAGATAAGCTGGAGTTCTGGTAATGATAGAAAATAAATTCTTACAGAATCCACCAAAAGATAAGGAATTCAAGGTAAGTAGGCCGACACCATGTGCTTAAAGACCAAGTCCACTCCAAAAATAACTTACTTTCAATAGAACCAGAAAAATCAGACAAACCAATCAAAAGTTTGAGCAAAATCGGATAACTAATAACAAAGTTATGAATTTTTAATGACATGAAAAACTTTGAAAATCACTACACAAATTGGCAACTCACTCATGAGTCTGTGACGTATGGTCCTCACTATCCACTAATTATTTTCTTTATATTGATAATATAAATTTCCTATTTTCCCCTAAGAATCTTATTTCTTCACACCAGCATCCAAGTTAGATTGATAGTAATATGTTTTTGTGTGGATGCACTAATATAGAGTAATTTTTTCCAGTTAAATCATGAAAAATTTGAATTTTGATAAACTATTTATATAAAAATCAATAATTATGAAATACAATATTCAGAAAATAGTATCAATTCTTCAAAATTTATAAAGATTTTGGGAAATGTCATGCACGCAATATGATACAAATCATATAACCTGGGCAAAGGCATGGGGAAATCAAGTTTTGGGGATAAAGGGAAATTAATGGGATTAAACTATATAAAGCAATTGATAAGTAGTGAGGACATGACGTCACAAACTGATAACCAAATTGGCAATTTGTGTAGTGATTTCCATTGTTTTTTAGTTTTACATACTTTTTCAAAAATTCATAACTTTCTTATTAGTTATCCGATTTTGCTCAAACTTTTTTTGATTGGTTTGTCTGATTTTTCTGGTTCTATTAAAGACAAGTTATTTTTGGAGTGGACTTGGGCTTTAACACAGGTCACCATGTGCAAATGAGAGTTGTGGTTTTTTAATATTGAAGATGATTTCCAGCAAGTTTTTTTGTTTTTATTTTACTGGTTCAAACAATCAACTATACAGGATAAACAATCCAGAATGAATTATAGCCATGTTCTCTTGACATACGAATACCAGAGCTCAAGATTAGCTTTAAAATTAGATAAACATGAAACATTATAATGAGCATGAGACATTCCTAGAGAGGTATTGATATTGTCCTTGAATTGATGTCTTGAATTATTGCTTACTACAATCTGAAATGTAGCTTTCAACGAATAATCATATTATAACGTTTCACATGGGCGTATATTTTTGGTTTGAACTTATCAGTGATGATCAAGATACATGTAGTTTAAAGATAAAGGCCAGTTCTGGTCATGCGATTGCATTGTGAAAGAAACGATGTGGAATCGATCAGAAAAGGTTGATCATCTAGCATATAAGTATTGGTGTGTACTGCAAGGTTCTGGAATCATCAAAATGATAAGAAATTTGGCCCAGTCTTGGTAAAGTTACAAGCACTGTACACAGAAAGATGTATATGGGACTACGCGACCATGTGCGCGATATCTATTTGGTCCCAATAGATATAATAATTTACCAAATATATCAATTGTAGGCGGTTTCCCGACTTTCCCTGCAAAATTTGTATCATCACGTATTAGTCTAAACATATTCTTTCACATGATTGGTAAAGAGAGCTTCCATTTCATTTTTTTTGAGAGAGGGGCGTTTCCAAAACTGGTCTTTACCTTTAAAAAGCAGTTGACTGACCAAAGCTATGTCAAGACATTTTTATCCTGTAAACCGACTTATATGGATTGTGTCCAAAAGATCAAGGCCTTTTGAAGTTACTTGTTATTTCTATCAAGATGAATCTTCCAGGGACTGTCATGTGATATTAGTTTGTGTAGATTGTCACAAAATATTATGCATATTCTGTATTACTTGGAAATTGTATTTGACACTTCCAATAGAAACACGATGTGCATTTGTGGCAAACTCAAGTAAAGGCATACGGAGTGAGTCTATAACTCATGTTTTTATTGCTCACAAAATAAAACAGGTCAGAGTGACTCTGTAATTAAAACACTCATTTATGAAATGGAAATCTTTACAACAGATATGGGTTAAAGTTAATAGAAATATGCTTTTGCTAATTCCTGACAAGAGAAAAAAAAGGGCAGACATAGGATGTAACAAAGGGGGACACATTTCCAAATACCCTATAAGCAAACACAACAAAGAAAGAAAGAAAGGAAAGGATTATCATATTTTAAAAGTTGATGTTGCGTCTAAAATTTTCAAGGGGTACAAAAACACAGGAATTATGAATATGTCATGTATGTTCTATCTGTGAAATTTAATTGTTAGCAGTGTCCTTGTATTCAGATTATGCAAGGAAACCTGTTTACTTTCTAGACTTCCTGTCAGACACTATTGAGTGACTGACTGACATCTTTTTTTCTTTGGTAATAACATACATAAAATGAGCTGTAACAGGTACATGGGCATTTGTCTACATCAATAACCCACTACTTGTAATGGCCAAATATAAACTGATTGAATCTTTATGCAGCACAAAATGTACGACCATTCGGTACAAGGGTCTGAAAATCAGACTATTACTTAGGTGATTGCAATTGCTTATGTCGCTTTGACAACTAATGGTCGTTATTTTACCACAAAAAGCCATTTTCAAACCGTTTCGTTTTGAGGGAAGTTCTAAATAAGTATTGTCTTTCAAATTCCGTTGGAATTTAACCTTTTCATTTTTTTGACCTGCAAATGGGACATAGTACCTTTAAAGAGGAGGCCAGTTTTTTAAAAGTGAAATGGACAGGGTTATAAAAGAAGGTCAGAGGTTTCTCAGATGTTGAGTCATGGTCCCCAGAATACAATGATACTCATCGCATCTTTGGAAGTTTGTCTGACAATGTCCCAATGTCCCTACCCCCCTCCTCCTCCTCTTAAAATTTGATACTTATAGGGAAGTTGGCTCAACAGAGTTGAGCTCAGCTGATTGAAAGTGACTACAATTTATTGCTAAACACGTGTTCATCCTTGTGTTTACTATTAGGGGGGAAAAGAGAGGGGGAATGTACAGAAATAGATCTATGACGTTCGATAGTTTTCCCTTTTCCAGTTTATACACAAAATTTTGAAGGTGACTCGTCACAAAATTGTGTTCTTCCAAAGGTGCGTTGTTCCAAACATTTTTTTATAATTCTGAACCAAAAGACTTCTTTACAATAGAATATTAATGATATTAAAGGGGAAATCCAACCTTGATAGAAAACTACTCTAAAACAAACCAGAAAAATCAGAGAAGCAGATCAGTGAAAGTTTGAACGAAATCGGACAAAAAATTAGAAAGTTGTAATCACAATACGTATGGGCACTATGAAATTTTTGAATGTACAAACGGGAGAGTTGTCCATGAATACATCCACAATCCAGTGACCAAATTACTAATTTGCGATTCGCATAGATTTAGTGATCTCATATTTCAACTACTCATACCTTTCTTTTTGTGGGTCAGATTTTAATTAATTAAGCCTAATTTAAATTTAATTATTATAAACCTTTCAAAAGTTTTGTAATTTAAAAACATTTGAATGTGATCATTCATTATTTTCTCAATATTTGCCCATATGCAATTGCTACTCCAATTGAATTGGCTTCAGCATGTTTTTTCTTTGAAAAAAAATTATTGGTACTCCATGTTTGATCCTTTTTTGTATCAATAATGTACATATGCATTGCTTCACATGCAAAAAATATATGCTTTGTTCAGGCAAATTAGGCTCTCATGTCTGAATATTATAGTGCAATCTATTGATGGAGGCCTATAGTGCATACATACACTGTCAATTTTGTGTTGTTTGATTTGATTGATGTTTAGATTCTTTAGGAAGTCTATCGTATGCATTTCTGAGAAAACACATTGATTTGACGTCCATGCAGCTGTTGCACTTTTCACGTTGCTAGCTACGCTGATAGTAGGTTCATTTACACTGCTGGAAAAAACCCATAAAAAACTGTTAGTGTTTGCTAATTCTTTTTTTTTTTTTTTTTTTGTCACTGTTCTGCTTGCGATAGTGCGGAAACAAAGAGAGTCACATGAGCAAAAACCAGACTGTGGGTGCATTTATGCTCAACTTTTTCTGGCCAGAATCAGGCCTTTGTTACGTGGTTAGTTCAAAACACGGTTGCGTCCTTTCTCATTTTCGTAGAATCGCTGATCGTAAACTCTCAAAAAGGTGCGTTTATGATCGGCGATTCTCCAAAAAGACGGTTTCTGGGGAAGCATAAACGCACAATCATTTGTAAACGCGTTTAAATGACGTTCCCAGGGTCAACGTAGCATGCGCAGTGCAGGTTTGCGAATCCAGCTGCAGAGCCCGAATTTGCCTGAAGGAGCCGGAGAATAGTGAGTTTACGATCGCCGATTACGATCGCCGATTACGATCGCCGTTTATCGGTTATTCTACGAAAATGAGAAAGGACGCAACCGTGTTTTGAACTAACCACGTAACAAAAGCCTCATTCTGGCCAGAAAAGGTTGAGCATAAACGCACCCTAATTCACCAGTGTAAAGGAAGCAAGCATTTACATTGCAAAAACTGCTGCCGTTTCAGCTGGAGTATTAAAAAAACAGCCACTGCACTCCAGAGGTTGAGTTTTCAATTCAGGTTATTCTTTGGTCATGTTTATAGGTCTTTGCTTAGCAACTTCAGGCGAAACTCCAGAATGTGAGAAAAACCAATGTTTTTTGCTTGCAGTGTAAATGCCCCTATTACTGAAGCGCATTTATTGATTTCTAGATACCCATGGAGGGCCTGGTGATTTCAGTGAATTTATTGATATCAAAATGTCTGAAGCTAAAGTAGTAAATAGAATTGTTTTCCAAGAGATTTCTATCTGTATTGTGCTAGCACTGATATTATCTGATCTCATACATTTTGAAAGGAGAACAATCAATATTTTCTTACTTTTATTTTTTAGTTGTTGCTTTTTTGTTGTGTGCATGTTTGTGTTTCGGTTTGTTTTTATTCACGCTTCAAATTTACTTCTGTAAAGAAGTGCTTGTTACAAGGGGTTGCCTAAAAATTGCTTTCTAAATGATTTGAAGGTAAAAGAAATTAAATCTCTGAAATAGCTTCTCCTTGCCAGCCCCGATTTAGAATTACCCTCCCCTTTAAAATGCTCTTTTATCAGTAACAGTTGGAATTATCAACAATTCCCTTTTCTGTAGCCACTCTTTCTAAAGGCTCAGCTTTCAATAATGTGGAGTGAATCTTGAAATCAAAGTTTGAATGGTAGTTATAGTTGGCAGGAAAGACAATAATTCATGTTAGTAAGGTTGTCGATCCTCTGTCACAACTGGTTAATTGTCCAAGCTCTTTGGAGATGAATTTGATTTTAAGTATGAATTATTTTGTCACCTGGAGGGGCATAAACTCAATCATTTTACAAAGAGTTAATACCCTCTCAAGTTCAGCACGAGATTTCTGGTAGTCTAGTCGCAGGTAACCGTTTCTTCCACTTTAAGTTCAAATTCAAACATACTTGTATGACAAACACACATGCACTTTCAACATGGAAGATAGGTGCAATTGCTTGGACAAAATGTGAATGAAAAATTTACAAAATATTGATATATTGCATTTGTTGAACTCTGTGACCATGTCAGGCTCCTAGTATCACCAGCCAAGAGGAAGTTTTCATTAAATTTGATGATTTTTCAAAGAAATGAGGATCATGTACTGCGGCTGGCTTTGGCCTCAAGTAATGGTTTCCTGTCCCATCCATTCTTCTCTGGGGTTATATTTAGTTCGAAACACCTCACGATCATTAGAGGTTTTCGCGTTCCTGTTTCGGAATTGAACCCCAAAAATCCAAGTAAGGATGAGGAAGTGGGACATTTGTTGCATTTCTTCATCACCGATCTGGTGATCGTGGTTAGGTTCTATTTCTGAGGCATACCCACGCATTGTTTGCGGTTTCTGAGAAAAGCAATTAGATTTGACCGAAGTTATTGAGATTAGCAGCCAGATGCTCTCAGAAGGCCCGTCTTCATCAGACCGAAGTTGCAAAATAACCCGCTATTTTAACTAGCCCGATCTCAAATTAGCCAGCTAATTTACGTCCTCATCAGCCCACAGTTGCAATTAGAGGGCTATTTGGTCGAGAAAATATCCCAAGAAATCTTGGTCTTGTTTCCAAAATAGCCCGATATTTGGGAAATAGCGTGCACATTTGCGGTAGTTTGTGATGAGCGTATCGGTCTGGTGAGGAAGCAATTTCAAGCTTTGGGAAAATATCCCGAATCTAAAAATAGCGGGTTATTTTGCAACTTCGGTCTGATGAAGACAGGCCTACTGTAGATGAAATCCATTGAACCTATAAGAAAAATATTGAAAGTGTTAAAATATTGACAGAGCTGATATCCAGGGTTGTTCTTTTGATACTTTCCATTGTTTTTATTTCCAGTGTTTCACCAATCATTCATCTAAATATAGATGATAATAGAAGCCTTTTGCAGGATTATAGAAATGATTGTAATAAAAAGTTTTAGATGTACAGTAATTGTATCTACCGGTACCTTGTTTCTGAGGCGCATCAAGGCATTGTTTGTGGTTTCTTGGAAAGGTATTTTTTATTAGATGTGACTTGGATGATTAAGATAGGTATAAATAGCAACCGGCTGCACTCAGAATAGATACAATTTGTTAAACTCAGGAGAAAATATTGAAAGGTTTGTATATTGAAAGGTTTGAAAAATATTTGCAAAGATGACGGCAGGTTTGTTCTATTAATACTTTCGATTGTTTTTCTTTCCAGCGTTTCACCCATTATTCATCTAAAAGTACATGATATTATAGAAGCCTTTTGCAGACTGATAGAAATGTTTGAAATAAACATTTTTAGAGATGGATCTCGATGTACTTGTCTCTTTCTTGTTTCTAAGGTACAACAAGGTTTCTTGGAAAGGTATTTTTATTAGATATGACTTGGATGATTAAGACAGGTATAAATAGCAACCGGCTGCGCTCAGAATAGATACAATTTGTTGAACTCTCAAGAAAATAATGACAGGTTTAAAAATATTGGCAAAAATGACAGCAGGGTTGTTCTATCAATACTCTCAATTGTTTTTCTTTCCAGCGTTTCACCAATTATTCATCTAAAAGTACATGATATTATAGAAGCCTTTTGCAGACTGATAGAAATGTTTGAAATAAACATTTTTAGAGATGGATCTCGATGTACTTGTCTCTTTCTTGTTTCTAAGGTACAACAAGGTTTCTTGGAAAGGTATTTTTATTAGATATGACTTGGATGATTAAGACAGGTATAAATAGCAACCGGCTGCGCTCAGAATAGATACAATTTGTTGAACTCTCAAGAAAATAATGACAGGTTTAAAAATATTGGCAAAAATGACAGCAGGGTTGTTCTATCAATACTCTCAATTGTTTTCTTTCCAGCGTTTCACCAATTATTCATCTAAAAGTACATGATATTATAGAAGCCTTTTGCAGACTGATAGAAATGTTTGAAATAAACATTTTTAGAGATGGATCTCGATGTACTTGTCTCTTTCTTGTTTCTAAGGTACAACAAGGTTTCTTGGAAAGGTATTTTTTATTAGATATGACTTGGATGATTAAGACAGGTATAAATAGCAACCGGCTGCGCTCAGAATAGATACAATTTGTTGAACTCTCAAGAAAATAATGACAGGTTTAAAAATATTGGCAAAAATGACAGCAGGGTTGTTCTATCAATAATCTCAATTGTTTTTCTTTCCAGCGTTTCACCAATTATTCATCTAAAAGTAGATGATATTATAGAAGCCTTTTGCAGACTGATAGAAATTTTTGAAATAAAGAAAGTTTAAAGAGATGGATCAACCTCAATATAGACATAATGATCTTATGTTTTGAGGCATACCTAGGCATTGTATATGGTTTCCGGGAACAGCGATTAAATTTGACTATCAAGTAGATTTAAATTTGGGTATTAATTTTAGCAACTAGAATAGATACAACCTTAGAAAAACCGCAAGAAAAAAATGAAAGTATTAAAAATATCTTCAAAGATGATAGCAGGGTCTTTATATCAGTTCTCCCTTTTGTTTATTCTCCAGCTTTTTCTCATTATTACCTAGGAAAGTAATCGATATTTTAGAAGCCATTTTTAAAGGAAATAACTATTTTAAATATATAGAGAACTTATAGATGGATCAACCTCGATATCATCTATTTCTGAGGCATACTGGCACATTGTGAATAGTTTCTGGGAAAAGCAATTCAATTTCTATATCAAGAAGATTGATTGTGGGTATCAATAGCTATGAGATGCTCTTAAAATAGATACAACCTTGCCTTGGAGAAACTACAAATTATTATAGTCTTTAAAATGTTACCAAAGGTGATGCATATCGGTCCTTCCTTTTGTTTTGTTTTTCCAATAACTTCCTAATATATACGTCTAAAAGTAGAAATGACAGAAGCCTTTTATGGAATGATATAAATACTTGTAATAAATGAATTTGAAAGAATTGGTAATGTAGATTTGTAGGATTCTTTTTCCTTTTGATGCTTATGTTCATGTGAACATAGCTGCCATAATTTTTCTGAATTCATCTTGTTGAAATCATCAATTGATTTGATCTTTTCTTTGAAGCATTAATATAGCACATGCATTTTTCAAAACAATTTAAGAAAAAAGGATGATGGTTCCATTACCCCCAATGAATTCAACTGCATTGTGTATGGACATGAAACCAAGAGCAATTAAAAGAAGGAAATTATTCAGTTATTTTTAGAATAAATCCCAATCATTCTTTGCTCTTTTCAGGAAAGATTATTATTCATATCATGACTTCTAGTAATGTGTATGGAAGTGAAAGTGGCTGTTAATGATATTGATTTGTTTGATGCTTTATTCAACTTTTACTAATTCTAAAAAAATGATTTTTCTCAACACTTATTGGCTGTGCAAAGTACTTGATATACAACTATCAGTTAATGTTCAAAATTGTCTGAAGTATGTCCTTATATTTTGAAATCACGCTTGTAATTTGCCATGAGTAGCTTCTGTGTAGACATTTATGCAGACTTTGCATTGCTCATTTTACACATGTTTCGTATCTATAAAACTTAGAATGCCTGCCTGGAATTTTTTCATTTTGTTTTTGTTTTAGAGTTTTGTATAATTATGGTGAATATTTTTTTTAACTTGAAGCTGGGCAAGTCCAAGGTATGTCCCGTATGTTACCAAGTATTATATTACTGAATTTTGAACATAAATTGAAGTAAGAAATATTGCTTTATTTGATATGTTGTCTGATTCCAGCTCTGCGGGTAGGGCTCTCAGCTTGATACAGTCATCATATATACAATTTGTTTTTAGATGTGGTCGGTTATGTATGGTAGCTTGGACTTGAGCAGTTAAGTCAAGTTTAAAGACGCATAGTAGTGGGCTCTCATGGGGAATTCGACTCCATTCGGGTGTTCACTCAATAACAGGTGTTGACAATCAACAGGATTAGTCTTCCTTTTTATCATTAACAGGCCTGATGTAATGCTCTACCTGATTTCCCACCCATTACCACATATGGTAAAGTCATTATCTTACATATTCCTCACCCAAAGGCTCTTCGAAAGACTAGGGGGTATTTCTTGATGGGACTACGGGTTTGCTGTGTGCAGACTTGTGAACCCATTAATGGTATTTCCACCAAGTCTGGTGTCAGTGAATTATGACATTCTGCACATGGAAACTGATGACACTCTCCCTTTAAGGGGCTATGCTATGATGAAACATGTAATTACCATGTCCCTCTTAATTTACTCTCACTCCAGGATCTAGAAGTGACTGGAGACAAAGATGACAGCAGATCCCTTCATGTGACCGTCCACCAACGATCTACGGCCTCCCACACGCCAGACCGGTACCCTCCTCGCTGCCCGCTTCCAATTTGATGATCACATCCGATGCATGGCAGCCAAGCAGAGATTGACCAAAGGTAACTTTCACCATCTTGTATTGACAAGAGCTCCACCATGGTTACAATACCACTGCATAACCTTTCTTCTCAGGCAACGGCTCTAGGCTTGATGAAGATAGTGATTCCTTTTCCATGTGGCTCCTGTATGGAGAAAGACTCTCAGCTAGGGTCCCAAAGTTGTATGGCCCATTTGTCCTTTGTCCCAGAGACCCACACTTTTCATTCTATTGAATCCAAACACAAAATATTATTGTAAATTTGGGCACAGCATACTGTATTTTGCATCAGAGTACACTTCACAATGAAGTTATCTGTTTCGGGAAGAAAATCTAGTAATTCCTTGTCCAAAGAAACATTTTTCATCACACAAATTTGGGGATTGGATTAGCTGCCAACAGCATGGAAGTTAAAGGGTTGATTTGATTCATAAGCTTTTGTTTAAATTATCAATATAAAAAAATGTGACATGAGAATGCAGCCTAGTAAAGTTTGTTCCATCTTGTCCGTTTGTGATTGATTAACAGGTCGTCAGAAGGCTCGCCAGGCCCAGATGGCATGCCTTGCTGAACTTCTAGAGATACCCATCAGCCATCACACTGGTCTCTACGGTTCCTCCTCCGCCATCTCCCACCATCCTGGCATGGCCATCGCTGTGTCCAGCTCCAAGGGAGGGGCTAGTAGCCCCAGCACTGCAAGGTAGGACAACCCGAAACATTTCTTGATATATACTGTACCATGGACCTACTACGACTTGTAGTAGGTCCCTGATTGTACCTGACTGCTAAGAAAGAAAGTTTACATTTACAGGTAGAAATAGGGTACCAGTACCTTAGTTTAAGCCATGTCCAGAAGGCTTTTGATCAAAGTGCTAGTAGCCCAAGCAAATCAATGCGGGACAACTGACACATTTGTTGATTGTACCTGACTTCTGAAAGAAAGAAGTGTTAGCTTACAGGAAAGGAAGGAAGTAGATTATGGTTAAAGGTAGTGTCTGGCCGACCTGTTGATCAAGGGGCTAGTGGCCCCAGCACAGCACTGTAGGACAACCCACAACATTTAAAGATGTTGATGGTGATGTTGCCTGCTTGTCCTGAGAAAAAGATGTCTTAACGATGAGGGATTTGTTGGCCAAGGGAATTGTAGCCCCAGCACAGCAACTTCCGACAATCTTAACATTTGTTGATGTTAATGTTGGAAATTTTTACCTGCCCGTTAAGAAAAAATGTATGTACTTACAGGCAAATATCTAGGGACCTATGGTTTAAAATTGTGTCCGCGGACTTGTTAATTGAGATGCTCGTAGCCCCAGCACAGCAAGGTAGGACTATCCAAACAATTGGTGATGTTGATGCTGGTCTTTATTTTTAATACTCACCAGAGAAAAATAAGTTTTGAGATTACAGGATAGCAACTTGGGGACCTGTTTCTTCAAGTTATATTCAAGTGGTAGTATGTAGCCCAAGCACTGTGCGGCTGGACAACAAAAACATTCTGTTGATCTTTAGTGGTGGTTATTTTACCTGACTGCTAAAAAAGCATAAATGCTTGTTAGTAAGTGACCAGAGGACCGACGGCTTTAGGTCCTCTCCGAGGGACCATCTTTAGTGGACTAGTTAGAAAATTGGGGCTATCAGAATTGGGATAACAGGTATGAGAGGACATATGACTTTGGGCCATGTCATAGGGATTTCATTGTTGATAAAGGATTTATGTGTTATCAAAGGCCACTAGCATGGTTTTGAACCTGGGACCTTCGGGTTTAAAGACCACCATCCTGTGCTCTATTAATTGAGGTGATGCGGCGTCCATTTTATACAAACCCAATCCTTGCAATGGGTGACATTCATTTCTTCATTATGAAAACAGAAACAGGTGTAGGCCTTTATAACATGTTGTAATTGTTGTTCACAATGAACTTATTTAAAACCACTCCCCTAAAGTCAAACCTCTACAAGGAGGTTCTCCCCTAAGTAAGAAAAAAGAACAATAGCAGTTCAGAGTTTTCTTATTGGCTAAATTAATCTGTTTTCCCTCCTCATATTGGCGACAATTAATCTTATTTCCCACTCCTTCATAGTTTTGAGAAAAATATAAACATTTACTTAATTTACCAATGTGAAAGAAAATTGCAAACTGTAATAATAAAAAAATTGCCAATTTGTACACGAAAATAGTGATTTTATATTTCACACTGTGTTGCCAGTTTAGATTCTTTAATGATAAGTTATTATTTAATCACTCTTATTCTAATCGCTCTGATTCTAATTGCTCTTATTCACGCACAGCACAGTTACTGCATTGCTCTCCGCTATGGGTTAAAGGTAAAGACCAGTTTTGGAAACGCCCCTCTCTCAAAAAATGAAATGGAAGCTCTCATTACCAATCATGTGAAAGAATATGTTTTGACTAATACGTGATCATACAAATTTTGCCAGGAAACCACCTACTAATTGATATACTTGGTAAATTATTATATCTATTGGGACCAAATAGATATCGTGCATGTGGTCGCGTAGTCCCATATACATCTTTCTGTGTACAGTGCTTGTAACTTTACCCAGACTGGGCCAAATTTCTTATCATTTTGATGATTCCAGAACCTTGCAGTACACACCAATACTTATATGCTAGATGATCAACCTTTTCTGATCGATTCCACAACGTTTCTTTCACAATGCAATCGCATGACCAGAACTAGTCTTTATCTTTAAGGCTAGTATAGAGAGTAAATTTAAAAGTATCCTTAAAAGAACCAGCAACCATATTCTTCCATAATCTTTCAGTCACACGATAGCTTCTTATTTTATGTGGTGTTAAATTACCTCCATTCACCACATACATGTAATCTTAGTTTATTATTCTAGTATCATATTCCCGCTGGTTGTTTGTAGATGGTGCTGTACCAGTATAAACAAAGATTTACATTTCCTAATGTGCATCTTAAAGACCCTGTCGGAAGTGAAAATGAAATAAATGAATTATATATCAAAGGAAAGCTAACAAGCCATAGATTATAATAATACCAATTATATGCTACTTTAGTGCCTGTCAGACGAGTAACAGCTCTCTGAAAACTCGAAATCTAAAGCTTTGAAAATCGGGAGTTGTCGACCTAAAAACTAGCTATCGAATTGATGACATCATCGTATGTGGAGTACGCAGATTCACAATGACTTTGCATTAATTAAGCATGGCTCATCGCCTCAGCTATATATAGGTGAGCCGATCGGGTGCACATGTTATCTCGTCACTGTAACTGCAGCAAATTTGACCCCTGTTGACCTGTTATTTGGAGAGGTGCGGAAAATAAGGTTTTAATTCGCTTTTGTGCAATACTGAAAGGGAAAATATTTTGAACTCCTTTATATTTGTATTCTATGTTCATTCAGCTTTCCATTGATAAAAAGTTGTATTTTCATCAGATAGGGTCTTTAAGGTTATATTGCCAAGTATTTCAGTTCCTTACAGAATACAATACCAGATACTTTTCAAACTTTTAAATTTTTGTCCACCACTCTTCCTCTATACATCTCGACTCTCTTTCAGCAACGGAGAACATCATGTTCACGCCGATCTACATCAGCTCCTTCCTTTCTCATTCCCAAATCCCGAAAACAGACTGGCTTCAAATCATTTCAAACCGTTGCCCCACACCTATGGAACAAAGTCCCTGCTTTTCTGAGAAATAGTACTTCACTTGACTTCTTTAAAAATCATCTGAAAAGACACCTCTACAATTCTTTATTTGTCCTTCAACTAAGTGACAGCGCTTTGAATCCTCTGGAAAAGGTGCGATATAGATCCAATTATTATTATTATTATAATAATTTCAATGTTTATCAGCCTTGAAGAGCCATCCACCTAAGGCAGGCTAGGTCTTGTTCTGGCTCCGGCATTTGCTACAGCGTCAATTGTTATGGGCAAGGGTGAGGTTTGCAGTTGAGTTTTAAGTTAGTTTATGTTTTAAGGGGAAATCCAACCCAAATAGACAACTACTCTAAAAGAAAGCAGAAAAATCAGAGAAGCAAACTGATGAAAGTTTCAATTAAATCTGACTAAATATATAAGAAAGTTATGAATTTTTGAAAGTTGTAATCACTATACGTATGGGCACTTCAAATTGGCTGAAGCGGTAATGTCAATGTGAATGATGTAGTGCCGGACTACTTTCCCATCTGTTCCAACATATAAAATTACTAAAATTTAAATTTTTTTTTTTTAATTCATTGCTCAGGAGGGTCTATTCTTTTTAGAGGACCTATAATAATATGCTATCTATAATATATTTTGAGTAGTGCCCCAAGGGAGAAGGAACTTAATACGAGAAAAACAGAAATTAATGATATTTTTGTACACGGCAAATGGGAGAGTTATCCACGTCCTACCTCACAATCCACTGATCGAACTACCAATTTGAGATTCGCATCGACTTAGTGATCTCATATTTCAAACATTCATAACTTCCTTACTATTGGTCCGATTCATTTCAAACTTTTGCCATTCTGTTTCTGTTATTTTTCTGCTTTCATACAAATCAACTTATTACAAGGGTTGGATCCAGGGGGGTGTTTCACAAAGACTAAGATCGACTTTAAGTTGGACTTAAGTATAACAGGCCGTTCGTGCCATTGTTTTCTCTCATCATTTACTGGCATTGGTCTCTCACGGGACATACAAATCATGGTAAAAAATCTACAAAACTTACATTTTTTGATAATTCATTATTGAAGGAAAAAATATTATCTAAAGATCATAATGGTGAGAGCAAACAATGGCACGAACGGCCTGTTATACTTAAGTCCAACTTAAAGTCGATCTTAGTCTTTGTGAAACACCCCCCAGGTGTGGTGTTAAGAAGTCAGTTAGTGTAGGATGTCGACCGAGTCGAACTTCACTCTTGAAATTTCATTTTATGTCAATTGAACAAAAACTCAGTTGATCAGAAGGGTGAAGTTCTCTATCATTAACAAGTTGCAATAACTATATTCACACGGTACTCTTGTAGTTATAAACTTTAAGTTTGCGAAACATCATAGTTATAAGCAACAATCTACCATCCACGACAAGGGTTCTCACTTGACCGAAACAACGAGTATTCAAAGTTAACTATAAGCGGGGGAGAGCATTCATCTTAACTACAAGCTGGCGTAACCTTGAAGTTGATTACGTCCGCACGGCACATATAACTTCAAGTGAGGACCCACACTGCTCGTAGTTATCACACACAATTTTAGATCTGTCATGGTTTGCAACTTTGAATTGACTAAAGTTTCCTAATAAACCACGAGTGCATCCGCACGGTCCCCAACTATGACATAACTTCGGAGTTTATAACCACAATCTTAACTTCAAGTTACGTACTGTGGTTTAAACCACACTATTAACAAGTCACAATAAGAAAAGGCATTTTATTGGCGGTAACAAAAGGTATGTCGTCATCAGCTCGAGATTGCCAAATAGCCCGCTATTTCTGATTTGGGAAATAAGCCCGAAGTTCAAATCGCGTCTTCATCAGCTCGAAATGTTTTGCTCAGCGTTCGCGCATAGTGCGAGTCTTCGGGCTGGTGAAGACGCACCGGACAAATAGCAGGATATTTTGTCAAATAGCGGAATATTTTGCAAACTAGCCCAAGATATCTTGGGATGATTATCTCGACCAAATATCCCGCTAATTGCAAATGCGGGCTGATGAGGACTCAAATTAGCTGGATAATGATGATGATGACAGGCCTAAAGACGTAAAAGAGTACCAGTAGCGGAAGCTGTTATCTTTCATCATTAAATGTTATGACTCAGGGTGATATGTACCAAAAAGTGGTCTAGAGTTTCAAATGTGTTGATGATCCTCTCTCTACCTGTATAGTATTCAAGGTTATATTGAAGTATTGAAGATAATACAAAGTTTTGGTATGGGGTCATGAATTTGATTCAAATGAACATATTGGAAGCATATGCGATTTTACAATATTCAATGATCATTGTCGCGGTTGAAATTGAATCTAAAGTGATGAAATTGTAAATAATAAACTCTTTATGTGGTATAGCTCCCTCTGAAGACTGATATTACTTTAGCTTTAAAACAATGTTTTTGGACTATAATCGACCAATTTGCTATTACTGTTTGGAAATTATATATCAGAACTGCATATTCTGAGATTTTCATGGTCGCAGCTACCATGGAATGGCCTTAGGCGCTATTTGAAATATTTGAAATTTACCGGGAGCACTTGTAAATTTTGATTATTCAATTTCTCGAAAGCAGAAGTGTTTTAGGGGCTTACTTTTCTAGTGCTTATAATACATCCACAGGGGCATCCAAATATATCAAAATTTTAAAGAATTACTATCCATCCAATTTTCCAAATTTTCTAAAACTTTGCATTACCTTTAAGATGCTATATCATTTATATTGTACGGGTTTTCCAAGGCATCTAAATTTCCTTTTCCTTTCTTCAATGTTGTATCAATTGGAGTACTACTAAGTTTGTACACGTTTATGTGACTGGTTGCATCTAAAGCCACCTTATATATTTGATTTTCGTTTGATATTTGTTATTTATTTTTTTACGCCAAGACTTTTTTATGGTTGACACACTCTTTGAAAAGATTCGGTATCCCTTTTGTTAAAGGATGTTAAACACCATTAAATTTGACATGTGTGAAACCTTCCTGTCTCACATGTCGTCAATACTCACGGTGGACCAAATTGCCAAAATGCACGAAAATACACTGCCTTGTTGCCCTTTTCCATGTACTTATATATGTTAAAATCAACAGGTGCACAAAAATGTCAACAGAAAACACTAAACGATAAGTGTATAGTTATCCTTGAAAATTATGGAATGCCATAGTAGTAAAATGGGGCAAGAAAATACAAAGACAATAGGGCCATTTACATAGCCCCAAAACCATTCTGAAATGCTGTAGGTTTTTTGGACTCCCATTTATACTACTGGAAAAACCCATAAGAAAACCATTGATGCTTGATAATTCAGGGGGTGAGTTGTGGGCATATGCCACTTGTCGCCATCCTGCATGCGTTAGATAGTACATCTTTTGAAGTCTTTCAGAGCATATTTTGTATGGGTGGAGTCCATCATTTTATTACTATAATGCTATTTAACTCTCTATTATCACAGTCTATTGTCTATACATTGTGTTTGAGAAATCTTCCCTTTTTTCTTTTGATTTTTTTTTTTCTGTCGGGGAATGAATCCTTGAGCTCGTCTCCCTTTCTGTAAAGAAGTTTTTGATGAGAAAATAGTAGTTGGTCTAAAATTATATGGAAAGCTCTTATTAACACTACTCTTTTCTTTAATACCCATACAATCTCATTAATGCCTCATTGAGGCGTTTTTATGCCTCCGCTACAAAGTAGCCGGAGGCATTATGTTTTCTGGTTGTCCGTCCGTCCGTACGTACGTACATCCGTACGTACGTCCCGTTCTCGTGATCGCGTTATCTCAAGAACCGATGAATGGATTACCGCCAAACTTGGGTCATGTATGTATCTTGCAGAGCTAATGAACTGATTAGATTTTGGGGTCACGAGGTCAAAGGTCAAAGGTCACAAGGCTCATTATGTATGCAAAAATAGCTCGTGATCGCGTTATCTCAAGAACCGATTGATGGATTACCGCCAAACTTGGGTCATGTATGTATCTTGCAGAGCTAATGAACTGATTAGATTTAGGGGTCACGAGGTCAAAGGTCACAGGGCTCGTTATGTATGCAAAATAGCTCGTGATCGTGTTATCTCAAGAACCGATTGATGGATTACCGCCAAACTTGGGTCATGTATGTATCTTGCAGAGCCAATGAACTGATTAGATTTGGGGGTCACGAGGTCAAAGGTCACAGGGCTCATTATGTATCCTAAAATAGCTCGTGATCGCGTTATTAGAACCAACAGATGGATTACAATCAAACTTGAATTTTAAAAATTCCTTCCATTTTGGTTTGTAAAATTGCTCTATGGCGGGGGCATCATTTTCGACTGCGCTGAAGTTGAAGTTCCATCTAGTTATAAAGGATTTCTTCACATTTTATGGGCAAAGTATTTTGATCCTTTTCATGTCCTATCAACTGTGGTAAGTTTCTCTTTTCATCATAGACTTACAGCTACCCTGTCCCTTTAATAGTTTACAATGCTCTCTTTCACAACTCATTTTCTATCAATTTGCTGGTATCCTAGGTGCATTGTTACAGAATTTGTTAAGAGTGACTCGGTAACATCGTTGAAGGTTGATGAAAAAACTGTGTAATTTTTGTATGAAATGTTACTTATTATATTCCTTCTACTGTACTAACCCTCTAACATGCACAATATCCTGAAAAATATTCATGGTTTTCTTTGAAGGCGTCACTGTGCGACACCCTCTTACAGTAAATTCTCCCAACCATTTTTTAATTTTCCCAACCGTTTTTCCATGAAAATAAGACATAAGACAGGCTTTTAAAAATCTTTCAGCACCTAAATGTCTGCAATGGTATATAGGGCCAATTCATTGCTTTGTGATGATTTACATTCACCTAAAATGTAATTAAATTTTAATAATATAGTTGGGAGAATTAACCTTAATAAGGCCCCGCGATTTTTTCGAGTCTTGCGCATCTTTTAAAACAATTTTTTTTTTAATCGGACCTACCGTTACAAAGTCACGTGACCTTTTGTCTTTACATGTCGGCCCGAAAATCGCTCATTTTCGTGATTTGTGTACAAAACATATGGAAATATCATTTTTCCTAAAAGAGATAAAACATTGGTTATTTGATCTTGTTTAAAGTTTAGGTGTTTGTTTTGGGTGTCAAAATAGTTAAATTATAGTTAGAAATGAAATAAAACAACAAAAACAATAAAATACATAAGTTAAAAAAACAATGAAATACATAAGAAATTATCAAAACAAGAGATAACATGAGGAATAACCTAGCTTTCCAAATTTTTTTTTGTATTATTATTCCAAATGGTCTAACAAACATATGTAGTGGAAAAGAAAGCTTAAATATGAAGAATATATGATTTATTGGTAAAAATATGAATTTTTTGACCTTATTTGCATAATTTACCATAAATATGCAAATGAGTAATTTTTTCAAAAAATTGAAATTGCTATAGTATTCTATACACTTCACTTGACATGCATGCAAATTTTTCGGGGCGATCGGCTGATCGCCGCGAAAATTTGCATGCATGTCAAGTCTTAGTCATAATGGCCCCGGCCGTATTAAAGGTGATATTCATAGAAGAGCCCTAAATATGAAGATATTCATATCTACACAAAGCTTATAAGCCATACAATGAGCTTGGATGACATTCAAACAATATAACACTTCCGAAAAAGCGAAATTAGGGTGAAAACAATCACCCTATTCTCTGGGACAAATTTGCCCTATTGTCATCCGAAACGGCCTTTAGCTGTGACGTAGGAAAAGGGAGGCGTGGCTAGTGTGCCACTTCCGGATATCTAGTAGAACGCATGTATAACATTATAAGGCTGAAAACACAGCTTCAACTTATGTGTTATTTTACCCTTACTATAGAATAAATTATAATACAACATCGTTTGTAAGTTACTTCTCATTAATATTTCCATCTTGATATTCTAAGAAATGTATTATTTGTGAAATAAAAACGTTGAAAAATGGGGAAAAGAAGGTGAAACTATGGCTGTGTCCCCGGCTTTGTTGTACAGCGAGCCTGCATATATAATGGGATTTGGGTGGGCGATTTTTACCACCATGTAGTTTCACTTTGACATATCAGTCGGAGACTTCACCTCTTCCACTATGGAAAAAACAGTTAGTATTGATTTAATCATTATTATGAATAAAATAAAATTCAAACAAATCGAAGAATATTTCATTTAGTCGATCGTATCATGGCTAGATTAGCTGGAAAAATCGAGGCGATTCTGCTGTTGTTACGATTCATCTGCGAGTAGTGCGGCTCTTGGCAGCCGCATTACCTACACGGCTGATCGCTGATTGAATTTAGTATCGCTGGCGGATTTACATTACCTGCGCGCACATCAAAACACACGTAAACGTGACTGCACTGCACACACCGCACACACACAGTACTGTACGCTTGCATTTCAGTCGCGATAGACGAAACCCTTACGAAACCAAACCAAAACAAAACGGCGAAATACACTATTCTATGTAATTATAGTTATCGACAAATGAAAATGGAGAAGAAACATTATTCATTGTTATGTCAAAGGAAATTCCACCTCGGAACATGATTCTACTAAAGGTAATTTTGTTTTGAAACACAGCTAGGTTGATTTTTCATACTATCTCCGTGTACATACAGCTCAGCTGGCAAGCTAAAGCCGGTGAAAAAGTTGAGTTGTAAACAGTTATTTTATGGATATTGTCACTTTTTCAATGCCAATAATGACATGAATATTGACATTAGGATATGTTTCAGGACGGGAGAGGACAACTGTATGCCAGATATTGACCATTCAGGCAATATTTCAATCGTTTTGAGAGAGTGGAACTGACATCGACTCTATGAACATTTGTGTGTAGATCGCAGTTAGTCTCTATAGCTGCGTGAAGCATATCCCGGCTCTGACGTCACTCACAAAGCCACTTTCCCTTAGGCGATTTCGTAGGTCAGGATAGAGTCAATTTAGTGAAATTTGATTTTCATAAAACACAAAACTGCACACTTTCATGGCATGTTAGCTGCATAAATTGCTTTAATAACTCATTCAATTATAAAATATACTATTTTTATTTGATTTTATTTCCTATAAGTATCAACTTTAAGAACTCAAATAGCCCGGCCTTATTAGGGTTAAGGAATCGATCAGATCAGTTTTTCCAATTTTTATCATTAATAATGGTCGGTTTTCACTCAAACTTTCAGATTATCTTTAATTGTACATCTAGCATAGAAGTCACTACCTTAGCACCATATTCTCTCATCTGAACAATGTTACCAGGTCCTTTTAAAGCCATGTTTATGGATATTATTATGGGAGGTAATACAAACGAGTTTGCTAAAAAATGGCCAGGGTAGTGAAGAAGATTCTCACTTTCAACAAAACCAGACAAAGTGGAAAATAGATATTGATTTAGCAGATAAGCGCCAGACTGTTGGATCATATCCCCTATTAAAAATTGTCTTCCGAGAATTTGAGACAAACTACCCTGCTTTTTTCACTTCCCAGGGTTTCCCCACTGTGTGTGCAGCTGGCCTGAACAGAAGCAGTTTTAATAGTGAAGTTTAGGCATCCAAAGAGATTTGGAAAGTGAAAAAAAAAGCTTTGGTGGAAAAAAACTACAACAATAAAGTACTTTGATTATTATCCCAGTAATAAAAAATAAGTTAGTTACTTCCCCCTCCTTTTATCTTTCTCCCCCTCCCTCCTCTACCTCTCTCTCTCTCTCTCTCTCTCTCTCTCTCTCTTTCTCTCAAAGATGCCAGGTTTAGGGCAAAAGCCTGCATTCAGCTAAGCCCTTGTAATTTATTTTCAGGCCATAGATTAAGCCTTTTTTAGGTACAAAATAGCTAATTCTAGGTGATTTTCAGGCCTTCTGATCAAGTTGATTCTAAATAGAGTACCGAAGCTGTGACGTCATAAAAATCTATTTTTGGAATTTCTCAATTTTTTCTTCATTTTCCGAAAGACCACCAAAAATAATGACCAAATGTCGAAAACCAATTGAATATGTTAAGTATTTGCCGAGATATGACCATCTGAGTAAAAAGATTGCCTATGGGAACTCAGTGTTATATTGCTCTGGCTCATAACATTAGGAGCAAGAGCAATATAACACTGAGTTCCCATAGGCAATCTTTTTATTCAGATGGTCATATCTCAGCCAATACTTAACATATTAAATTGATTTTCGACATTTGGTCATTATTTTGGGTGGTCTTTCGGAAAATGAAGAAAAAATTGAGAAATTCCAAAAATAGATTTTTGATGACGTCACACTTCACCACTCTATGGCATCCCTGTTCTCTTTCTCTCTCTCTCTCTCTCTCTCTCTTCTTTCTTTCTCTCCCTCCCTCACCCTCTTTGTTCCTTTCTTTCTCTGTCTCTCTGTCTCTCTGTCTCTCTGTCTCTCTGTCTCTCTGTCTCTCTGTCTCTCTGTCTCTCTTGTGGAGGGATTTCTTCCATCCCCATTTCTTTTGTACTAGAAATCAATGTGACTGAGTTTTAGTTGTATGTATATGCTCTGCAGCTCTGGACTAAATTTTGGTTGAGAGAAAGGTACCTTTTTTAAAAGACTAATCTTATACACCTGAACTACAGCCGTCCTTATATTTATCTGCTCCCTTTCTGTCTCCTCCCTTCTCCCTCTCCCTCTCCTCCCTTCTCCCTCTCCCTCTCCTCCCTTCTCTTCCCTTCAACATTCCCATTTGCACATTCAAATCTACCATCTACTTATCAAAGTTAGCAGCCATAGAGGTGTGCATGTAATATAAGCATACAGTAAATATCCAAATTGAACTTTGATATTTAAGAATTCGCTTCTCACTTCATAATGCAGTCTCTAGATTAATTGCCTCTCATTCGCGATTCCAGGAAATCCAGCAATCATGTATTATGCAACTTTGATGAAAAAGCTCCCTTTTAAGGTTTCCACTTTAGCAATTAAAAGGTTCGGGCGTCTTTTTACTGTGTAAAGATTCACAATTACATGTCGAGATTAGTTCATGTTTTAACTCGGTATATTATCTAACCCCCCTCCCCCAACATCTTTGTACTTGTATGAATAGACCTAGCCTTGTTTAACTTTCTTTTGTAGTTTCGTTTTTTAATTTTGGGGAAGAGAGGATGTCATTCTTGCATGTGTTATGTAATTTAATTTGGCAAATCAACAAATATACCAATACAATTCACATTAAAAGCAGAACTGTGTAACAATGAATGAAAAGAACTAATAACACAAAATTCTGTTTGTGAAAATACATATACACATTTATGATCCTGAATCCAACTGGTCATTATATTACTGTGCCTTCTTTTGGCAGAAATGCATAAATTTTGTTATCTGGAGGCACATAATATTTCCCCCTTTTAAGATGCCAGAGGGGTGTTGTTCTTAAATTAACTTCTTTCACAATTTTCTGAGCAAATCCTGGGCTGATAATTCAAATTAATGAAATAAATCAGTTCATAACCTAAATAAACGATTTAAATAAGCAATCATCCCCATCACCATGCCTTGTCTATTTGTTTCATACTTTCACATTTCTTTTTTTATGCCTTTGTCACTTTTTGTTTTGGGGGGTGGGGGTTGTCCGTCTGTCCCGCTTTTCGATACAACTCAAGAAACATAGAACGGATTTTAACCAAACTTGGATGGAGTATGTTATATGACCATGCAAGGATGAACTGATTAGATTTTTGGTAGATGAGGTTAAAGGTCAAAGGTCACAGGGTCTTAAAGGTGTTTACAAATACCAGAAAAATACCTCTTTACCATAATAACGTGAAAATCATTACAGCAATTCAAACTAAACTTCTTTAGAGCTTCTTCCATTTTCAACATGCATACTCCTATGGACCTGAAATTGTCCGACTCAAGAGTATTATTGGTTCAATCAAATTTGTTGAGGATAAACTGGCTGCAGCCACCTCTATTTGAATCCGGCCCCTGTTTCATAAAACTTGTTATCAATAACAAAAGCTAAATGTCTATGACAAATTTGCTATCGGCCAATCAAATGCCACGATTTCAGTAGCTTATAACAGTTATTGTAACTTGTTATTGATGACAACTTTTATGAAACAGGGCCCAGGGCAGGCATGCAAACTGGCCTGGTTCTCTGGAAAAAGGATTTCAATTATTGATAACAGCTGAAAGGGAATTGGTCATCAGAAGAAAGCTGAAACCATCAAAGATTGATGAATTGATTTGGAGACGATGTAGCTGTTTAGGGAAATTCCCCTTTGAAAAATGAACGTGGGGAGCCTGCAGGGGGGCTAGGGGGAACTGTCGTCGTACATGATTCATAGCTTATACTTAGAAATCGTAAAGCTTTGTGCCGTCCAAGATAGCACAAGCGAAATGAAAGAAATAATGAAATCAAGCAAAAGGACAGCTGAATGATGTTACCATCAGCCATTTGTCATTCAGTTGACATTCACCTTTTAAAAATACCTGTGGAGCCTGTCAGATAGGGGGCACTACATGTACATGCCTTATAAGGAAACAGTGACCCGTTGAATACTAAACGCGGGATAAGTCTGGCTGGAGTCGATGGAAATTGTGTCTTCTACCAAAATCAAATCAAAATTGCATCCAATAGAATGAAATATATCCAGTGACTGCTCATTTGGCAAAGGGCTCATAGGGTAAACCAGGAAATCTTTGATGTGAATTTTCTAAAAATAAAAACCACAAAACATGATATGAAGAAACATGGTTTTGGACGGGAAGTGGTGGTTGAGTGCAGTTCGTATACTAGACAACATTCACACGATGTGTCGATGTTAATTCCTTTTTCAGGTTCTTGCAAGAAACAATGCCTAAGTTTTTTTTTTAATAACATTTGACTACCGGTATGCAACATGATATTGTACAAAATTTCACAAGTAGTTTTACCCCATATTTCATAATGGGATTGTAACTAACACTAGTCAAGCTTCCAAAACTTTATGATTGTTTTTTTTATACAATAGAACATCCTGATGTACACTGTTTGAATTCAAGACCACATACGTCCATCACTCATTTGGTCTGATTGCCAGTTGGTCTGATTCCCAGTTTGTCTATAGCCCATTTTGTCTACCATCCACAAGTTCTAATAATATTTGATGATTATTATTATTCATGATTAAATGGTTATTAGACCATATGGATAGTAAACAAAATGGGCATTAGACAAACTGGGAATTAGACCGACTGGCAATAAGACCAAATGAGTGATAAACCAATAACTGTTAGCCTAAATGGTCATTAGACCAAACCATAAGTAGACGAAATGATTATGAGACCATGTGGATACTAGACGGGCTGGGTGTAGACCATATGGGAATAGACTAATTTGGTAGTAGACGAATTGGTTGTAGACCAAACAGCAATTCACCTATCTGTCAGGTCCAGTCTTTTATTTCTGTATAGGTTATTTCCATAATACAGTTTGAGAATTCTTCCATGAATGGTATCTATTAAATAGCACCTCCAGGCTAATGTCATTGTGACGTATGTTAGGTATGAGGCCCAGGATAGGAGTATAGACTTGGAAGCCAGTGTGAAAGGGTTGCTAATGCGCTGTCGCTCTGTGGCAGGAAAAATTTCCTATCATTTTCATGGTCTGTCTCCCGAGGCCAATAATGTCATCCATAGCGAAGCTGCTACTCAACTCAGGTGAGTTGGTTTCTGGGAACTCGTAATCTTACTAGTCTGCATTTACAGACACTATGTTAGTTTTTGTGCACCTTACAAAACAAATTATGTTGTTCTACTGTTAATGTTATGAAGATGATTTCTTACATTCCACCCTTAGTGAATATCAGTATTAGAGGCTATCAAGGCATACCAGAAGGGATTCTTTAATATTGGTGTCTAGAGACCAAAGGCACCCCACCCCAAAGGAGGCTATAATATCAATGTCTAGATGACATGAGGGCATCCCCACCCCAAGTGTATTCTACCCCTAAGGACATCCCAATTTAATGAAGACGGTGTCTAGGGAAACCCATCCCTTAGGGAAGCCCATTATATCAGTGTCTAGAGACTTACAGCGTGTCCACACACAAAACAATTTATCCCGAAACTCTATAACGAAACGTCGTATAAAGAATCATCGTATAAATTTCAGGGTGTCCACACACAAGAAACGTTGTATAAAGAATCATCGTATAAATTCCAGGGTGTCCACACACACAAGAAAGTAATCCCGAAACTCTACAGCGAAATGTCATATAGGTGCGCAGTTTGCTACTGCGGTCATGAAATGGAAGCGGAAATGAGAGGTCAGGTCTCCTTTCGCGCGAGATCACGTTAAGCCCAGCCCAGTTATACCATTAGTTATACTAGTTACGTCCACACACAACACATTCCGTGATTAGGCGTGATTAGACGTGATTAGACGTGATTCTTTATTGAGTTCTAGTTCGAAACGATGCCCAAACCCGCGTTCGTTATACGACGTTCGTTATATCGACGTATCGTTAGTAAGCGTCCACACACACAATTTCATCGTATAACTATCCCGGTATAACTAATCACCCCTAATCACGGAAAGTGTTGTGTGTGGACACGGGGTTACAGGGCATCCCAGCCGTAAGTAATGCCGTAAAGCAGTGTCCATCTATTGTGAGGGCATCCCACCCAAAATGCCAAGATGCCATAATATCTGTGTTGAGAGGCTACGGGACATCCTACCCTAAGAAATGTCTAGATACTACATGTTCACAAACACACATATATATATATATGTAGGCACATCACTCCAAATGGATGCCATAATACCAATGTCTAGAGATTTAAGAGCATCCCAATTCAAGGAATGCCATAATATCAGTGTCTAGAGACTAAGAGAGCATCATTACCCCCCACACACACACACACACACACACACACACCACCACCACCACCACCACCACCACCACCACCACCACCACCACACCATAATGCAACTGCCTGGAAGCTATAAGGGCCTTCCTACCCTAAGGGATGCCATTAATATCAGTGCCTAGAGACTAAGAGAGCATCATTACCTCACCTCCCCACCCCCCACACACACACCATCACCACCATGATGCCATAATGTATGTGCCTGGAAGCTAGAAGGGCATCCCACCCTATTAAAGGGATGCCATTAATATCAGTGTCTTGAGAC
This sequence comes from Mesocentrotus franciscanus, assembly GCA_037976565.1. Classification (NCBI taxonomy): domain Eukaryota; kingdom Metazoa; phylum Echinodermata; class Echinoidea; order Camarodonta; family Strongylocentrotidae; genus Mesocentrotus; species Mesocentrotus franciscanus. The sequence continues at coordinate 22,305,406 of CP137673.1, forward strand.
CACAAAGGCATCCACCCTTTAAAAGGATGCCATAATGTCAGAGAATGTCTAGAGGCCATTAAGGCATCCCTACACTCAAGGAAAGCCATGATTATCAAAGTGTCTCTCAAGATTACCATCCCATCAATCTTAAGATGAAGCTCCTGGCTTTTCCAGGAATTGGATGCTTGACCTATTTCAAATCCCTGACACGGGAAATAACGCTCTCAAAAAAAAACAGTCTGGGTCTTTTCTCTTTCATTCCAATTCTCCTTATATTAAAAACAGATCGGCCCAGTCATGAATAATATCTGCAATGTTCCAAAGTATATATTATAACAGATAAGAGAAAGAGTAACCTAAGTAGAAAGTTATTTTACCTCATTATTTCATCCTCTATTCCGATTGTGGACATATATTATAAGGGAAATGTGCATTTTCTATACAGATATGTAACACAACTGTTTTTCATTGAATCAGAAAAAGATAAGATTTCCCATGTTTGTATGAAAGAAAAAGGAGACTAAAGTGTGCATGGTGACAAAAATTGTACATCTTTCACATAAATTTGATAAACAGACTTTAAAATATTTATATAGTAATTAATCAGCCATTCCTAACCAATGGTAAACACAATTCATTTAATCAAATGTTTGCTAATGGAGGGTTCCATGAAATAGTTGTCAACTGCTGCCCATAATGGCCCTGTTTGAGAATATTGTAACATGAAACTTGAATTCAGATTAAAAAAGTAGGTATGAGATTGGAGATGAAATATGAATATTGATTGATAGAAAGAAGTATTTCACTTTCTATCTCTTGAACCACAGTTTCTGTCTGTCCCTCTCTCTCTCTCTCTCTCTCTGTCTCTCTCTCTCTCTCTCTTTCACTCTTTCTCCCTCTTGCCCCTCTCCCCCTCTCCCCTTCACTGTTTCTTTCTTTCTCTCTCTCTATCTCCTCTCCCCCTCTCTCTCTCTCTCTCTTTCTCTCTTTGTTGCTCTCTCTCCCCTCTGTCCTCTCTCTGTCTTCTGTAATTTTTGCTCTCTCTCTCTCTCTTCACACACTCCATTCTCTTTTAAACTTTTTTCTTCCTTTTTTTGTTGCACTTTATTATCCTTAAAAAACCCATTTTATTCTACCTAGAGTCTTTCCATCTCTATATTTTGAGAATTAATCTCTACATTACTTAAAGATACTATGTCCCTTTTGCAGTCAACATCAAATTCTGTAGAACTTTGCAGGAATTATGAATATGTCATGTATGTCCTATCTGTGAAATTTAGAGATTAGCAGTGTCCTAATATTCAAATTATGCAAGGAAACCCGTTTACCTTCTAGACTTCACTATCAGACACTATTGACTATTGAGTGACTGACTGACATCTTTTTTCTTTGGTAATAACATACATAAAATGAGCTGTAACAGGTACATGAGCATTTGTCTACATCAATAACCCACTACTTGTAATGGCCAAAATTAAACTGATTGAATCTTTGTGCAGCACAAAACATACAACCATTTGGTAAAAGGGTCTGAAAATCAGACTATTACTAAAATGATTGCAATCACTAAAGTCGATTCGACAACTAATGGTCGTTATTTTCCCACAAAAAGGCATTTTCAAACCCTTTCGTTTTGAGGGAAGTGCTAAATCAGTATCGTCTTTAAAATGCCGTTGGAATTTAACCTTTTCATTTTTTGGGCCTGCAAATGGCACCTAGTACCTGGATTATAAATCAAGATCATTATGCTCACTATGGTTCATGTCATATATTTCACATTTGTCATGGTTAAATAATTTTTATAGACTGTTCATGGTTCATTCAGGTGAATTAAAGCTCATTATGAGCCAGGTCATGCTTGTACAATTAAAACTGTACATAGCAGTAAACTAACAAGGTAGGATTATCGTTTTTCACACGCTGTTTTATAGCTGTATCGAGTTCAATAGCAAACTTGAATCATAAAGGCTTCGGGGGATGAATAGGAGGTTTATTTGTGCTGCTATCTTGCAAATGGTTCCTTTTTTAAACTGGCCTTTGCGATTCAACTTTTTTAAACCGAGACTAAACCACCTGGATGAATCTTTGATTGTCTGTTGAGAGCCAGAAGGGTGTTATAAGATTAAGTTGAGTTCTGGTCATGCGATTGCATTGTGAAAGGAAACGGTGTGGAATTGATCGATCAGAAAAAGTTGATCATGTAGCATATAAGTATTGGTGTGTACTGCAAGGTTCTGGAATCATCAAAATGATAAAGAAATTTGGCCCAGTCTTGGTAAAGTAATACAAGCACTGTACACAGAAAGATGTATATGAGACTACACAATCATGTGGCATACAAATGTGGTCCTCATTTTTAAGCTGTTACATGTCATATGTAGAATATGAAGGCATTTGAAGAGCCATGCTTTTCAGGGAACATTTTTTCTCTGATGATCTTCCACACTTGCATAATAAAATTAAAAACGCTCACAAGTTATTTTTCACCTCTCCCCAGAACTCAACCTTCTCTTTACGTCTAAGTAGAAGTATAGGAGTATTAAATGCCCTTCTGGCTCTCAACAGAAGACAATTTCCATGTAAATGAGGCATTGTATAGATGCTTCTTTGTGTTTTGTGAAAATACCAAATACATAAAGATTATGAAAGTTCACATATTGAAAGGGGTTGGAGGTCTTTCACTTTAATATCATAGCTTGTCACCTGTATGTATGTCTGTGTCTTTCATGATCTTTGCATTGCCCCCTCCCTCCCCATCTCTCATTCTCATTCTCTCCCCCCCCCTTTCTCTATCTCTTGAATTTTTTCTCTCTCTCTTCTCTTTTTTTTTCCTTCCTTTGATTTTTTCTTCTCCTTTTTCCCTTTTCTTCTCTGTACTTTCTTTTCTCCCTTGCAAATATATCTACATATCCATAATTTTCTCCTTTTTGTATTGGTATTCCTGCATAAAACTGATCAATTGCACTAAAAAAGATGTATCTGATCAATTCATGTCAAATTTTTCACACTTATCTCTTTTTTAAAATATTTCTACCTTGTGTATTCATCCAGATCTCCAAATTTCTACATTGCATTTCGGCATTGGTGCATGAAACTGATCATTTATGTGTAAAACATCAATTCATGTAACTTTGTTCACACCGTGTGGTGAGACCCAAGGGTTACAGTGATTATCACATGCATAATACCGGTACATTTGAGAGAATTGCAGTTAAGCCTAACATGCATGTATTCGCCCAGAATTAAACAATTCAAGATTGGTTAGTTTCACACGCTATTCATATCTTTGTTTCTCTCTGATCATAATGGGTGTTTATTTGATACAATAAATCAAGCTGTGCAAATAACATCTGGGCCCTGTTTCATAAAACTTGTAATCAATAACAAGTTACAGTAACTGTTATGAGCTACTGAAATAGTGGTATTTGATTGGCTGAGAGCAAATTTGTCATAGAAATTTAGCATTTGTTATTGATAACAAGTTTTATGAAACAGGGCCCTGAACTGAATTTCAAATCATTGATAAAGCTAGGTATATCTACAGTGCCAGTTGAATGTACTCGGACAAATCTGATTCCTGATATTTGCGTCTTTTGGCAAAATCTTAAAGAGAAGGTTCATTGATTTTAAAAGCTAACTTTATTGTCATTATTGCAAAGGTAAAACTTTGATTGGACAAGGTTATCAAAATTCAATGCTTGGAAACATTCGAAGTAATGATTATCATCAATTACAAAACGCTAAAATACAGCCCCGGCATAGCACCTGAAAAGCTCTCCGATCGCTGCTGAGATGTGTGACGTCACATGTTGAACATGATTTGCACAAGCAGACGATGTCCCATGACATCTCACACATTTTCAGTGCCTGTTTTATGATCTTCTCTTCAGTTATTTCTCTTACTTCACTACCCTCAGGCTAAATGTTTAATCTATTGCCTCACTCTAAACCCCGCGTGGTATTATTTTGATGAAAAATGCAGGATACAAAAATAAAGGAATCCGTCGCTTGTAAACAAAATAAGACGCCATTGTATTTTCAGCTGCATACACCGCGGTATGTTCGGCGTTTCAAGAGGAACAAATTCGTCCATGCTCATTCCGGGGTTTTTAAATGTGAAAGTGTGGTTTCTTTGATTGTTCATTAAACCCTATCCTGTGTATTTACAAACAAAAGAATTTAGTTATCAGAATCGGTTTCATATCCCTTTTGAATGGTGTAAAATTCCATCACATTTATATACACTAAACTCATTATAATTTGAGAAATAATAGCATTGCAATTATGTTCATTCTTTATGGGATGTCGTCTGCTTGGGCAGGATTGGTTCATATTGTGACGGCATTAAAACATCGTTATTTTTCTGACGAATCTCTCACATATCCCAGATGCTATCGAGGTGGTTTTATTTGTATTTTTATAAATCACCCGATATGTAGTTGACCTAAAACTTGTACGATGGCCATCTGTTAGCTTACCAGTTTCTAGTTATACGTTATTTGCCATATTTGTGATTTTCTTTGAACAGGCACTTTAAGAAACAACTGATTCTAGAATTATCGGTCCCCTTTGAAACAAATGTACAGAAAAACTCACAAATATAAAGAAAGAAAGTACACTCCTTTAATTTCTGATATTGAATCACAAGGATACTCTGTACAATACTTGGCTATCGAGGTTGGCTCCCAGGGTCCTATCTCTTTGGAAAATACGCAACTACTAAAAACCATCCTACATGAATTTGGTAAACCAACTAAATTCAAGTTTTGTTGGACAACATTTCTAAATTGGCAGTGACCTCTTCATTTGTTATTTATTATGCAAAAAGCAACCCCAAATGGGAAACCTGAACCTTCCTCTGTGTACCATGTTGCTAGTGTGATTGTAGTAGCCCAAGTAGGCCAGGAGCCAGTATACAAGTAAATGCCTATTATCTATACAACAAATAATAATAATAAATACCAGGTAATAATAAAAACGGTACTTATAAAGCGCATTCCACTGAAGTCTCTAAGCTTTGTAACAAACAAAATACATTGATAAACAATCCCATATTAAACAAAACAAAAATTGTATGTTCCTTTAACTTGATATCCTGTATGGCTGGTGGGGGGTCTAAATTAATACTAAGGTGTCATTGTCAGGATATGAATTTCAAATTGTCTGGATTAAATACCCCTGATTGTAAGAAGAACTTAATTTTTTACTGTATTTCAATACTTCATAAAAAGTTATCACAATACGTGGCTACCTAATCTGTATAACTACCATATTGATTTTTAAAAGCCATACTTAATGATTTGTATCTTTTTACGTTACCTGCTCTGCATGGGACCATTTATCAGGTCAAGTCCCAGGCTTTTCTTTGAATGCCTTTGTCATAATGTCCCTGTTCTTTTATTGCTGAAGTATCAATAAAGTGATATACAAACGATATATCTAGGGTTCAAATTAAAATCTCTTTCTATGCTTGCAGGAGGGCGGGCGGGCTTGGTGAACAATAGTGGGCTCCCCTGGATTTCCGATAATCCGTCTTTGCGCTGTATTAGAAAAGAAAAGGGCTCACTGAAAACTCTGTCTGGCAGCTTGCACTGTGATTCCCCTCCCAAAATATTCAATATAACACATAATAGAGGTAATTTTCCATACAACGAGGGCACAAGGTTTAAACAAATACATTTAATTCCCTTATGATATTTAAAATGTAATTGATTTGTACGAATAAATGAACTAATCATTTAACACTTAACAATGAAATTTAAAATTATCTGTGTTAAAATCAAAATAGTTTGAAGAGGTAACATGTTGCATTGAAAGTGTGGCGGTAACAAATTGGCGGTAATTAGACAAATGAACCATTTACCAACTTTAATATGGCGCTTCTGTTCGCTCAAAATTGTGTACATGTCGCACTTCTGTTTTATTTAGAAAGTTTAGGAAGAGTATCCAAAGAAAAAGAGGGAAGAGGTCTTTACAAAATTATACAAGCACTCTTAAGCTGTTGTTTAGAAAAGTGTTAAATTTGAGGAAGTAATATGGGTTTCTGTATTCCAGAAAACTCTATAAAATTCTTCTCCACTCCCTTAGATTTGTTTTCTTTCTTTATCCTCATTTAAGTTCATGTATATCCCATATAATATAATTTCTCCGAATTTATACAGAAGCTCACTCTCTCTTTACATTTGTGATTACATTTATCTGAAGTATCATGTTAATCCTTCATAGATAGAAGAATCTTCTCGCATCTCCCCAAGCCCAACCACATATGAATCCTTCAAGCCCCCTCTTGGCCTAATCTTGCTCTCTGAGCCCTCGTGACAAGGAATCCTGCCGCAGTTTGAGTACAGATTACTCCAAATCAGGGTCTCTCCTTCCTCCCATTACCAAAATCAAGAGACACGTCTCGCTACAATTTCCTGGAAATCTTGCGGAGATATCGGCTTCAAGTCATTCGCATTACATCGTAAGAGCTTAGAGCAAGATCATCCATTTACATGGAGCGGCATTGATTTCAATATCGTCGCTCTCGAAATCTTCCATGTTTGATTTGCAAGATTTGCACGAGGGATGCAGAGCGAAAACGGAGATGAATCGAGCGCTGTGCAGCCGTCGAAGGCAAGTTCCTGGAAATCCAAGGCATGGGATTGCAGATGCACAATCGCAGCTGAATCCGGGCGAATGATGGAGGAGCGTTTTTATTTGGAGAGCATGATGAAAGTCAGAGAAGCAAGTTTATTCCTAAGAGACGGATTCTTGGAAAATCGTGCAAAGTAATAGAACAAACTTCAACTCTTGCAGCTCAGTGCCCTGCTAAAAGTGCTAGGATTGTAGGATATGGAGAAGAATAAACCAAGCAGCTCCTTGAAATACAAAAAAGACAAGAAGAAAAAAAGGGAGGAAAATGTTCTTATGAAAAATCAGATTGGTTGTTAAGGTTCAAGAAACTTTCCATCTGATGACTTCTTGTTGCTGTAAATTATTCTATCACTTATTGGTCACTCGATAGAAATTGCAATGGTGGTTGTATCTTATCTGATACGTTCTCTACAACTATCTGTAACTGCACATGTACTTTATCACATTAGTATGAAATGTAAGATTAATTTCTTTTCAAGAAACCTAATTACTAGTTTCTTTATTTAAATTGTTTATTCCTTCTTTTTTTTTAAAGTCAATAAGAAATGCCATTTTGTAATAAAGAAAGGTCGTTTGTATGCAGTAAATATTTTAAATATTCTTCTCACTTCTTCCTCTTTCAGTTTTGAAGTACATCTTCTGTCTCTTCTCTTTCTCTTCATTGTGATCAACTGTGTATGCATATCAGGAATGCATTTACCCCCCTCTCTCTATACCTCATCTCCATCTCTCTCTCTCTCTCTCTATCCCTCATCTCCATCTCTCTCTCTCTTTCTCTCTCTCTCTCTCTCTCTCTCTCTCTCTCTCTCTCTCTCTCTCTCTCTCTCTCTCTCTCTCTCTCTCTATCTCTTTCTCACACCTTCTCTCTTTCTTTCTCTCCCTCCCCCCTCTCTCTCTCACTCTTTCTCTCTCTATCACTCTTTCTCTCTTTCTTTCTCTCTGTCTCTCTTTCTATATCTCTCTCTCTTTCTCTCTCTCTCTATCTCTGTCTATCTCTGTCTGTCTGTCTCTCTGTCTCTTTCTTTTCTTCCTGTTTATGCTGTTCATGTCATTTATTTTGATTATTTATTTTCCAAGATCTCATTCTGCTGTTCTACCATTATATTACTTGCTTTACCAGGAGGATTACAACATGAAACCTTGAGAATAAAGGCCGATATGCAAATACACACCTCTTTTTGCTTCTCGTTAGAAATTATTCAGATATCTTTCATAAGGTCATATATCTATGCCAATCTAAGCAATGGAAGAGGCTTCACCTTATTTCAACTTGTGTACTTGAACAAAATCTAGAACTCCTGCATCAGCCTTGTAGTCATCATCTTCAACCGCTTTATGGAAAAAGAGAAGATGACGTTATTTGGAAGACCTGGGAGTTTCTAGGAAATGGCTTATAGATTGTAGCTACATGTATTTCAATTTCCATTGCTGTGCAAACGATTGCAAATAGATGCAATTTCAGTTTGATGGATTCGTAGAAAGTATTTATTCAAGGCAATATCCCACTGATTGTTTTTGTATGTTTTCTCTCTCTCTCTCCTTTTTTAAAATGTTCTGAGAGAAACTTATCGTATTATTTGTTCAAGGTTTGCTTTACATTTCTGCAGAGCTGATTTTTTTTTTTTTTAAACTATCCAGTGCGATGACGTATTACCTGTATATTGTAATTGTGCTGAGGTATGAATAATGACATTTTATCAATTATTCCATCGCTGGAGACAGGAGCGAAGAAATACAGTATTCTGTCTTTTGTATCACATTGTATGTATCGTGCCCTTGGAGCAGGCTGAAAATAAGTGGAAAAAGTTTTGAAGGAGAAAGGTTCTTTGCAAATCATAGTTCTATGAAAGTTCATAGCCTTCCACTCCCTCTGTAGATTGTTGATGGTTCAGAAACGTTAAATTGATTGCCCAAAGTTAGAGGCGAAATCAATTTTCAGGAACCGTCTCCAAAGTAATTCCCAAAAATTGATTGGGGGAGTTAGAGAAACAAAAGCAAAAACTAGGATTGCCATATGGTTGCTTTATGAAAGTGATATGCACTCTCTGGAGACTCAAGGTCCTGATTTGATGAATTCGAGGAAAACAGATTCCATTTTGAGTGGTGTGAAATCAATTTCTTCAGTATGCTATCTGTGCCTAATTTGTAAAATTGCCTGCCATATTCATTTTGGAGAAACTTGAAGGCCTAAATGCATGTATTGGTTTAATATGTAATGTCTTTCAAGTTGCACATCATTGCTGGCTGGTCTTTTCACTTATGACACTGCCTTGGGATTTTTCAAATGTTTTCTTGCAAGTAGAACCCTGACCCAATTTGTTTTCTTTATCTATTCTTCTGCCCCCCCCCCCTTCTCCTTCTCTCTCTCTCTCTCTCTCTCCCTCTCTCTCTCTCTCTCCCTCTCTCTCCTTTTCTGTCTCTGTCTGTCACTGTTCTTACTTCTTCCACTCTTACTTTCTTTAGGAGACCAAAGAGATTTGATATTAATAAATCAGATCTGATGCCGATGGGGGGCAGGGGGCATGATATATCTTTTTTTTTTAAATGAGCTTAAAGAATTTTATTTTAATTGCTGCAAACCACATGGATATTATGTTCCTTTATGTTTTCATGGATATGTGCAGATATCAAGTCCACATAAATGAAACATGAAATATTGCATTGCACTATTACTGATTAGGCATTAACTGTGCCATTTGTGCCATGATGTATACATGTATATCTCAATAGCTTTGCAGTTGAAATCTAGCTTCATCTTATCATTAATTTCATCGAAAATGTGTGTGTTAAAAATATGATGTTGATATGTATGATGTTTTATTGCATGTACAGCATAGAAAAGATGCTGTAAGAAAAAACTTGTTTTTTTTTTTTTTTAATCATCTTTTTATATTTGCATTTTCGTGAAATGTGTTGCTTGTCTTTCGGGAACCTTTTCATTTGGAGTGCTTGCCATGTGTTCTCTTATTCCACAGACACACATTTTTAGGACAGGTGTATGAAACATATAGACAGCTTGGTAAAAAGTAAGTAGATGACTCTGTGCTACATATAGTTACCAAACTCACCACCTTAGTCTCCTTGTTAACCCATCGTACTTCACCATTCATGTCATCGTACCCATCCTACTACCTCATCCGCACCTTCAAACTAACTCCACATCGACTCTGACCCCGACCAAATTAATCCAAATCGATCAATATTTGGCTAAAACTATAGACAGGTTTACTAACATATACAAATGTATGGATGTTTCTTTCCTGGGGACCTATATCAACGAGTTATTCCATTAACCTGTTATCAAATAATGGACTACAATACTCAGAATCCATGCAGTACCTGTTGCTATGTTGACAAGCCTCAGGCAAGCTTTCAGGTTGCCAAGAACAACCTTTTTTTTTTAAATATGCATAAAATTTGAATATGTTAGTAAACTGGTCTAATTGGATCATGTAATTTTATGTTCGGTCAGAGTTGATCGTGTGACTCGGGTATCATCACCGAAAAACCGTGTCCGACCAAACACTACCTCTTCCATATATTCTGTCAAACTGAAAACTTTCACATTAAACTTTCAGTTTGTAGGTAGAGGGAAGTTTCACGGAAAGAAACTGTTGCTAATTGCAAAAATTCAGGGTTGAGTCGGTTGTGATTCAGTTATTTCGGGGCATGAAATTGTAATTAGTCTAGACCACTCGCATACTTAGAGAAGCACAATTTTCTGGTTTCACATTCATACCTATATTGGATATTAATGGGTTTTTCATTTTCTGGCAGAGTAGGTTTTGTTTCCTAATGGAAATCATTGAATCTAGACTCTAGGCTATATTTAGACAAAATAGGCAACTAATTGTGGTTATCAAAAATTAAAAGAGGTTTTGAAAAAAAACACTACCCCAAAATGCCCCAATATGTGCAGTTCAAATTATGATAAGAATGACATTAATTAGTGTTCATTCAAGCAAACATAATGAAATTCTGATCCCAACTTCAAAATAATTTTATCTAATAACATCTCTTATTGCTCATACAATGTACCAGGTACCATACCACTCCTATATTTGGAAAGAGAAATAGTCTATATTTTCTAGACACTGTATTTACTTTATTTTCTTTTAGAAGGGAGGAAAAACTCATTTGGCCTAGAAGCAAGGCATCTTGAATGCATGTTCCTTTGTTTGGTATTCCTCCTATGTCATTACTGACCTAAATGTAATGTCTCTCCCAATGAATACCATCTGTTTTGATAACTGTGGAAATCATTGATAGGAATTCAAAGGCATATTAAAGATGCAATCACATTCATTCTAAAAAATCATTTTTTGCGATCACAAATATCAACTCACAGAGCAAATTGCCAATGAAAATCATATCCCCAGGCACATTGGGGATTATAAATGCTGACTATAACTGTTACATTAATAATATTGAAAGTTGTTTTCAATAATATTAAAAGATAATTAATTGATTCATCTTTGAGAATCTAGGGAAAACCCACCACTTGTGGATGTAAAACCCACAAAAAAAGTTTGGAGCTCAAGTTTGATATCTTGTCATGCCATAAGCCCCTTATTGTGATGTACTGCTCATTCCATGGCTGCAAAATCATACCAAATATGGTGTCATGTTATAGAGGAATAAACACACTTTCTAATGATACTAAGCAAGGCAATGATTATGCCATGACAAGAGAGATAATTGATCATACGCAAGTTTCCAAACTTTTTTTTTGATGGGTTTATATTCATCAGGTATAGAAGATGTGAGTCAAGACTTAAAACCAATTATTGAAATTAAACAAGCATGCATGAGGAAGGAGGCTCTAATAACCGGTTGCATGCCTCTGCATGTGCATGGTAATCTGACATTCTCAAAGGTTGAATCAGAATGGGGTTGTTTTTTTTCTTCACATTAAGCATGCATATTCAGCTTCTTACCTTATCCATGCTTTAATTGATTCTTTCATTAAAAAGTATTGTAATTAAGAAAGTGTTCAGATGTCGAATAAAATTTAAAGCCTACTTTTCTCTTCTAAAAAGAAGTAATTTGTTGGTTAAGAAGATTTTCCATTACAGTGCCGTACTTTTCATCAAAGTATTTTTGTTGGCATTACGTCTTTTTAAATTTCATATTTCGAACTTTTGAAATAATATTCTCTCTAAAAGAATTCTTCACTTTTTCCTCATTATGCTGCCTATAACAGCTTTATCCACCATACATGCTAGGGATATATCTATTTGCTTTAATTTAGAAAATTAGATTAGATTTACTTTGTTAAAATTGTTCCTTTCATTGAATTTTAAAGGATTAGAGGTGCAGGTATTTGTAGGACTGTTTTTTACAGGAAGTACTGTCTTCACAAAGATAAGAATAAATCATCATTTTTGATGCTCTTTGCATGCTTTTGGTAATATGTTGGTATATATAACCACTACCGGTCATTTACAGTCAATATGTATCGTCATATGCAGGTATTTATTGGTGCCCCTATGTGGATATTCCCTTAATTGCCATCCCCCCCCCCCTTCCTCCACCTCGTCTGACCCTCTTTCTATTCTGTATACCGGTATGTTTCCTTGCCTGCTTCATATCAAAAGCTGCTTGATAAATGGTGCCCATTAGCTGTTGATTTGATGGTACTACTGTGATAGGTTCACACCTCAAGCAATCAGATGGCAATAAAAACCATTGTAAATCATAGAGTAAGGTACTTACCGGTATACATATCCTCGTATAGCATTGTAAAAATCCCCAGCATCTATTCTTCATCTGTTTTTCGGCAACGGCTGTTTATCTGAATCTTATTCAATTGCAATCATTAAACTATGTAATATCCCCTTCCATTCACTGCTAACCTCTTTTTTTCTGGTCTGATTATTATCTTTTATGAAAATGTTCTGGCCTTGAGCTATGTTTATCTCTTTTCTTCTAAATTCGAGGTAAAATTGATTATCCGAAGAATTAAGTTGATAAATGTTTGAATGATTTGGGGATTATTTGCCACTCGGGTGTGGGATTTCCCTGTCCTCATGCCGCTTCCTTTATAAAAGGCATGGTTTTGAATTTCTACCAGATGAATATCTTGGTAAGTTGTTTGTTTACCAGAATAAATAAAAATCTTCTGTTAGATTCAGGAGGTTAAAGGTACTATGTCCCATTTGCATTTGAAAGACAATATTGATTTAGAACTTCTCTCAAAACAAAAGTGTTTGAAAATGGCTTTTTGTTGGGAAATAACGACCATTAGTTGTCGAATCCACATAAGTGATTGCAATCACCTAAGTAATAGTCTGATTTTCAGACCCTTGTACCGAATGGTCGTACGTTTTGTGCTGCACAAAGATTCAATCAGCAAATAGTGGGTTATTGATGTAGACAAATGATCATGTACCCTTTACAGCTCATTTTATGTATGTTATTACCAAAGAAAAAAAGAAGTCAGTCAGTCACTCAATAGTGTCTGACAGGGAAGTCTAGAAAGTAAACAGGTTTCCTTGCGTAATTTGAATACTAGGACACTGCTAATGTTTAAATTTCACAGATAGGACATACGTGACATATTCATAATTCCTGCAAAGTTCTACAGAATTTGATGTTGGCTGCAAAAGGGACATAGAATCTTTAACAGCCTTCTAGCTCGCATCAGGTGTAATGTGAAACTAGAAGCAATAGAGGTGCACCGTGATACCAGAGACATGTATTCTCTGGTGATACCTCTAATAATCTACTCATCATGAATGCCTGAATCTCGTAGACTATGATCCTCGCTCTCAACGGCAGGGTTCGCCTCGCTTAGCCAGTGGCGGGCCTGCGAATTCCTGGAAGTATTTACTGACCCAAATATAATGGGAAATGGGAAAATTCCATCATGTCCTAGCATTATTCTTATCTTTTGTTTTTATGTGTGTATTATCCAAACTTCAGTAAAATATCAACATTCTCAAATGCTAATAAAAAGGCATAACATATTTATATTACAGTCTAATAATAATAATAATAAAAGGGAGAAAAGGGAAGAGAAAAAATCTCTCATATAAAGTAAATGAACATACCACTGCATAACACCTAGTTGGCAATAACCTCACATTCACCTAAATGCAAAATAGATGCCCAGCAACATCCGACAGAACTCTGGAATGTGAGAAAAAACGATGGTTTTTGCTTACAGTGTAAATGCCACTAATGATGGTGTACAAAACATATGGAGAGTAGCCACTCAGAAATGAACTCATGTCAGTTGCCAATTTGATGATCGCTGTATCTTGGCATTGAGAGGATGCTTAAATCATGGACCTAGGTCCGTGCTTAATTGAGCATGATGTACAGTTGCATGGAACCCGAATGCTAATAGTCTAGTAGGTTTGCTGCAGATTATTACTCGTAACATATATCCAGAGCTGCCAACCCTTATGTTTTTCACAGAATTATTCTGTTTTTTTCTCCAAATTACGGTAGTACGTTTTTTCTTCATAAAATACTTCAATACTTACTTTAAACGAAAAAGAAACGAAAAAAGAAAGAAAAGTGAAATGCGGAAATATTCTCAAAAAGAATGAAATGCCGATAATACCAACAAAAAAAAAACTACCTACTTGTAAATAAACTATATGGAAATATGGATATGGAAATAACAGCATGAGGAATGGACATTTCTGCATTGGAAGTGTGTCGCGGGTGGTTGTAACTTTCGTTTTTAATGAATTCCTTATTTTGCCTAAATTTCTCCTTTTTTTTGCCATCATGGTTCCTTTTTTGGGTTGCACAAGGTTGGCAGCTCTGTATATCGCTAGCATGAAGCATTTACATGCAGGCCTACTCATACCATCATCCTGAAATTCCAAATCATATTTGCAGATTATCAATCTCATGTAAACAGGGCCATTCCTTAAACATCGAGCACAAACTCGAGGAGTTGTTTACAGGTACATGTACATGCAACTAGGCAGAATGCTACTTAAGCCAGATTATTATCCTCATATGAACGGGGTCTTTCAAACATTTCTATACCATCCAGCTTTAGCCTGTAATCTTCATGTTAAACCATAAGTGAGGTTCACATGATGGAACATTAACTTTAAGTTTAGGTTGTGGATTAAACTTGGAAGTTATCTCATCGTTAGGGACCGTGCAAAGGCACTTATGGTTATTAAACTAGTTTACTTGAATTTATTAACCATGAGCGATCTTTAGGTTAGCACTATAACTACGAGTAGGGTGGGGGGTCCTCAATAAGTTCAAATTATTGCTTGCCTTGGCTTGAACTTGGAATGAACTTGGAATGAACTTGGAATCTTTGAATACTCTTGTTTCAGTTCCATAGGAACCTTCGTCATGGTTATGAGATAACTTTGAGGTTTCGAAAACCTTTTGTTTAAAACTACAACGGTCCTGTGTAAACACGGTTTAAGAATGTGAAAGAAGAGAAAGGGTGATAAAAAAATTGAAGGAGCAAGAGGTCCCTCAGATTGATCCCATGATGGTTGATTTTAGGAGAAATCCTAGAGTTCAAAGCAATGGCCTACATATTAAAGATAGTATTTCATCATAGAAATGAAGATTGATGTTTTAATGGCCAAGGGGAGTATTTGGAAAGCTGCAAAATGTAGGCGATTCATTACCGGGTAGTTGTTTTCAAGTTGTCTACAATAAAAATGAATGGAAACCAGTCTTATTCTTACAGAAAAGTATTACAGTTTGGGGCAATCCTGACAGATAGTTGTCTTTTTAAGCCAATTTAAACCTTATAATTTATTTCATCCACTCCTGTGGACCTTCTCAAGAAAAATGTTGTAATCTGAAAAGTGTGTTATCTTTCATGTTTAGATGGAAAAGATGTTTGTTGTCATTATGAACTGAAATTGCATGCAATACTTACTGCTTGTGTAGACGTTTCTTTTAACTGTACATGTATACACAGTATACGCAGTCAGCTTTGCACAGACATCTATCAATGACTTGTTCTAATTTTGGTTCGTTCTTACAACTGACATCTTTTGACTAACATATAAGAAAACAAGGTTTTCAGAATATGTCACCCTATATAAGCAAATCTTCACACAGTTTCTTGCTGTCTGTCGACTGCCTCACTTATCACCCTTTTCATCACTCCCTTACTGATTGATTTTCACGACTTCATGATCAATCATTACTTTCATAGAATGTACACAATTGAAACACTTTTCGTTTTTTTCAACAATTCTCGCTTTTGGCAGCTATTCGTTTTATCATGCTATTTGTGTCTAATGTTGCCAATAGTTGGAAATGGTGTTGACATTGGGTGTTATGGTCACCATTAGAGTTACATGTACATCTATGCTTTTATTGCCAACAATTTTCTAAAATGTCTTTTTCATTATGTATTATACTAGTCAAATGAACCATAGGGACATTTAGGTTTTTTTAATAGTACAAATAAAATCACAGTTTATATGGCTCAATGAACTCTTTATTAGAAGAAGTGGGGATATTCCAGACCCATTCTAACATACTTTCTTTGAGAGTGGATTAGGAATAAAATTTCTTTCGCCGGTCAACTTTGGGTTTAGTCCTTCTTTTTTTCTCCCTTTTCCTCCCTTTTTACAAGGTGTTGTATTGTTATTATTTACTTCAATACTTGTGTCTGATATTCACAAGAAGGCAAATTATTTGATTACTAAAGTCATAATTTCAAATATGAACAGTAATAGGGGCTGCAAGGAGATAGCCTACAGGTCATAAATGCATAATCACTCAAACTTTCTTAATTGACTAGTCAATTGAAAGTAAGAGAACATGGACATTCCGAATTCAGAAGAAAAAAACATACAAAACAGATGTAACCTCCAAATTAAAGTCTTGCATTTTCATGCTTGAGAAAAAGATGAATAATGGAAGGACATTTCTTATTCTACCATTTCAATCCAATTAAAAATCCTGTGTTGAATTGCTTCCATGCTGACTGGTTTTTCCTTCTCGGGGGGAATCAAGTTAAATTGAGTCTGGATGTTATTGCATTTTTACTCTATAGATTATTTTTTTCAGTTCGTAAATGTAAGATAAAAGCCTGGTTTGGTTTTAATAAAATCTTATCCATTTAGAATTAGAGCCGTATTCATTAGTATATTACCTATTCTCTATACTTGTTGGACCTTCTTGCATAACTTTTTTTCTATCTGTCTTTATAATTTCATTCCCTGTAGACATAATAATTCATATCAAAGCAGTAATAAATTTTCAAGGAAAAACAATCAATTCACTTTCAAAGAAATGGAAATCCTAGTTAATCTTCAGGACTATGTTTTTGTATGATATATTCTTTTTTTCATAACCCGTCTTTGTTCTTTCTTTCTTTTTAATTTCACTCAATGTAGACACAGTATTTAATGTCAGAAAAAGTGATTAGATTTACCAGAATAACCAAGTCATATTCTAAGAAATTGAACCCCTTGTCTTTCTTGCATTTGTTACAGACTATGTTTTTATATTTTGTAGGATGTTCTTTCATAAGTATGTTTGTTATAATCATTTTTTTTCCTGTTGACGCAATATTTCATATCAAAGAAATGATTTCCAGAAAAATGAAGTAATGGTCTAAGAAATGGAACCTTTTTGTTTCTAATGGACTATGTTTTTGTAGGATATTCTTTAATAACCATTTTCTCAAAATTCCCTGTAGATGTAATAATTCATATCAGAGATTTTTAAAGAAATGGTGTCAAATTCTAAGAAATTAAACCTTTTTTTTCCTCTTTCTTCTTCTTCAAATTATATTTGACCATTCTGAAAGTTTGAATTACCTATTTGTGGTTGATTTATATCTCAATAAAGAGGGAGAAGGGCCGGATTGCAGTGATGTTATCTTGGTATCATACAGTTACCATGACAACTGTAAAAGTATTGGCATTAATTTCAATAAATTAAGATGTAGATCAAAATCATTTTACATAAACATAAGGGAAGCTTGGGAATATAGATTTACACAAACAGATCGAACTCTGGTGAATCAAGATATCATCTTTAATCAAGCATGGAATTATTTGTTTTGTTCTCTTCTTAGAGTTAGTGGCTTACACAATATTTAAAGTTAAAGGCATCATTTAACAATGTTAAATCTGAGATACATGGCCCTACGTGTTATCAGTGTCTGTGATATGGTGTAATATTGAAGCCCTAAAAGAATTGAACTTCAAAATGATCATGAAGTGCCTTAAAAAAGTAAAAATCTTTGAGTGACCGATTTTACCATACTCATTTTCCCCAATAGACTGTAGTGTTATAAAAACCGTTCGGAAAAAAAAAATTTAATTTCGATTTCCAATCATAAATATCTTGATAATTAGAAAGGCGATCGGCTTGTAAAAGTCATGAGGTTCCTGACTGACCTAAAGGTTTATGATTATCATAGCAGCATGAGCTAAATTCAGAAGTTTGTTTCAGAATGCGAGACAAAGTTATACCCAATCCCTTTAAGGCATTCTGCTTTATGTAATCATAAATTTGTATGAATTTTAGAGAATGCTTTCGCAGGCTCCGTCTCTGTATAGGCTGACACATTGTTACGGGCAGTAATCATGCAAGTTTGTCCTCGTTACCCTTATGTGAAACATGATTGCAAGGCCTTCTGAGAAATCAACACAATTGCAACTTCAATACCATATTGTAATGTTAATCACATAGAAATCATGTTCACAATACTCAATACATTAATATAATGTTTTCCCATTTCAATAGTTGAAGGACAAGGCTTTTGAAATTCACCTAGGCTGATTTTTAAGTCTTTGCAATTGCGTTGTGGGTTGGTGCATTCAAAGTGCTTTCACATGAACATGAAGTCAATTTATTAAGATGAAAAGGAAAGTTTAATAATTCTGAAAGAGACATGCTGCCATCTTGTGTTCAATTATTCTCCATCACACTGATTTTGAGGGTAAGATACAGTGTAGAAAACTATAGGCCTTTTTTTTTTTTAATTCATGTTTAGCGTCCCCGCCCGCTTCCTTTTTGGGGGCCGCCTGCTTTTTTTTTTTTCAATTGTTTTTTCCTTTTTTTTTTTTTTTTAATGAAAAAACATGAAGAACATACTGCTAAAATGATCTTTTCCTGAAGTTTTTTAAAAAATAAAACGTAAATGCTGGCGGCCATCTTGAAAAATAGGCCAACTCGCTGACTGGACGTCAGGAAAAATGTACCGAGCGGCCATTTTGAGAAGAAAAAAAGGACCTCCTCCTTCCTATTTTTCAAAAAGGCAGGACGCTAAACATATTTTGTTTTTTTAATGGCCATATATACAAATGGATAATTCTTAAATAGGAAAATATTGTCTGTTTGGAGCCAGAAGGGCATTAACTCATATACCTTAACACAGAGTTAACGCCCTTTTAGCTATGAACGGACGGTATAATCTATCAAGATCCAGAAGGGCGCTAACTCTCCTTTTAAATACATGGGATTATACCCTTTGAGCTCTAAGCAGACAATAGAAGCACATGGCAACCTGGGCAGCGTTTCATGAAACCGTCATAAGTACAAGTTCACCGACATCCCATTGAAACATGTGTTAAACTTAATACACACATTTCAATGGGATGTCAGTGAACTTGTACTTATGACGGTTTCGTGAGACACTGCCTTGAATAATAATTGTGATGATTTGGTCAGGTTATAATTTTGCTTTACTTTATCTTCATAACTTACACCGACGGCTCACTGTATCCACTAGATGAAACAAGGGTCTGAACATCAAAATAATTTTGTTTGTTGGAAAAAATAATGCTCATCTATTGATTATGTTTTCCAGAGCAATCACACTCATTCATGGAAAGAGCTTTGACATTGATAATCACTTACAATCTGCCCTTGAGAAATTACTTGTTGTTATTGAAATATATGTTTCATTTCGATGATCAAGTGAGAAAGTACCGGTAGTTATTGCACAATGTATTAAATTCATGTGTTTCGTTTTTGATGAACAACTGCAGTTTGTTCAATGAGTTAGTTACAAAAATAGAAACACAATAGCAAATTCTTCGTAAAAAATCATTTTCAATAGCCTCATCCATCACTTTTTGAAATGTGTGAACATTAGAATGACGTTATACATAATCTGAACATGAGTTGATGAATGGCAATTGTGTTGAGACCAGATGCACTTACTTCTTCTTCTTTTTTTTTTTATACTTTGTTGAAATTGTTCCTTTAGTATATTGGCCTGCATTTTTTTCTCCAAAGTTTCCTTTTAAACAGGAACTTCTGCTTCAACACCTGAAGACAGAGACCTGTAAATATTTGGTTTCACTTTCAGTTCTTGCATCACGTTTTGCGCCTCTGTCTTTGTTTTGTCATATACCAGGAGGAAATCAAAGATTAAACAAAGAGATATTGTTTGTTCCTCTAATAGCACTACAGGAAGGTTTTACATCGTTAGCTTGTTTGGACTTGTTTTACATCAGTAGCTCGTTTGGACTAAATGATAATGATGATGATGAAGGTAATGATGATTATGACAATGACAATGATAATGATGATGATGATTGAGATAATAATATTAATAATAACAATAATAGTTATAATGATAATGATAATAATCTTAATCGAAATCAATGAATAATGTCATTATTCACTTGGCAACAAGGCATGACAAATTTGAATTTTGCCAACAATTTTGTGCCTCTGTGTGTCACCCCCCATAATGCCATTATGCAGAGCTGGTGGTTTCCCGCCTAACATTATTATCTTTAGGGATCATCTGTGCTGCAAGCCAGGAGGGCATTGACTCGTATCGCTCTACATAGCATCAACACCCTTCTGGCTCTCAGCAGACAACTATGTCCAATAAGGGTCCCACATGTTACTGTTGGGGGAAAGGGGGGAAATCCCTGAAACAAACGGCCCATGTCTTGCCAGAGAGCATTTCACCATCTCTTCTTTTATTAACTTGCAGTTCAACTGATGCCACATGTTTGCGGTTATTAGCTGCATCAGTGAAGACTTCCCCAAATAGAAGTTACAGGAGATAAAAAATCATGGGGGCGGGGGCTTCTGAAAATGTAGGTTGGGGGCAACTGTAATGTTCGTCTGGCAGTGGGATTTGCACCCACACATGTATGTGTTATCACATCTACAGGTGCCATATGTAAGATACCCTTTGTTTGTACAACATCATTGCATGTGTTCACAATGACTTCATTATATTTGTCACTGTTTAGCATTTCATAGAAAATGATAAATGAGTTGGTATTTGACCCTGAAAAATTAATGTAACTGATGACAAAATGAAAATACTTGAGTTGGACTTCAAAATTTTCCCATGAGACTTTCAATAATTATAAAGGGGGAAAGGGGTAATAGAAAGATAGTACTCAAATCTTTTTGTTGAAATATTAACCCCCCCCCAAAAAAAAAAAAAAAAAATATATATATATATATATATATATATATATATAAATAATAATTATATGTCCATATACTTGCAATGAATTAAAGGCCTACTCATAAAAATTGTGTAGGGTATGTTGTTTTACTATAGTAGCCATTCAGTTACACTGAGAGATATCGCAGAGTTTTGTAATATATTGAGTGGGGTGTGAATGTACAAAACGATGATCCTTTTTTTTTTTCTTCAAACATATCAACTCGTTTGTGAATTAAAGCATTGGATAAATGTTGCGCCTGGGAGGAGGGTACATGCCCGGGAGGAGGCCGGTTACGTGCCCAAGAGGCGTAATTTTTTTCCCACCACAATTTCAATAAACACGCTTGCGAAGAGTCTAGCTAGCTACGAAAGCTTGGACAGAGGTCACAAACAATTATACTTTGATTATTTCTTGCTTTCCCTCACTATTTATAAAGGCAAAAATAAAACTGAATAAATACTGAGATTTGAACCCACAACTCCAACGTTTTGTTATGCTATCCTTACCGATTGAGCCAACGATGGGTTGATGGAAGGTCGGTTTGCATGATTATTATAACCCTATTGGTCACCCTAACGGTTACCATGTGCGCATGTGCAGGTTTAGTTAGCTAGCTAGACTCTTCGCGAGCGCGTTTATTGAAAAATAGAGCCGCAAATGCGGTGGGAAAAAAATTAAGCGCCCAGGAGGAGGGTACGTGCCCAAATCATCCTATACTAGCATTCATTTATAAATGATACATGACCCACATTACTTCTTTGTCACATGCCTCACCTCACCCCTTTAATGAATAGAAATAATAATGAGTCTGCGGTTGTGTTAGCAAATGCTCACAGCAGCATGAAAATAAGAATATGCTGAACTAGATCATCAGATAATTAAGTCGGCACATAGATCATCAGGGGATAATATTTTATTTATTCACTGTTTGGCATGATGTCTTTTCACGATGTCTTTTGTAGATGATGGAAAAACAACATTGGCTTTACCCTTCAGTCCCACGGTATAAATTATGTATTAGCATTAAGACCTGGTTGAATGCATTGTGCTTTTAATGGGATGCTTGTGAGTTAAATAGGTTAACTTTTGTGAGTTAATGTAGCATTGAATTTACTGTAACTCCAATGCCCGGCCAAGATTGAGAGGGAGCTCATAGTAGGCTTGCTAACAGGTGCATTTCCAAGAGGGGGCTGATGCCTTTTGCCCAAACATCAACTCTTCAAATTCTAATTTTTGATACATTTTTTTTTAAAGTGAAAATGACAGAAATCACATTTTCAGGCTCCTCCTGCCCAAATATAAGAGCAATCGAGCATCTGCTTCCTGCACGTGAGAGTATTCCGCCACCTCACAGCTCAAATTTGAGGATATTTAGCCAACTCCCTGCCAAAATATGACATTGGTCACAAATAGGATCTTTAAAAATCCCCAGACTGTACAGCCCCCAGACCCCCACCACCATACACCTATGATGGACCTAGCAGGTCCAGATGATGACTCAAAAGGGCTGGGAGGAGGGGGAGGGGAGGGGTTGGACATTACAAATTGCTTATTTTTCAACAACAGTATGACGCCTACAACAGAAATGGTCTTCAATTTATTATGAATACAAGCGATCAATCAAAAAAAACCTGTGAGAACTTTTCCCAAGCTTACTGAAAAGAAAGAGAGTTCCATTTTTTCCATGTATTCATGAGAATCATACATGCATCAGTGATTCGTTGCTATATGAGGTTAGCCTAAGGGTGAAGCTTAAACAAACTCTTTGTATTTTGTATATGTGTGAACTCCTTTGCTGAATTTAATCATCTAATTATATCTGATGAATGTGTACATGTGCTTAATTGACAAAGTGGCAAATTTTGGTTAAGCCAAGCCTCTGGCTTTTCTTATTGAGTGTCACATACCACCTACAGACTATAAAACCAGGTAGAGTTTAATAATTTGGATGATATTTTGAAGTAAAATATGTTTCCTATACTTGTAGTCAAATAAGGGTCAAATGTTTGGAATGTGTTTTTCTCAAACTGTACATCTTTGTCTGTACATGCACATTGTCCCCTCCTTCCAGGCACACAATAAACTGTCTTTGAGGTCAACCCAACAATGTTGTTCCTTCATCTTATGCCCTGTTCAGACCAAAGAAACTTTATACGCAACTTTTTATATAAAGAAATTTCATAATTAGACAAATTCATCCTTGGCTAAAAGGGGTGTACACACTGGATAACAACAAATACGACAACAAAACTTTGTATACCGGTAAAGAAACTAGTAATAACATAACAGCTGGCCAAGACATTAGTGTGTGCTCATGATAAGCCCTGCCCAGTTGTAAATTGTTTGTAAAATACCTTGTTTAGACAAGAACGGGACCCTGACTCTTTATCAAGTTTTCGCTCAAAATTATGCTCAAACACACATTTTGCGATGCTTAGCGACGTTTTGTTACGCGATGTTCAGACTAGACAAAATTAATTACTTGTTATATAGCTACAGGCCTACGGGTTTTCAGATAGCTATACAATGAAGTTTTTAGTCTGAATGAGGGTTATGAACCTAACATTAACAAAGAACCAGACAACAAATTCATTCAGTCCTAAACACTGAAACCAAATCAGTCTGGTTTCTTGGAATTCGCCCCCAAATGACATAGACCCCGTTCTCATTCACTTCGTTGGAGCGGTCTAACTAAGACCCGTTCCTCAGGAGCGGTTCTTAGGTGAGTGAGAACGGTCAAAGTGGTCCAGGAAGTGGACTTCTGGACCGCTCCAGAAGACCACTCGGGAGGTGGTCTTGAGGAACGGGTCTTATTAAGAGCGGTTTGGAGCGCTCTAACGTGAGTGAGAACGGAAGCTTTGAACGGAAGTGGTCTAGTGACGTTGCACGCGAAACATGTAGTACGGTACATACGCTTAGTATTCCGAAAAAATTTACCCGCTGACCTGAGCTGCCATAGCAACAAGACCACTTTGACTCGTGGAGCGGTTTGAGCCATAAAAAACTGCTCGGAGTGTGAACCCTCGCAAACCGTTCCTAAAGACCCGTTCCTCTGGAGCGGTCTAACTAAGACCACTTTCAAAGTGAGTGAGAACGGGGTCATAGTTTAAGAGCCACCTTTACCCTACAAAATCGCTTGACCGATCCATGAACTCTTTGGAGAGCATGTGTTCATCCAATGATGTACCTCCGTCCAGACACATTCCTCTTTCGATGATTTTAGTGAGGTTCACACGACAGACAGTCTGTTTACTTTAGGTTTAGGCAGTGGTTTCAATTTTTAATTAATCTTGAAATTACGGACATTGCAGAAGCACTCGTGCTTACGAAAGTATAAGTCAACTCGAAGTTACAAACCAGGACAGATCATCGCTGTTTGTGATAAGAATAGCTACATTTATATTGCACACGTATCAATCCTTGGGGATGCTCAAGGTGCCTACAAAGAAGTATTATCACCCTGGCTTTATTCCAGCTGCCCTAAGGCACTTCGAGCATTCAAGGATTGTATTCCTACCAGGTACCCATTTACTGCACTGGGTGGAGAGTGGCAAATGTAGATTAATGAATTGCTAAAGGACATGGGTGCCACGGCAGGACTTGAACCGTGTACCATGTGATCCACAGTCTGGTGACGTATCCACTAGACCATGACGCCTCCATAACATCTTTATAATGTTGAGATTTCACAAACTTAAAGTTCAAAACTATGATGGTCCCGTGTAAACATAGCTATCACCATGTTCCAATTTGGTGATTTCACACTCTTTCATCAAGAAATGTACCAGCAGTTTTTAACAGACAATTATACTTTTTATTTAAAGAGAGTAGAAAAATCAGAGAAGTAGAACAGGGATATTTTGAATGAGATCAGCCAAATAAACCAGAAAGTTATTAATATTTGACATTTTTAATCACATATGGGCACTTCAAATTTGCTGAATCGGAAATGTCATTGTGACGTAGTGCCAGACAGTTTTCTCATTTATTTCAACACAAAAAATAAAATATTCATTTTTTTCCAAATGTTTAACTCGGGAGGATCTTTTCTTTTTAGAGGACCTATAATGATATGTTACCCATATTATATTTTGAGGAGTTTCCCAAGGGATAAGGCACTTGGAAGGAAAATGATATTTGTGTATACAACAAACAGAGAGTTGTCCATGACCACGTCACAATCCACTGACCAAATTGCCAAATTGCCAAATTTACCCAATAGAGGTTTGCAACTTCTTTCCCAAAGTACCCTTCTCAAAGTACCCTTCTCAAATATTGAATGCACATTGCTTGTCAGTTTAACATTTATTCACCTCCAAGTTCAGATATTCCCTCGTGCCATTATATTTTATCCTTGAACATTGAACATTTATCCTGAAATGTTGGATTTGAAGTTTCATATTTTTCATTAAATTGAACTCTGGTGCACTCATCGTGTACAAGTGTCCCGCTTTTTTGTATTCTTTTTTTTAAAAGAAATCTGATCTTTTGCTATAGTTTTTAATCAGTCAATCAAATAATGCCCACTTTTTGTAAACTTAAGCATTAAAAATCATTAAAATAAAAAAATTTATCTCTGATACCCTGTCCTACATGCCTGAAAATGCCAAAACCCATGAGCTTCTGGGGGCCTCAGGCGCCCCCCTGGACCCCCGGCTTTTATACGCTGCGCTCGCATTGCTCGCTTCGCTCTAAAGGATTACAGTTGTCCCACATTGCAGTTTGGAAAACTTGGCAGGTCTGTTGTTAGATACAGTGCACATATCAGTTGGCGTCAGAGAGGAAGAAAACAAATAATTGCTTTTATTGCTAAGAATACAATGCAAGGAATTAAAGTTAAATCAAGGTGCAATGTATTAAAAGCAAATAACATTCAACAGGTTTAGCTTTGTGGTATTCTGACAGGCCGCTTCCTTGCACTTTCTCATTTTTTTTCTAGTATCAAGGGCATTACCTTTCATCAGCCATATTCATATATCAAAATTGGAACCTGACCAACTACAACAACCAACAAAAAGAAAAAACTGTAGAGGAATAAAAGGAAACACTTTTGACCTGTGATCTTTCTTGGAAAAGCAAACTATAGAAAGGACTTCATATTGGGGTCAAGAAAATAACCTCCTTTTATTGGTCTGGAACAATGCCAGTTGGTGGGAAACTCGTCAAGTTGGGCCTATAGAACTAGGGTCTACATCTCAAGTGGAATTTGTAATCTTTTGTATGTATGTTTGCTGTGTTTAGTTACCAGGTACGCTGAATAGCTGGAAAAAGGCAATTTGTATTTCCTTTCCCCTTATCTCTCTCTCTCTCTCTCTCTCTCTCTAAACGGGATGGGGGGGGGGTAACAAAAAGGACTGGCCAATGAAGTAAAGCTTTATTTCCGAATGATCACAATTTTTTAATAGGAATACTTGTATTGATATCACCAAATTTATTACACAGAATAGAATAGAAAATAGAGAATTTTGTAGCATTAGTATAGCAAATTTATCAAAGTTCTATCTTCTACAGATGATTCTTTAGATAATAGATGTGATCATCAGCTTTCTTTCAAGTTTTTCCGCTGATATGACAGGACGTAGACATGTTTGAGAGTTGTTTTTATCATAATTTACACATAATTTACAGTCTTGAAATGCTCGCACTTGCCAGCTAATTTTGCCTTGTGGTAGTTAAAATTTGCGCCCTGCAGCAAAGTGCAAAGTTCAGGAAAACAAAACCCTTTCAAACATAACACCTTTCAGTGCTAGGGGCTAGATATCTTCGAGTTTGACCCTGGAACTTACGTAGTAGGTCCATGCCTATAGCAAGCAGGTCCAGATCAAGGAGATCTTCTTGTCCAGATTGTGCAGCAAGGCGTCAGCTGAGAGCCAGACGTTACCTCCGTGTTGAAGCATACAAGTTAATGGCCTTCTACCAGTCCTGGCTCTGAGCTAGCAGACAGAGTTATGAATCAATACCAGGAAGATGATTCTCAGTAGCGTGCTTCCAAATTGGCACCATAAAATGATATGGGCTGGAACAGATGGGGCGCTATCCCACATGGAAAAACAAATGAGAGATTCAGAATTTAAAGGTAACATTGGATTCTGATGACAATAAGGAACTTAATAGAAGGAAGCTGTTCAAGATTCTGTTTTTCCCCTCCCTTACATCCCACGCAGAGTGCAAAGTCTCCACTAATCGGCGATCCCTGAAAATACACTGGTAAACAAGAAAATACCGGTAGAATGAAAGGACTGTCTACGTTTCAATGTTGAGGGTGTGTTATTTTCTCAGCTAATTTGGCAACGACACAGAAACAGTCCAGGCAGTGGACTAGAAGGAAGCTCGATTGTTGAATATGGTCTCATACTGTTCCATGTTTTCTCGAAAGATATTTATATACCGGTATATCAAAATATTCTTTATATTACTTCCATGATTACCCATTAATTTTAGTGTAGATACAGTGATACCTGTGCACTAGAAAGACTGCCAAAGTGAGATGCAGAAGGCAATCTTTATAGACAGGTACGTGGCCTTCATACAAAGCTTTCCTTGAACACATGTTTCAGTGAGGAGTATTTTTTGTCAAAAGAAACAAGAAATGTCTATAAATAGTGTTTATAGACAGGTGGTCTTTCTATGGAGGTGATAAAAGCATGTTTGTATAGCAGGAACTCCAAATTAAAGGGAGTGTTGCATGACGAGACTATGTGTCTTTCCCGTGGCCATACTCGGGGCCAATCTGGTATAATTACGACTACGAGCGTGCAACATACGCGAAACCGAAGCGTGAGGAGAACTTCGGTCTGTTTCGCGAATGCTAGCGCGCGCTGACCATGTAGAGATTAAGTCGCTGACTACCGTTAATCAGGAAGATGTGACAAATGGAGTGCCCGTCCTTTGAAGCCTTCCGTTGCACCGCGCGTCTTTTTTCCCCCTACCGTAATCCCCTTAATCCCCAACTCAATGGTACAGTGCAGTGGTAGCACTGAAGTCCTCCCTTTCCACCCACAGCCCAGCCCAGCGAGCACGGCGGCTTATGTGTCGCCGGCCCGTACTCGGAGTGAAAAGTGGTGATGAATTGACAACTTCTAACCCTCATTCAACAAATGCGCAAATATATAACACAATTTCATTTAGGTACTTTGGGAGATAAACCTTTGAACTACCTTCCTAGCTATGTACAACTTGCGGAAATTTGCGGAAAATGTCAATAATTAGCTGAGAAAATCATGATGATGAGAAACTTCCATTCACTCCAACTCACGATTTCCTTGGTCGATTTCGCTGGTTCGAACGGCTATGTCTTAAGTACAGTTTTCCGAGCACAGCAAAAGCATTTGATAACCAATAGAAGGTTGCATTGTGCCATATGTTGTGGATTCTGTATTTTATATGTTATAGCTATATACATTTTCACTGAGTATGACGTCATTTTCGCGGTGCAACGCATGGCTTCTAAGCCTTTTTTTTACGACCGAGTGTTTACAGAACTTAGGGAAGCAGAAGGCGCGTAACATTTCATTGCCAGAGGGGATCTGTGGTCTGATAAGGGCAGCTGTTGATGGATTTGATGGCTGGAGAGGGTTACATTTCTTGTTGTTAAGCCAAGTTAATCCTGAATATCTGTCCCTCGAGAAAATCTTTCGAGACGGGCACTCCATTTGTTCTCATCTTCCTGCGTTAATCAAGTCCATTCGTTTACATGCAGTTGTCCAAAAGAAGACGTAGATGGCGTTAACCAGTAATTGCCATGCTACACTCCCTTTAAGGCCAGCGATTAAAAGCAGCCTTAAAAACATAGCTAAAATGCATGCTAATTCTACCTTGGATGTGTGTAAAATGTCTACTGGAAATATTGGAAATGCATGGTTCAAAATATTTGCTGCTTCTGCAAATTATTTGAAGCATTGATCATTAAGCCTACTCTGTGTCATCAACATTGCAGCAGTATGTCGAATGAGACAAACTTTGCCCCAATTCTCTCAAAAGATTAATTTCTCTGAGCAATCTTTTCACAAAAAGACGCAAATGCTCCAATTGCCCTATTCTTTCTCCCTTAGAAGGTTCATTCAGAGCTGACGGAGCAAAACGGCTCTAGTTTTTGTTACGATGACATGAAGTAATACGCTTCACATTTATTTCTTTATCTTATAGCTCAGAGCTCAGTGAATATGCACTTTTTTGCGGCGGTGGACCGCACCATATCTGAACAAGCCTTACATATCTCACTGACTCGCTCATACCCCCTTCGTGGATTCTGAATATCAGACAATCCCTTTGATACATACATACCATACATCTTCTTTCTGTATATACACATTTCTCCTATCTGAGATGACAATCATATTTATAGTGTATACATCCCTTGTTATACATTGAATCTCTGGAGTTCCATTTTATCTCCAACACCATTCCACCATGCTGTGTTTTTCCAAGTCAAGTATACCTAGATAGAAGAGGACACTACCCCCTTGAGGACCATTCACACTTTGAAAAATTGTAGTTTAAAGACCGTATCAGCCTATATCTGTGTAGAGTATCCATTTTTAAATAGCTCTGTTGAATCTATGGCTGCCCTTCTACAAGAAGATTATCAGTTGATAGAAAAAAAATTCAAAATTTAGAATGGAAATTATATATTCATAATTATATAAAGAATATATAGTCTCATTGGCCAACAATTCATATGCTAAATCCTTTATCTTTTGAGCTTAATTTCAGGAGGAAAACTGAAACTTCTTGCTCGAATTTTAAATTTTCAGTTTATGAATTTTGTAAGCGAGTTGTTTTATTGATAATTTTTAAAGTGGAAATGTACTATTGACATAGATATATACTAAATAAAAATATGTACATGTAAATCAAAAGTGGACCACATTGCTGCTGTATTTCTGTGTGTCTTGATTAGAAGTTGGGGAAATTTGATATTTAGAATCTCATACCTTTTTGACGGTTTGAATAAGATTTGAGAGAAATCCCTCCCAAATAGCTGCAAATGACCAACACTACATTTGGTTGTACAATTCAACATGGGTGCATTGTTCAGGAATTTTGATATCAATATAGATATTGCAATGACTATCATGTTTTTCAGAAAGTTATGTAGTGGGGGTAAGCTACAACAAAAAAGATAGATTTTAGGGGAAATCCCCATTACAACTGACACAGATGTTTTCATGGAATGCAAAAAAACTTTCTAAGAAGTGACAATCAGGTAAGGAATTTGGCTTTTGTTTGAGAGACATTGTTTTGACGGATTTTTTACCAGATAATCCGCTTCACTTGTCTTTTTTTTTTTTACAGAGGAAATGTCATGCTTGAATTGTTGTGTGAATACTCTTTGACTTGGTTGGGAACTTTTCCATAATCTCTCTGTTGTTATTAGAAAGTGGAGAAGGAAACAATTGTCATCTTGAATTAAATGAGATGGACACTCTCAGCCAAAAACATTTCTACTGTATCAACACCAAAATAAACCTTTGAAAAATATTGGCTCCTTAGAAGGATCGATTATTCAAAATCAGAGTTCCCTGTACCAATATACATGTACAAGTACAACTAGCTTCTTGTTTTTTTGGGGGATGCTCAGGAATATATAATATTATTGCAAGAAGAATCATGGCACAATTAAGTTCTCCTGGGTGCTAATCTTATGTGCAGCTTTTAATGGGTGATCCTGGAAAATACTGCTCTTGCATCTAGATATAATTTCAGAAACATAATTGTTACCTAAAACTTACTGAGAAGCTTTTTATTCAGTTCAATCATAAAATATGCTACACTCACCCATGTTCATTTTTAATAGAAATTGAGTATGTAGTTACAAGTCCACTTGAATTTCTCATGTAAAACTATTAGTATCCCTTGATTGATATCAAAGTTCAAACTAATGAACAAATTTTCCGTAATTTTTTTTTTGAAGTTGTCTGGAATATACAGTTATATCTGCATAACTTGAAGTATAGCGAGTCAAATTTTCCCTATAAAGTCAAATCAATTTGTTTGATCAAACTATGCAAAGCATGTGTTATTCACACTTCCTAAGTCAAATTTTTCAATAGTCAAACTCTCTTTTTTGGTCCCAACAGATTTAACTTCAGCAGAGTTAACTGTAGCGCTATCGAATTATAGGTTTTCTACATCAAGCTTAGCTAGGAGAGAACATTCAAGTTTTAGATAGACAACCAACAAATTTGCTGTCGGATGCTGATGTCCGAAACAGATGCTCAATATACCCTCTCTAGACAAACGTTTTTTCTGTTGAATACATTTCCCATCCTCCCATCACTCTCTTTGCCGGAATAGTCCCAGGCTATATATTTCGACGTGGCTTTCTTGGAAACACCCTCCAAAGATGGGGCAGAAATTCTGAAGTATGTGTGTGCGTGGTGGAGTGTCGGTAATTGCACACCCTACCAAGTGCCCCAGCGAGGCTGTAGCCTCGTAAAAAAAACCCTGGGCCAAATGACATGAAGAGTGTGTTTGCTAACACTCAAGGTGATTACAGGGAGTGTTTCTGAGAAATACTGAGGCCCCTGGCTGTACTTTCTCTTGTCTGTCTGACTGTTTTTCTGTCTTTCTGTTTGCTTTGTTATTCTGGCTGGAATGCCTGTTGTGTACATTTTTAAAATTTGCAGTAAATGCTCACCGTATGGATGTTTTTCTTCTCTCCCTTGTGCTATGTTACTAATAAAGGATGCGTTTATTGTGCCTTGCCACTCAGAATCAGCGTTTCTACATGTACATATCGAACCCCACTATACGAACGTGTTTTGCGGGATGTCGCGTTTATCGACTCTTCACGATTCGAAATAAAGGCCTTGTCTCTGTGCAGCTGCTTTGCGCCGTTTTACCCGGGAAGCAGATTAGCCTGGGAAGGTCCGATTTGTATGTGCATGGGGTTCAAAACAGCTTTGCGTTTATCATGTTTCAGAAACGTGATTCTGGCTGTATGTCACATTCAAAACGCACTTTTTTCAGAGTTACAATATGCCCATATCTAAAGACGTTTGAAAAAGGCTTTGCGTTTATCACCTTAAAAATTTGCCGGAAAGACGTTTGAAAACGCTGATTCTAGGCAGGACGATAAACGCACCCAAAGTGTAAGATACTTTTTTTCTTCTTTTCTTTGACTTTGCCATCTCTTGCTCAAAGGGAATAATCAATTTGGCAAATATTTGTAATCAATGGAATTAGTTTAGTTGCCGAACTTATTTCTATCAAGATCAATGGATCATAGAAGATGGATCTAGGACAAAACATGGAAAATGTCCGATATCCTAATGAATTGTGTTAAAAGGTTGAATTGCTACAGATCTACACCAGTTCCAAATATAGTCCGTAAATTTAGCATGATGTGCAATTTCTTCTGTTTTGATAGAGATTATATGCTCTAGCATTCACCTGTTAGTTATTGCAGTGGTCTTCACCAGAGAATTTTGTTAACTACTTTTTTTTAAATAGAATTTAGACTTCTACTCAAAATTACACTGTGATACAAATCATCTTATTGGTATTAATAGAAAGCTACTGTAATTGATCAGACATGGACATATGAACTCAGGTTTGGTGAAGATAATATGGTCTGTTTGAGGAGATCGACAGAAGGGCATTAATTATCTCGTACACTTCTTTAGCTCAGAGTTAACGGCCTTCTGGCTCTGGACAGCCAATATTTTGAAATTCTCCGTTATACTATTATAGTTGCTGCTTCATAACACTCAAGAGCTGCATTTACACTGCAACCAAAAATCATCAATTTTACTCACATTCTTGTGTTTCTGCTAACCCAACAAAAAAATTGAAATTGAAAAATCTACCTCTGAAGTGTGGTTTTATTAAACGCCTGCCAACGTTTCACCGATTTTTTTCCATGTAAATGCAAACTTTGGTAAGATACCGATTTTTGCTTACGTGACTCTCCTCGCTTCAGTGCTAACACATGCATGCAGGGCACCGACGAGTGACGCATGCGCACTGCTTGTACTAGCCCCAAAATCGGTATGAGCAAACTTTGACAGCTTTTTATGGGTTTTTCCATTTGTGTAAATGGCAGCCCCAAAAATCAACAATTTTTTTCAAAATGGTGTTAACTATGTGTAGATGGGCCTCTTGTAACCACTCTTCATGAGTGTCAAGAAGTGTTTGAATACGGCGAACCCTAGAGGCCTGTTTGGAGGTGTTTGCTGGTGGTAAATGTAGATCACTCAGCCCCATATATCTCAT
This sequence comes from Mesocentrotus franciscanus, assembly GCA_037976565.1. Taxonomy (NCBI): domain Eukaryota; kingdom Metazoa; phylum Echinodermata; class Echinoidea; order Camarodonta; family Strongylocentrotidae; genus Mesocentrotus; species Mesocentrotus franciscanus. Next base: position 22,338,630 of record CP137673.1, read on the forward strand.
ATACCATATAGATCATGCTGATATTGTAAATGAGTAATGTATGGTTGATTGATCATCCTAATCATGTGCTAATGCAATTAGCAGGATTCTTAGAACTGGCTGACTGTGCTGTGACCCTGGAAGGGCACTTTGCATTGGTAGAATACCCCCAAATCCACAATATCCACAAACATGCGACTTCTGGATGGTTGGGAAAATATTACCTGCTGAGAACTAACAAGGCTTTAAAGGTACTATGTCCCATTTGCAGGCCCAAAAAATGAAAAGGTTAAATTCCAACGGCATTTAAAAGATAATACTAATTTAGAACTTCCCTAAAAAAAGGGGGCTTGAAAATGTCTTTAAGTGGGAAAATAACGACTATTAGTTGTCGAATCGACTTAGGGCTATAGAGCCAGTAAGTAATAGTCTGATTTTCAGACCATTGTACCGAATGGTCGTACGTTTTGTGCTGCGCAAAGATTCAATCAGTTTAATTTTGGCCATTACAAGAAGTGGGTTATTGATGTAGACAAATGCTCATGTACCCTTTACAGCTCATGTTATGTGTGTTATTACCAAAGAAGAAAAAAAAGCCAGTCAGTCACTCAATAGTGTCTGACAGTGAAGTCTAGCAAGTAAACGGGTTTCCTTGCATAATTTGAATATTAGGACACTGCTAATGTTTAAATTTCACAGATAGGACATACATGACATATTCATAATTCCTGCAAAGTTCTACAGAATTTGATGTTGGCTGCAAAAGGGACATAGTACGTATCTTTAACTTTTATCCTTATACACAGAGTTAAATGCCATTCTGGCTCTTAACAGACAATATATTTGTCATTAGAGACAAAGATTTGGCTTTCTCGAAGCCATTAGAATCATTTCATTTTGTCATGATAAAAGAAATCCTCTATTTCGATATTTTTTTTACAATTCTGTTAACAAAAGCATATCATGGACCTAGCATGGTGTTTACTCATGTACTTTATCACAGAGTTAACACCCCTTTGTGCTCTGAACAGATGGGATGGGGATACTTTAAATTCCTACTAAAATTTAAGATTAAAAAATATGTAATTCATTCCAGACATCTTTTTCCCAGGAACAGAGTACTTTTGAATTATATCACACACAGTTAAGAGTACTTTCGAATGACATCATGAAGTTTTGAATTGATTGGCTACTAAATTTTGCATAAATTCTAGACAGTCTAGTGTGTGGTTTTTGAGGGTTTCTGAGCCACCCCCCTGACCTCGTTATAACTGCCTTTGTCCACCTTTTCTTCTCAAATTCTCGGGTAGACTGCTTCTTGGAAATATGGGTGCGTTTATCGTGTCTTGCCACACGGAATCAGCGTTTCTATATATGTACATATCAAACCCCACTATACTAACGTGTTTTGCGGGATGTTGCGTTTATCGACTCTTCACGATTCGAAATAAAGGCCTTGTCTCTGCGCAGCTGCTTTGCGCCGTTTTACCCGGGAAGCAGATTAGCCTGGGAAGGTCTGATTTGTATGTGTGGTTCAAAACAGCTTTGCGCTTATCATCTCTCAGAAACGTGATTCTAGCTGTATGTCACATTCAAAACACACTTTTTTCGGCGTTTCAATATACCCATTTCAAAAGACTTTGCGTTTATCACCTTAAAAATTTGCGTGAAAGACGTTTGAAAACGCTGATTCTAGGCAAAAAATTGCACGATAAACGCACCCTAAGTCTCTCGATCCTCTCTCTCCTCGTTCAATCCTTCCTCTGCCCCAACACTCCACCACATGAAAAGCCACTATTGTAATAGCATGGGATAAAGCCTTCGAGATGGAGGATGAAGTGTTCCGTTGAATGGTTTATTTCCTCTTCCAAGCTGTCTCCTTTGTTGGCTGACTGAATTCCTTTGTCATTCCGCTTCTTTAATTCCAGACACTATTTTTTGGTCTGCTGTGCAATCTATTCCCACCTTTACCCCATGATGGTGCCTCACCCCCCTCTTCCTCCACACTCTCTCGAAGATCTGAAATGTTGGGGATAAATCAAACATTTTGTAAATTCATTTGACCAAATACACTGCACGATTGGTAAAGTTTTGAAGCTTCTGCCTGCATCATTATGTGCACCTCATATGCAAGGAAGAATAATTGATAAGCTGAAGAATAATTGATAAGCTGAAGAAAGAAAAAAAGGGTTAAACTTATATTTAAAAGACCCCATTTTTGTTTAAAACCATGTTTATAGTTATACTTTTAACATGTTAGATTCACCCCCCCCCTACTCCCTCTCTCTTCTCAGTTTTGTGTAAATGAGATGGTGAGTGTAAGTTTTGAAGAAAGAACAAAACAGCACTCCTTAAAACCTTTTTGCTAGTTTGCTGTAGTCGATCCCTTTATCTAATTTGTCTTTTTTGCTCTCTATAGAACTCTAGATGTTTTGTTAAAAGGATTTACGTGACTGTACCTTTACTCCGGCTAACCCCAAACCCATCACACAGTCCACTTCAATAAGCATCTTTAATTACTTTTTTCTAGGAATCCTATTGAAGATTACCCAGTCTATTGATTATTTATTATGTCTCCAATTATACTCTCCATTGATGCTGTATATTGTCCCTCTATGCGGTCAATATATCTCTAGAGCTCTCTCACTCATCTCTATTCTTTTCTTTTTGTCATTCTCTCTCTCTCTCTCTGTGTCTTTCTCTGTCTTTCTGTTTTTCTATCTCTTTCTCTCTCTCTCTTCTCTTCTCTTCTAATACTAATACTTTGTCATTTCGTCTCTCACATAAACAGACATATGTACCTCTCTCTCGCTCTCTCTCTCTCTCTCTTCTCTTCTCTTCTCTTCTCTTCTCTTCTCTTCTCTCACTCTCTAAAAAGTCTATTACTTTGTCATTCCCTCTCACACAAACAGATACGTACATGCACTTCCCTCTCTCTCTCTCTCTCTCTCTCTCTCTCTCTTCTCTTCTCTTCTCTTCTCTTCTAATACTTTGTCATTCCATCTCTCACATAAACAGACATGTACACCTCTCTCTCTCTCTCTCTCTCTCTCTCTCTTCTCTTCTCTTCTAATACTTTGTCATTCCATCTCTCACATAAACAGACATGTACACCTCTCTGTCTCTCTCTCTCTCTCTCTCTTTCTCTCTCTTTCTCTGTCTCTCTCTACCCCACCCAAGCCCCGAAAAAAATCCAGCCTTATTAATAGTCCCCTCCCTTCCCTTCTTGCTTCATAATATCTTTCTCTCTTTATCCTTTCAGTTTTTGACAAAATTCAATTTAATTCTCAAATTCCAGTCTATTTCAAATCTTCAAATTTTGTTGCAAGAAATAATCTTTAATTCTCCCCTTTTCGATGTTTCAGTGAAACTAGAGCAGACAGATTAGGAAACGATACTTTAAACCTGCAAGAATATTAATCTGTAAATATTGTGTAAGTCATAGCAGCCACATGAAAATCATCAAAAGTATCACTAAGACATTATTACACTACATAACTTCAGTAGAAGAGATTACAGCACCGTACAACAGATCAACAGATCGGTACCTCTTGATGAAATGATCTTCTTTGTTTAATTTTCAAAAGAGGAGTGTAAAATACATTACAAATTCAGCAGAAGGTGCACAGACTTTACCCTTCTACCCTAGTAAGTATTTATCCCCCCCCCCCAACAACAAAAAGAGACATGTTTCAGCGAAACCACCATCATAATTGCCATAATGCATATTCACAGTTTGTCTGCTAAAGATATTACACAGATGAATTATTTCCTCCATACTGGATAAAAAGTTTCCACAAAAAACTTCTGGATTTCCCCATTTTTCTTCTGGAAAACAGGCTTTTAAACAGTTATTGATATTTTGTGGTTGAAATGATAAGAAAAAACAGACCAGCTGGGAAAGTTTTTTTCAAGGTAACGATGTGCCCATGTTTTCCTGTAGACCAGAAATAGGATTTCCTTTTAGTTGTGGTTATGAGAATAGGATTTCTGGATTTCAGAATATTATTAATCTGTCATGATTTCCTACTCCATCTATTTGTAAATAGAAAAAAAAAGATAAAGAGTTAGGAGAATAAGTCTATTCGTGGTGGTGGTAGTGGCCAAAAAAAAATATAAAAGCTCGAAGTAAAGTACCCCTTAACTTTGACCAATAGCTTACGTCAGTGAAAAAGGCATAAGTGAACACGCTGTCTGTCACAAAATTGTTTTGCAAATAATTACCAATCACAATTGATGAAAAAAGTGCATAAAATTAACCTGAAAAGAAATAATCATTAGGGTCTGTGCCTATATAGACAAACACACTGCCTGCCGCAAACATGTCTTTCCATACAGCCTATAGTGCTGCATTAAAGTGAAATTGTATTTCCCTGCTGCATTAAAATGAAATTGTATTTCCCAAAGTATTGCATTTCTATAAAACAACCTTTATTTTTTCCATGAAAACCTGATCGTAAAAGAGACAAATCCATCTCCTGTGCACCATTAAAATTGTAACCAGCTAATCTCATCCTTCCCGCTTGCCCTTTACGCAACAGCTTGCACCTCTTGGAATTCCTCGAATTGGATCAGCAGCCCTGGTTTTAGTCGATAGCTAGCCAGTATGTCACGGTTACTGTTTAAATGGAAATCATTTAGATGTGGCCTGAAAATAGCTTATATCAATATCGACGGGGAATAATGAATTACACGGGCTACTTTTGCAGGGAGGGATATTGAATTTGTTTGTCTGATCATGGACCATGCAGTCCATGGTCTGATCAAGTGCACTGCAAATTAGATTAGGTGATTGCAATGTTTGTGTGCTTTGAAAATAGCGTTTCTTTATCAACCTTATTCTGTAAAAATCAGCCGTATAAATAACATTCCCTGAATTTGCTGGTGTTGGTTAAATGCAAGTTCACAAACAAAATGCAGGATGAACTCCCTCTCCTAAACCAAGCTCTTGCACTTTATTTTCTGGTTTATGAACCTCTGATATGATTTGAATATCATTTGGGGCAGGGCCTGCAGAAAGGAGCAGTATTAAAGTGACTCAGTAACATTGTTGAAGTTTGATGAAAAAACTGCGTAATTTTTGTATGAAATGTTACTTATTATATAAAACAGGCTTTTAAAAATCTGTCAACACTTAAATGTTTGGAGTGGTACATATAGCCAATTAATTGCTTTGTGACGATTTACATTCACCTAAAATTAAATTAAATTATAATAATATAGTTGGGAGAATTTAGGAATCAATCAGATCAGTTTTTCCCAATTTGTATCATTAATAATGGTCTGTTTTCACTCAATCTTTCAGATTATCTTTAATTGTACATCTAGCATTGAAATCACTACCTTAGCACCATTTTCTCTCATCTGAACAATTTTATAAAGTCCCTTTAATGCTCATGTGGCTACCCTGGAAAATGGAGACCAAATTGTCATTGTAATTACATATACATTTTATGACTAGAAACATTTTATATTCTGATTATTAAACCCATCTTGTTTGAGAATTTGAAACCTTTTAGTTTAATGTTTTTGTTTTTTTAAATATTGGAGAAATAAAAGCTTGTACTTCTTGTCAAAACGTGAATGATTGTATGACATGCAAAGTCAGATATCATAAAACAGTAGATATCAAGATAAAAAATGAAATATGAACTATATTCAAATTTTTTGAGATACATCTTAGTCATACAAATTTATATAGCACATTCATGGTTAAAGAATGACATACTGCACGACATGGAAACAGTACTTTTTTTAATTTAAGGTTTACTTAGTAAAACTCTATTCTGTTTAATTCAACAGTTTTTAATTGTGGATCTAGTTCCTTGTTGTAAAGATATCTAGGAAGTCCCGATGTCAATGCGTAGCTCCAAGAAATCCTGCAAGTTTTTATTTACTCTTCAAACTTTGCAATCTTGATAGCTCTATTTCTTGTCTCTTCTGAGGTAATTGAGTAATCGATTTGGCCTGATATATTGCCTACCCTAATTTTCATCTGAGTAATAAACGATGATTATCTTTCTCTGAAAAACGAGGCACTTTACTCTAAATCTTTCCAACAAACGCCAGTCCCTGGTAATCCATTGCGACTAAAATCAAATGTAAATGTTACAAAATGAATAGATGAATTATTTATTTCATCTTGGGGGCATCAATTAAGGATCCCTCCTGTGTATATGCAATAAGCAGATTGCAGGGGATTTTCTTGGAATTGTGCCTTTTTTATGCAATGGATTACATGGCAAATGAAGGATTTGTGTTTTGCATTTAATAGAAGCTTGTATGTCATTTTGATCCAATATCTGTGAGTAAATCTTGAAAGGATAGAGCAAAGTTTGTTCTGAAATGATGACATTTTTCGAAATAAGAAAAAAAGGGATTATAATAGTATGGCATTACTAAGTTGAAGAGACATAATGAAAATGATTTTGTTTGCCCAGGGCCAGGGAAGCCTCATCAGCACCAATACGGTTCTTCCTGAGGTCCCTGTAATTACATATATTTATTACCCCAGCAATTGCCAGGTACCCATTATACACCTGGGGGGAGAGTGGCAAATGTGGATCAATGTCTCGTGAAAGATGTTAGTGCCAGGCTGGGATACGAACCCTCAAACCTTGGATTGAGAATCAAGTGAATGAACTATACCACAATGCCTTTTTTTAATTTTAAATACATATTGAATTCTTATATTCAAACTTTGAACCAAATAATATATTCAACCCTAAACCCTCGCCTAAAACCCGATTAACCTTTAAAGGCTGGGCATTAAACGTCACCCACCCAAGCCATCATCAAATTACCGTAATTCCAGAATAAGGCTCATTCAGTAATATGACATGGTAAACCGCCGCAAAAAAGCTGAGTTTTTTAAACGTGTAAATAAACGGCAACTGGGTGCAAAAATGGTCCTTCACATATTGCACTTCATGTCGTAATTTTTTTAAATGCTGTGGTTTTGCCACGTCGTATCTGAACGAGGCCTAAGACAAGTCATCGATCCTTTTATGTTTTCATGTGCTTAATCACAAAGTTATGTGTGCACTCTACTAATTTTATTTTGCTCAATTTTAAGAAACCTTTTGAATCTGAAAGCCTTGTTAAAAGCCCTTTGTTCCTGTTGTTTTTATTTCTGTATAATAAAATCAGATAAAAATAAATACAAAGTAATCATACAGAGAAATGAAAAGGACAAAATACGGCTGGTAGCCCATTTTCAGCTGCAACTATATTGTTGCTGCTGGTTTTCCATGGGGCCATTTTATACAATGTACAAAATATACATAATATTATAAATGAACAGAATAAATAATTACAAAGTATCAATCGAAACATAATATAAATGATTAAAGAGAAGAAAAAAATACATATATTTTACTTAGCTTGTTACACGTCTGTTTAAAGGTATTACAAAGTTTTGGTATGGGGTCATGAATTTGGTTCGAATGAACATATTGGAAGCAAATACGATTTTACAATATTCAATGATTGTTGTCGCGGTTGAAATCGAAACTAAAGTGATGAAATTGTAAATAATAAACCCTTTATGTTGTATAGCGCCCTCTCAAGACTGATATTACTTTTAGCTTTAAAACAATGTTTCTTGACTGTAATCAACCGATTTGCTATTCCCGTTTGGAAATTATATATCGGAACTGTATATTCTGAGATTTTCATGGTCGTAGCTACCATGGAATGGCCTTGGGCGCTATTTGAAATATTTGAAATTTACCGGAGCACCGTAAATTTTGATTATTTAATTTGCTCAAAAGCTGAAGTGTTTTAGGGGCTAAATTTTTTAGTGCTTCTAATACATCCACAGGGGCATCCAAATATATTAAAGATTTAAAGAATAACTATCCATCCAATTTCAAAATTTCCCAAAACTTTGCATTACCTTTAATGTGAATATTTTAATTTTTCATCCACATGTACACCGAGATATTTAAAGCTCGGTCAACGAAAGGGACAATTACCGTTGTTCTTTGATTTTGATATTCAAAAGCGATTGTTTTTTAAGCATGTTATGTGTTCCTAGTAACATGCATACAGTTTTGTCGTAATTGATCTTTAAGTTGTTGTTATATATCCACGCATCAAGGCTATTAATTGCTTTATTTAAAACATTTTCCACCACTTTCGATTTTTATGTCAATAATAAATGACCATGTCATCTGCATAAAGATGAACCTTGCAGATGTTGAAAGCAGAATTTATGTCATTTATAAACATAATGAACAACAGGAGCCCCAGTAAAGAACCTTGTGGCACACCTTTCGTAGTTAATCTTTCATCAAAAAGTACATTATTGACCAAAGTTTTTATTCTTCTGTTTGATAAATAGTGTTTGAACCACTATTTATCAAACAGAAGAATGAGATTTTCGGTCATCATTTCAACTTTCATCATTTCATTAAAGTACAGATCTAAACACGTTCACCACCAAAACAGATCATTTTGTGACCCTTTGCAATTTGGGCAAGCAACACCTCTCTAACTAATTCTTCCTGTGTAACTTCCTTAGAAATTGAAAATCAGAAAATCACTAGTAGACCCCGGGGATTCAGTGAAAAGCAGTATGATAGAGGCTCCAAAGGAAATAGATTAAACTATAAATTATATATTTACCTGTAGGGTCTAAAGTACATAGACCATATGACTTGACAAGTTTCTTAGTGCATTAGTACTGTACCTCATGTAAACACTGTCTATGTCGGGCGAAGTGTAACAACTGTTTGTATTAGGCAGAAAATAGCTTCCAGGTACATGCAGTATCCTATATTGCAATCTCATGTTTCTTTGAAATATCAATATTGGATATCACATTATTTATGCAAGGAGCTATGAAGGGTTTCAGAAGAAGAAAACAAATATTAACAAAAACATATTGTATGTCATATTTATATGATATGGCATGATTTTGGTATTTACATGTTTTCGTAGCCCTCAGCATATGCTATGCATGCATGCCAAGTTAATATGGAACAGGTTAATATTTTCTTTTTCTTTCTTTTTTAATTGATGTGGATGAAGAAAGAACACATTGTACATGTCCAATATTGAAGTGTTTTTTGTTGTACTCTTTATATGCTACTCATGCAATCTCCATGTGCCACATTGCATATTTATCATGGGATAGGGTGCGTTTATCGTGCAATTTTTTGTCTAGAATCAGCGTTTTCAAACGTCTTTCAGGCAAATTTTTAAGGTGATAAACGCAAAGCCTTTTTCAAACGTCTTTAGATACGGGTATATTAAAACGCCAAAAAAAGTGCGCTTTGAATGTGACATAGAGCCAGAATCACGTTTCTGAGAGATGATAAACGCAAAGCTGTTTTGAACCACACATACAAATCAGACCTTCCCAGGCTAATCTGCTTCCCGGGTCAAGCGGCGCAAAGCAGCTGCGCAGAGACAAGGCCTTTATTTTGAATCGTGAATAGTCGATAAACGTCACAAAGCAGTGAATTGGCTCTATATACCATTCCAGAGATTTAAGTGTTGACAGATTTTTAAAAGCCTGTCTTATCTCTTATTTTCATGGAAAAAACGGTTGGGAAAATTCAAAAAATGGTTGGGAGAATTTACTGTTAGAGGGTGTTGCACAGTGACATCTTCAAAGAAAACCATAAATATCTTTGTGGTTTGAGAATTTTTTCGGGATTTTGTGCATGTTAGAGGGTTAGTACAGTAGAAGGAATATAATGAGTAACATTTCATACGAAAATTAAGCATTTTTTTTCATCAACCTTCAACAATGTAACCCAGTCACTTTAAAGGGAAAATCAACCCTGATATTAAGCTGGTTTTCTTTTAAGCAGAAAAATGAGAGAAACAAATTATTGAATGTTTTCAGCAATATCCGATTAAAAATAGGATAGTTGTGAATTTTTAAAGTTGTCATCAGTGAAATACAAATTGGCAACACTGCGACGTATTTTGCAAACTCCTCTCCAATTTGTTCTGTACAGAAAATTTCATAAACTTTCATCTTCTTAGCTACTGATAACGAAATAGATTTGTTTCATACAGGAGTTGTATAAAAACACATTTGCAATAATTATATTTAGGGTGAATGTATGATTGGAATTTTTTTAAAGGGAAACTACACATTTATGAAGTTTTGTTAGTATAGGGCAAATGGGAGGTGAGCTTGCAGTATGCTTTACAAAGTTACCAATTTGTGTTTTGATTGATCGCACCTACAAAAATTCACAACTTTCTTATATTTAATGGGTTTTTGCTCAAACTTTCACTGACTTGTTTCTCTAATTTGTCTGCTCCTATTAAAACCAACTTGATTCCAGGGTGGACTTCCCCTTTAGAAGGGTTGTCATGGAGCTATTAAATCAAGACCGGAAATTCTGCATAAAGCAGTCCTTTTGTCAATTGATGCCTATTTTTTGGTGCAAAATTGCATGTGTGGCAAAGAAACGACCATGCAGAGAGGCAAAAAAAACTAAACTATAATGTTAAATCAAGCACATGAAAAATACTCTGCAGCCCTTCCTTTCTCACACTAAGTCAATTATACAGACAATACTTTGAGGCATAATATTTCAGAGTATTCATGTATATAACAATGAAATACTAGGGCCTTGGCTTCTACGCAATAAAAAAAAAACATATTAAAGCAAAATACATTCCACTTTTCTTTACCTAATTGTAAACACACAAGTAGTGAGTTCACATACGTAGTCGTAGGGTCTCTTTTGTTCACACCTACTTGTGTCATGCCCATATGCCGTTCATTTACATGTAAGAGAAGAACGCTGTAAAACGCTGTAGTATGTATCCCGTGCCATGTGTGAACAAGCCAAAATAATCTCTTTTATCTGCTCCCATGAATAGAGAGAGAGAGAGAGAGAAAGATGAAATAGTATTTACTGATGTTATCAAAATATGAATTTCTTAGTATATTGTATTATTTACGGTAAAGATCTCGCCCACCCTTTATGCTCTAATGGATCTCCCGAAAAGCCAGGGAAAAACATCTTTCAGTGCCCCCTACTGGGCAGCAAATTCTAGGTGTTGTTTTAACTTCTGCGGCAGATTTCTAGATATGATTATATATGTCAAGTCAACATAGGAATAACATAATATGCACAAAAATATGAAAGAAGCATAAAGAGTGGATCAAAACACTGTTAGTGTCTGGCATCAGCTCCTTTGAACATGACTCCCATATAATATATAAGTAGGGTATACAAAAACTTTAATTGTACCAAGGGATATTTGTTTGATTGATTAATTTTTCTTCATGGTCTTATTCCAAAGTTACAAACTAATTGCAACATAATCACGATAACAAACAAATTATTTAAGAGATACATCATCAACATTAAATACTTACATTGTAAACTATTACATAAAATAATCATGAAGTAGGATTGCCACATAAGCTAAGCTTAAAGGTGTGATAATCCTTTATAAAACTTATTAAGGAGACACCCGAAGAATCAAAAGTGTTTTTAATTGATGCAAAATTCATATCATTGCGAAGGGGAAGCCTTACTGATCAAATATAACAACTTCCCTCTTCAAAATATGTTTGGGGCCCGCAGTAATCATCTCTCAAAAATGTTAATTATGAGATCCAGGTTTTCTGCCTCCATAGAGCGTAAAAATTTGTGATGTCACATGCGGGACACAACTAGCTAGCAACAAAGCAGCTAGCTGGCTGTGTGACTGTCTAGTTTGTGACATCACTATTCAGAGCTCGCAATGCTCGTGTGTTTGGCTTACGTTCAGAGGCGTTCAGGGGTCTGAGAAGGGTCTTTAAAAATTGCATTTTACGCCTTCCATGATATCCATATGATTTTTCAGCAAATTATTCGTGTTTTTCAAGAGAAAATCTTTCCATCCATAAATAATTTGTCCATAATTATCAGTTGTCGTGAATTTTCTTCGGGTGTCTACTTTAATATTGTAGTTGGAAACATTGTCCATGTCAATTCATTGTTTATTTCTATAAGATCAGAAATTTGATTACCGGGTAACCAATTTGCCATATAGAATACTGTGATGCAGGTTGAGCCTGCGTAACCAATTCTTAACAAGTAGAAATAATAAAGTCTTTCATTTTTTAGCAGAATTGGTTGTTTTCTGTAGCTATACTATGTATTATTTATAGCATTCTACTTTCTAGATTAAACATTGATGTAAAAATAGTACTAAAAATTAGCACTGTACCTCTCTTGGCGAAGATAATTGCAATCACTACCATAGGGTGAAACTGTACCTATATGGTTCTGATTGAAAGTGTGTATAGAGACCCTTATTGATGCACTGAATACTATAGACCTATTTTTGAGTTTGAATAGCACCATCATACGTATTTACATTGCATAAGCCTCAACGTGTATATTTATCAAGCAAATACAACCAAGAGTAGTTCTCAGAAAGCCTAGCTGATAGAGAATGGGCTAGGTCTGTTTTAGTATGGTAAACATCGGTTGCTCTATTTTGGGGCTGTCTTATTGGTACGCTCTACAATCCTCTTGAATAGATATGATCAAGTGCTGTTGGTTCAGCACTGGGCCGAATACTAGGTAACAAAAGACAGGAAGATATAAAATTCAGTTCAGTTCAGTTTCATTCTGCTTTGTAATAATTAAACAAACATACAGAGTACATGAAATTTTGATAAACATAGCCTGAGCATTATTGACAAGTCAATGTATTTACTATAAAGTTAAACCTAGCTTTAAAATATAATGTAATGTACAAGAATAGAAACTGTTTGGCAATTATGGAAGTACCTAAAAAAAAAACACCTAGCTACACTTGTATGTAAAACATATAGACCCTAGATATAGTTGTAAAGAATTAACCCCTCCCCCCCCCTCCACACACACACACACACACACACACACAAAATGATTAAGCCTCTTTTCCTCATTTACTTCAGACTTTTTTCGGGGTTGTCTTTCTCATGTCTTTTCCCATGTCTTTTTCCTTTCTTCCATTTTTGTAGTGGGAGGGGGCACAAGGTATTTCCTGTGATGTAAGGTATCAAATAATGGAATATCTGTAATCAATCACTGATTTGTTCATACACATTTATATTGATAATGATGTATACCTAGATTCTTCCTCACTATCGACCCAGTTTTGCCACCTTGCTCTGGGATTATTTTAATCTTTAATGTGATATTATCTTTGACATCAAGCTGGTTGGCTTACCTGTGCTAGCTAGGTGAAGCACCGAGCAGGGCAAGATCGAATTTGACCTTTTTAAGCAAAATTAGCAAATCAATGACCTTTTAGATCTAGTTTGGAAGCGACGTGATCCCACACGTAACTGTGCTTTGATCAATTCAATCTCTTCCATCACTTTTAATCCTTGCTAATCCATGCTTCATCAGCTGCTCAATGTTCCCCCTAATTCACAGAATATGAGGGTATCATGCTATTTTTATCCATCTGTATCCTGACGTAAAGCAAGGTAGCTTCTGGCATGCTAGCTGTAGCAGGGGTCTTTCACATGAGTCGGTTTGTCAGAATTCTTGGGAAAATATTTCAAGTATTAATGCCGGGTGTTTTCATAATTTTCATAATATCTTAGGCGAAGTAGGAGAATTGCTAAAAGGTAGATGTGCTATATTGCATGAAGCAGGAGGTTGTTTAGCATTATTAAGATTATGCCCTGAAACTTCAAAAATATATGCTTTTTCAATACGAAACTACTCCAGTCTGTAGTTACAATTCATTTTCACTTCTTTTTTCAAAGTCATTGTATAAAAATGTTTCCAGTTTTACAAATGTGAGATGCATGGCCCTGCGTGTTATCAGTGTCTTTGATATGATGTAATATTAAAGCCCTAAAAAAAATTGCGCTTCAAAATGATCATGAAGTGCCTCAAAAAAGTAAAAATCTTTGAGTGACCGGTTTTACCATACCCATTTTCCCCAATAGACTGTAGTGTTATAAAAACCGTTGGGGAAAACAGTTTTTGAAATTTCCATTTCCAATCATAAATATCTTGATAATCAGACGGGCGATCAGCTTGTAAAAGTCATGGGATTCCTGACCGACCTAAAGGTTTATAATTATGATTGCAGCTTGAGCTAAATCCAGGATTTTGTTTAGAATCTAAGACAAAGATACCCAATCCCTTTAAAGAGAAAAATCTGTGCCATGGGTATATATAACATGTATATATAGAGAGCACTCAGAACCTGAGAAGTAAGTTACTATAGACATTCTGCTTTTTTTATTTATGGCTAACAAGTATGCTAAAGACGTGCCAGCCACACAACAAATAATTGCAATACGGGACTACATTGATGTGGAACTTTTTAACAGTAGGCCTGTGATTGCATGAGTTCATTAGAGTTTAGATCATAAGCAGTGGAATAATGTACATATTTTCGTTTTATTGTTTGACAAAGATGATGGTTTTACCCACAAACTTACATTTCACACTAGTGTAATGTAAAAAACAACTGTTTGTTTTAATCACGTGAATAATCTTTGATCATCTCATACTTTATCTTGAATTGCTGAAATCTACTGGCAATACAAGTGTATCTATTTTTGTTCAGCATGCTACTTCAAATAGTTTCGAGAGATATCTTTGGCAATTCAGTTTCAAAAGTCCATTAAACGTTATCGAACCAGAAATAATATGAAAACAAACAAATATACTTAAGAGGGCAAGGGGTCATCGTTACAAATGATCTGAACTTCGGAACATTATCAGAGGTAGCAGTCCATTTTCATCTATAGTATCTGCATGATTGCATTTGTATTTTTCCAGATTATTGTTTATATTAGACTTCTGTGTACTTATCTGATAACAATAAGTGCTTGTGCTTTACTTTTTTTATATTTTATTACAGCTATATTGAAATTGTAAATGAAATTATTGAAGTACAGTAGCTGCCAAAGTCAAATTGATCATGTCGTCTGTTTGGTGCCTCAAAGGTGTTAATTCTGTGTTTAAGTCAACGAGTTGACTCCAACCAGACGATGTGATGTTTTGCATATATAGCTATGAATTAAAATGATATCTGATAGCTTTAAGTTTTAATGTATATTTGGATGTTTTTATGGGATAACATGTAATAGTAACCCGAAGCTTTATCATACATATGATTTGACCAGCATGTAGGAATATCTTTCTTTGAATCTTTGAATATTTGAAAGACCTTTTTTTTGTGCAAAAATCATGTCACATGCATAAAAACTTGGGTCCTCTCCTGTTTTTTAGCTTAGATGGTGAATGTCAAATAATATCTCATTATTATTCATTGGCTGGCAAACTGGTCTGTATCCTAAAATGATACTTGTCCATTGGCATTTAGATTGCAATTTCGGGGTTAAAAATAAAATTAATCTTGCCAAACTTACAACATGACTTGCACTGTTAATGTCTAAATAATAATATTCTGGATTTACATTATATAGCACCTACTATACATCTGTAATGTCACTAACTGCTATACAGATATATGCTAAAGGAGATGTATATCATGAAACTGCAAACACCAGCAAAACCAGGCTTTGGGGAGATGCAAATTGGTCCAGAGGTCAGGTCTCTAGCCTTTTATTAGTGTAACATGACCTGGGTTCAAGTATACTTGTGTCTTTCGAATTCAGACTATCCAGGTTTCTAGAAATAAAAAAAGCGAAACAAGCGTATTGAACACCTATGACATTTTACAGTGTGGCCAACCTTTAAGGTTTGTACTTTCCAAGAAACCACTCACCTGGATCAAGATTATCACGATGTTAACCTCATTTCTTCCTTCTTTCACCATTCTTACCTTTGCTCCCTCAGGGCCAAATCGGGAGGGGGTCCCTCAGCCACCGGCTCCGCCCAGCAGGCCCCACCCCAGGGTCATCAAGGCCCCAAGGACCCCCAGCAAGGTGCCAGGTCAAAAGGTCAATCAGACAGCCATCCTGGAGGTGAGTGCATGCTGAAAATGTGATAAAAGTTTGTACCTTTCCCCCTACTTTGTGTCATAAAACAATATTATTGGCTGTTTGGAGCCAGAAGGGTGTTAACTCTGAATTAAAGTATATGAATTAATGCCCTTCTGGCTCTAAACAGACATTCACATATGAGTCTACTGCTATGAGCCAAAAGGGCCTTAACTTAAGGCAAGCCTTGAAGTGCTATTAGTTTACATTATTCTGGCCCTCAGCTTGTGATAAAACCTCAAGAGAAGTCAATTTTCTTGAAGTTGTCTTTGTACCTCTCCCCCACTTTATGTCACAAAATTTGGAAAATATGAAGTCTCTACTCAGAGCCAGAAGGTCCTCAACCTTTGTTCAACATCCTTCTGACCCTCAGCTGCTGAGATAGTTTGAAGAGAAACTAATTTGGAATAGGTTGCTTTAGGTTCTGGTATTGATAAAAACAGAGACAAATTCTTAAAATGTCCAGCATAGATTTACAGTGCGAATGACAATTTAAAAACTAAAATTCAAAATGATATGGTCAAGCAAAAAGTGGATGAATCTGGGTGCATCAATGTATGTATAGGCCTGCAATGTGAAAAACAAAATTCATAAATTCATTTTTTTATTTTGTTTTATTTGGTGCTTCTCAGCTGGATCATTTCTACCGATTTTGCTTTTCCAAGCTACTGCCCTCATATCATCTGAATGAACTGTCGAACCTTCCCCTTGAAAACAGTTTCATTATCGGAATTCAATATTACCTTTAAAATAACATTGCATATTCTTGAAATAGCTCTTTCTTTCTCTCTTTGTTTTCAGCGCTCTTTCTTGCCTCTTGTTCCTAAGATTTTGCTTTAATGTCTTTTCCTCTGCTCTTTTTTTCTACCTTCCCCTTTAATGTTGCCATCTAGATTTTCTTTGAATTGTCCTCCCACTGGATAACTAACTGGTAACAGATTTTTTGTTATGGTACAGTTATATATATATATTCCTCTCAATTTGAAGTGCATGCCATGATCCAGATTTTAGAGTTGATCTAGCCTGTGCTTGTTTGGCATCTTTTATACTCATGGAATGCCCACACAAAAAAGGGAAACTTTAAAGCCCCTATAAAGCGTTGGGAGCCTCAAATTTGCCAAAAGTTGGATGGCAAAATTTCACTTCAATTGTATAATGATGTGAAAGAGGATGGCATTAAACACACACTTCTGCAAAGATTTTCCCCAAAAAAACTTGTTTGAAGTCGAATATTGATAAAAGAATACAAAATTTGGGTTTTCTGTTGTACGCAGAAAACCCAATTTGTTTGTTCTTTCCTCAATATTCAACTTCAAACAAACTTGTTTTGAAAATCTTTGCAGAAGTGTGTGTTAAATGACATCCTCGTTCACATCATTATACAATTTAAGTGAAATTTTGCCATCAAATTATTGGGGCTCCCAACACTTCAGAGGGGCTTTAAAAGTGTTCAGAAAAATGATGATCTTGGTCAGGCATGGAACTTCTTTTCATACCTCTTTCTTTATAGAATTTTCAGTCTTGAAAAAAGTAAACATGGAAGGCAAATTAAATATTTATTTCATTCCTGGAATGAATAACCGGGACCAACCAAGTGAAGCCAGATAAACTATAGATGTGCAATCAACAAAGGAGCCTGCAGCATGTAGAGTCAGTGACAATAGATTCAAAAGGGTGATTTTTACCATCTCTAAAATACATACGTTGCCACTACTTTATTTCACAGGACAGAATTACGAACATATTTTCTGATTTATTAATTTATTTCATTTATTTATTTCTTTAGTTTCCCAAAACCAGTTAAAAAATACAAAACATGCAAATACAAAATAATTTACATTATACAATACAAAGGAATACATACATAACAAGAAAAACAAGTGAGTGACAAAAGGGGGGAATAAGATGGTAAACCAGTATGCAGAGAGGGAAAAACAAAAACAAAGTTGTTTGTCGGGGTTAATCCCCAAAATGATCACTGATATCATAACCATTACATTGAGGCCTGCATATCAGGGATTTTTTTAAAAGCTCAGTGGTTTCAGCCAAGGTCTTAAATCAGGAAGATACTAGGTTCAAGCCCAGGTCAGCATGTTAATGCAGCACCCCGAAAGGCAGTCTCTTTTTCCTGTTTCCTCGAATAACAATAAAAGCTGTAAGTCCCTCTATAATACAAACATCTTTTTTTCCCGTTACTGTTAGCTTCCCAGGGAACCCAAATAGAAATGACTAGGTACAATGGGATGTTATAGAATGTAAAGCGTGCTCTGGTAGACGATGCTTTGTTTGAGAACTACCCAGAAACATTCCAAGTGCTTTATGAAATATTCAGACTTTTTTCTTTTTTTCCTTTTTTCCTTTTTCAGCTGAAAAAAAAAATGAAAGGTGAAATGTGCATTTGAAAGGCGAATCGCGCATAAGTATGTGACAGTATCAGCATATTTATGGCATATTGACATTTTAGTTCAAAAAATGAAATATTATCTTGATGTTTGTTACAAGATAAACTGACGACCTCTTCCCTTGCTTTCTAGACCAATTATTTTTCAAAACATCCAATTTAATAATCACTGACACTTCTCATTTGTTACAGGGAATAGTCACTTACCGTAATATTTTTGAGAGGATGGGGGTTGTAGATTGATTACCCCTTCCCCCTTTTATTTTTTCTTGTATTTTTTTGGGGGAGGGCATCATTGCCCCGATACGTTGGAGTGTTCCTTTAAGTTCTTATAATGACTTCTTTGTCTGGGTTTTTGGAATTAATGCGCCACCAGAATGGTATGCCCTCTAGCCCTCAGCTTATGGATAATTCAAGTCTGGTGTTCTTCCCGCAAAGTTCTTTTTCTGGAATATTCTATGATACTCCTCCCCCAGTCACAGAATTTCATAAATGTTAGCATTCTCAAATTGTATGTTGTAGACAACATTCGGTTTAATATGTGTTATGGAAGATATTAAAAAATATATTACACCAAGATATAAGCTGATAGCAGATACTTGTAGCTAAGGAGCACTCTATTTCACAGAGTGTATTTCATAAACTTTCATTACAATGCAGGAACAACGAAAATGGTTATCTTTAGCCTATAGCTTTTGCTTTTGCCTAGCTCTCATTCAGTTCCAAAGCACCTAACAAAACTGATGACTACCTTCATTTAAATACCCTCCCTCCCCCCACCCACCCACACCCACACACACACACACACACAAACTTTTTGTCCACAATATAACATTTAGTGAAAACTATGTTCTTGGGCTTCAGCATCTAAAACTTTGCTGAAGTGGTTTCCACATCAGCCCGCAGCATTCCGAAAAGGGAATTCGGGTTATGTGAAGGGACTGAACTCAAGTAATGTCATCCAGATTTCAGCCCTGGTGGCAGAATACAATACAGGTTCAGTCTGTCTATATTTATCCTAAATCGAGGGCCACAACCCTACTGATTCATGTCTGGCGATAGTCAGAGAACAATTTCCTGGCAATATCCTCTGAAAATAAATAAAGATACAAACGATGAGCAAAGAGATGACTGTTCTCCGAATCACAGGTCTTCACTAATACTACCCATATTTCATCGGCTGAACTGAGAACCAGAAAGCCATTATCTCTCTAGAAAAGTATAAGGTGGTGTCATATAGTCAAGGTTTAAAGAGAAGGTTGAGTTCTTGGGAGAGGTGAAAAAGAATGGCTCTTCAATTAAATGCCTTCTTATTTAAGAATGACATGTAACAGCTTAAAAATGTGGGCATCATTTTTATGCCACATGTTTGTGTAGTCCCATATACATCTCTCTGTGTACAGTGCTTGTCACTTTTACCAAGACTGGGCCAAATTTCTTATCATTTTGATGATTCCATAACCTTGCAGTATACACTCCAATACTTATATTATGCTACGTGATCAATTTTTTCTGATCGATTCCACACCGTTTCTTTCACAATGCAATCGCATGACCAGAACTCAATTTTATCTTTAAACACTCAACTGGACTTGTGAAGTTCATGGGTTTGATCCCTGGCATATGGCACTTATAATTCCTATTAATCAAGACATTTTGTCAGCATTGCTTCTCTCCACCCATGTGTTCAATGGATACCCAGTAGGATGCAAAAAGTAAATGTGGTTTCTTCAGCCAGGCACCTTTTTTTGTTTTGTTAGAGATGCTCCACAGGGAGTGGAGAAGGTGCTTATGTTGTGTGCAGACAAGCCTGACTCTGATGACTGGGCTAATAATATTTCTCGAAAGTTGCTTAGAGACTTCGTAGATGTATCTAGCGCTATGTGAATCCAGAATCTGTTATATGAATTTAATCTGCCCCTCTAACTACCAGCAGATGATTTCTAGCTGAGGAGAGCATATTTGAAGCTGACCTCCATCCTGAATGTAAAGATGGTCCAAATATTTCACTGAGATGTGTCATATGTGGTAGAGGTGTTGTGGTCTAGTGGATAAGTCATCCGACTGCAGATCACAAGCCGCAGGGAAAAATTAATATTTATTTTTCGGGGGCTACTTTTCAAGCTTGCCTGCATAAAAATAACACTCTAAAATTTGTTTTGCGTTGAACTCTATGCAAATTTATGGGGGCTCTTTTCTGATTTTCGGGGGCTCTTTTGGGCATTTGGGGGGCGAATTCGCCCTGAGCCCTCGTGTATTTTTTTCACTGTCACAAGGTACGGGGTTCAAGTCCCGCCGCAGCACTAATGTCCTCTGGCAAGACGTTAATCTACATTTGCCACTCTCCACCCAGGTGTAGATGGGTACCTGATATATGCTTGAGCGCTAGTTACTCTGGCAGTTCGGGTACAACCAGGGTAATATGTGTACAGCGCCATGAGTGTCAGAGCCTGGCGGATACCGGCGCTATATAAATATCCATATTATTATGTGGCCAATTTTAGACTTTTAATGCAAATCATGTTACTCTGTGACTGTGACAGAATTGTATCAAAATATCAAATTTAGTGAAACTTGTATATAAAGACCAGTTAATGATTTTTTTATAGGAAAGTGGTCTTTATGTATCGGTTCCATTAGTACACAGTCCACTGACAAATACCAGTACTGTGCAAGGGAAACAAAAAATTGTTGACTTGAAGTTTGAAAATGTGCATTCTCGTTGTTTTGGGCCCGTGTGAATCCTTGTTGTGGATCGTTGTTTATAACTTCGAAGTTTCACAAACTTAAAGCCCCACTGCACTACTTGTAGCTACTTGCTCCCTCTATATAGAAAACAATGCCTAAGCGGTGCCCGTTAGTCCCCCATGATCCTCTTTTTCTTATGTTAATTGAGAGCTAAGTTGATGAGATAACCACCTGTCAGTGACCACGATGGGAGGTCTAATCCTTCCTGGCCAAACTAGTGCAGACGGGCTTTAAAGTTCAAAACCAGGATGGTCCTGTGTAAACATAGCTGATATGTTACTTGTTTGGAATGGGAATAGTGAAATGTCGCTTCCTAAAACAGCTACGTGTACCGTAAATCTCCGTGTAAAAGGCGCACCCGTGTATAAGGCGCACCCCTTTTTTTAAGATTAAAAAAAAACAAAAACAAAAAAACAAAAAACAAAAAAAACGATTTTTTTTTTTTTTTTTTTTTTTCTCCCCCCCCCAGGTCTTTCATTTAACTGCGAGGTGCAGTTCAAGGCGCTGATTTGTGCTTGTGAACTTGTCACAAATAATAGGAACAATGTCGTTTTTTAGAAGCATGTGTAAGATCATTAATGTAAATTAAAAACAGTAGAGGACCTAGGATAGGACCTTGTGGTATGCCATGTGTAATAAAAGAAAAACTACATATTGACATGTATTAGAAAGATTACTTTCAAAACAAGATGACAGACAAATTTGAGTGTTGTTCTAGTTTCCAAGTGGTGAGTCAACACACCGATTACTGAGCTGGGAGACATTGCCAGGCATAGTGCCAGGTGGAGGGGCACAAATCGAAACTTCGAAAAAAAAAAAAAAAAAAAATTTGTACCCGTGTATAAGACGCACCCCCGACTTTCAAATATTTTCGGCGGCAAAAATGTGGGCCTTATACACGGAGATTTACGGTAGACATCAAGACCCATGTACTTGCTTTCATTAATTGTGAAAATTTAGTCCCATAACAGATTATGTAGTACCACAATACCCCATGAAGCCAGGTTGTAAAACTTGTTACTTGACTTAAAGGTAATGCAAAGTTTTGGGAAATTTTGAAAATTGGATGGATAGTAATTCTTTACAATTTTTATATATTTGGATGCCCCTGTGGATGTATTATAAGCATTAGAAAATTTAGCCCCTAAAACACTTCTGCTTACGAGCAAATTGAATAATCAAAATTTACCGGTGCTCCCGGTAAATTTCAAATATTTCAAATAGCGCCTAAGGCCATTCTATGGTAGCTGCGACCATGAAAATCTCAGAATATGCAGTTCTGATATATTATTACCAAACGGGAATAGAAAATCAGTCGATTGTCGTCAAGAAACATTGTTTAAAGCTGAGGTAATATCGGCCTTGAGAGGGAGCTATACAACATAAAGAGTTTATTATTTACAATTTCATCACTTTAGACTCGATTTTAACCACGACAATGATCGCTGAATATTGTAAAATCACATATGCTTCCAATATGTTCATTTGAACAAAATTCATGACCCCATACCAAAACTTTGTATTACCTTTAAAAAGGTCTTTCATAATACTTGTTTGCATGAAAGGTCCGTAACACAATAATGATCAAGATCCCTAGCTAGGGACATTGTAGAGTTATCTTTCCCCTCGCATGCACAGGTGATATACCGAACAATAAGTATTAATGCTGATAATATTTTTGTTCAATGGTTGTCTTGTAATGTTGAATGTGTTTGTTCATCTCCCAGGTTTTGCATGATTTCTGAGAACATCATGGACAATATACAGTCGGTTGCACTTTATTAGGCCTGTGCTATCTGTACAGCCAGAGGCATGGCATGCTCATACTGTTAGCTGAGAATAGCATGTTTAACTTTTTGTATGCCACACAAATAATCTCCCTGTGTCACATTGCATTTATCATGGGATATATATATATTTTAAAGGCTTCAAGATTATTGAACTGTTTCCAGTGCGAGATTAACCTCTACCGGTGTTAGAATGGTTTTTATGGGCCTAATCACGACCAGAAATTGATTAATTTGCAAAGCTTTTGCGTTCCACAACGCAATCCTTCCGTCAGTAAGTGCCCAGTGTTTTGTGCAAAATTGCACGTGTGGCAAACAAGCAACCGTGCAGAGGGGCGAAGAAAGCAACCAAAGTGTTAAAACAATATTATTCTTGAACAAGTGACAGTATTTGTTGAGGATTTACACTCATAAGGCCCATTTTCACATCCCAAACACCATTTTGAAAAATCATCAACTTTTTGGAATGCCATTTACACTACTCGAATAACCCATTAAAAAACGTTGGTGTTTGATCATACCGATCTTTTGTTGAGTAGTGCGCCTTTGCCACTTGTCGCTACTCTGCGTGCGATCGCACAGAAGCGAGGAGAGTCACGTGACGAAAAACCGGCATCGTATCGAAGTTTCGATTTACACTCCAAAAATCGATGAAATAGCGGCAGGCGTTTAAAAAACCACATTCCAGAGGTGGATTTTTTTTTTCAATTTTGGTATTTTCGTTGCGTTTTTCATCTGACTGGAATGTGAAAAAAATTTGATGATTTTTGCTTGCAATGTAAATGCAGATTTTGTGAAGGGCAACTTGCAAGGTCATGCATTTAATTATCAAAGGCTTTATACAGTTATGGCAAAAATCCAGTAACAAAGAAAACAAATTGTCAGTTTTGTTTTCCGGATACCCGGTATATATATAACTCAAAAGCTATGACAAAGATATGAGGGACTAAAGGAAACATGAGTCAAAGTTGGGCATCCTAAGTTCTAAAATGTTCAACTCTTATTTGCTGATAACTCGTCTTCAGAAACATTTGCAAGCCTTTTTAGTAGGGGGGACCAAAGTTGTATAATTTAGCTTCAAAATCATTTCTGTATAGTTCTATAGGTTGTGTGTTTTCACTCCTTTGTGCATTTTGTGCTTATTTTATTCACGTTATGATAAGACTTGTTCCCAAGCTAACAATGTCACTTGGTAAATGTATGTTGAAAAATCAACTCATTGTTGTGATTTCAGTTGTAATCAGTCATATCATTGTTTATGTTTGGGTATTTTATGTGGTTTTTTTTCAGAGAAAGGGAGCATCCCACGATCTATCCTTTCAAAGTCCCGTGATGCCCAGGTTACTCCTGTAAAGTACCAAGAATCACCAGTAGAGGAAGCTCAAGAAGCCCTCTCCCTTTCAGCCAGTTATCCAGACGGCAGCTCCCATTCAGTGGGAGTGGTTCATCACACAAACAGACCAGCCATCCACAAGCAGCAGCACTTCCTCCCACACTTGCACCGTCAAAGGCACCGGCGGTGTCCCTTATCCAAGGCGAGAGACCGGCAGTGGCAGGCGGGTCACCGAAGATCATTCCTCCTGCATCGACAGAGAGGGTGCGCAGCTTGACCAATCCCAGCTTGACCAATCCCAGCTCGGATTTGGAAACAAGCAGCCAGTCTCCGTCCTCCGCCAGCTCCATCCCGTTCGCCTACGACACCAAAGCGCCTGCACAGGTTGACATAAATCCGGTGTCGGCGTCGCCGTATGCCGGCAGCATGGAGAAGTCGATAGAGAGTGCCTCCGATCAGCTGAGGAAGCTCAGCAGCTCCTGGAAAGACGAGGCAAGCCATGAGAAACCTGGTATGGAGATGAGGACAATGCCGCATCACAGAGAGATAGCTGATAGTTGCCATGACGACAGGGATGATGCTAGTCAAGATAGTGGGAGCAGTGTGGATGGGGGCTCTCAGAGAACTAGACATGGTAGTGGCACTGTGCATACCCTGTGATAAACTTATTCCATCCATTAATTGTATAATAGATTAAACTTGATTTGTGCAAATATGGGCTCTTGGCTAGGTATCATGAATTATATATGATACCACAACATTTTCTTGATATGGAATCAAATTATCAATTTATTCAAGAGGGGCAATAATAGAGTAAATGATTAGGAAAAAAAGTAATATAGATGATGTTTTGGCTATGATGATGATTATCATAAGAATTAATATTTTGAAATATATGGTGTACATCTGTTTATGTTCAATTCACCACATACATTAGTTTGTAAAACTTTTTGAATGGTTATTCTTATTTCTTTCCTTTATAAATTTTATAAGTGAGTTTGATTTAAAACTTAATATTTAATTAATTATTCTAAATATTGTGTTGAAGCTTATAAGAAGAACAAGCACTGACATTATTGCATATATTATCTGAGCACTTGGAAATACATGATGAAGTTATTAGGGGAATAATAAACAATTAATATTTCACTGAGTATAAACACTCATGATTTTTTCCAAACTTAACGCAATTGCCAGAGTGCTTCAAGATAAATATGTCATAGTATCATTGTGCCTCATCAATCTTATTTTCACAGAATATCTATTAGTTCTTCTAACACTGTTAAGTGTATATATTGCTATATTTCTTCTTTTTTTTTTGAAGATACTCATTCAATAGAGTGATCTACATTGTTATCTGCATATTTGCTAAATGTAAATAACAGGGTAGGAACAAGTATTACTTCATTAAAACATGTACTTATGCATATCCATGATATATTATAAGATGGAGTCTGGGATTCACAAATTAAGAAGAGTTGTCCAAAAAGACAGAGCCATAAAAAAATGATCAAGCATGATTTCAGAATTCCATGGTGCAAAATTTGAGCCTCTTGGAAATTTCTCTATCCTTCACAAAGCATATGACTCCCTTGGTGGTTCTAACAACATTCATAGACATTACTGGTGTCTTTATGGCTGATTACTTGACAAAATGACTATTTTAATCTTTCCTTAGTGTGGTTCTTTCATGGCTTGGCATAAATCTAGATGAAAAACTTCCATTGTCACAGATTTTTGACAGAATGTTTTGTCTTGGCTTTACACCTCTAGCAAGACATTTACTGTGAATTAAGTGAGGGATTAAAATTACACATCTGAGACAACAATATACGAGTCTCTTCCCATTATGAGCTCCTGGACAATAGCAAGAATGCATCAATGGGTCATTTTCAGGGAAGAGCATCGTTATACTGAGAGTGCATGTGCCCATTGAATGATCTCCCAGAGACCCTAGAATAGGGCACCACCATTGTCAAGGTGGAATCATGCAGGACCAAATTCAGGGAAAGAGGGGGTCATGGAGGGGTGAAGCAATGGCCTTGGCTGGCAGAGAGGGATGACGGGAGGAGAGGGGGGGGGTTAAACATTTTAATGTTCTTTGTTTGCTTGATGTATTTTACTTGAATGTGATTGATTCATTCTCTGGCTGTCATACCAGCTATCTATGTATCAACTTGCCTGCTAGTTATCTCTGGGTACATTTACTGGCATTGTTCTCTCAAGGGACATACAATAAATCATGGTCACAATTCTACAGAATTTACATTTTTGGGTAATTCATTATTGAAGGAAAAAAATATTATCTAAAGATCATAATGGTGAGAGCAAACAGTGGCATGAATGGCCTGCCATAGTTAAGTCCAACTTAAAGGCGATCTTAGTCTTTGTGAAACACTCCCCTGGATGTTTCCTCATTTGGCCCAAGTATTTAGATTTCCTCACTTTTCACCAGTTCCAGCCAATTGCTTGTTGCAATCTTTCTATACGTACTTCTTTCTTTCTTTCTATGAAATTCTTCCCATTTGTTCTCATCAATTATCTCTAAATACTTGGTGAGTACCTTCCTAAGGTTGGTTTCAGCTCATCATTTTCCTTTTTTTTCTTCATTGGGTTAAGAAACCAGCAATTTCAAATTCAACTTAATCTAAGGGGATTGAGGAGAAGGCGAATCATTTGAGATAGTCATTCTGCTTTTTGTTGGTGCTATCAATTGTCCGGAAAACAAGTATTTTCACCAAAATCAAAGGTTCATTGTGGTTAAAAGGTGAAGGAACACACGATACCTTTGTTTGCTTTATGTATTTGTAAAGAATCAACCCCAAATCACAGGCTTAAGTGGTTTGTGATTTACCGTTAAGAAAGGAAGTATTTAGAGCCTATCCCTTAATCTCTAAAGTGATGTGTTTCTTGTATTTTGTGAATTAGCCTTAACATGGCCTAAAGGAAAGAATGGCTTTATCAGAGTTCATGGAGCGATGGAAGTGGTTTTGGGGAGAAATTCAAAAGGAAGGTTTGGTTCAAATTCAAAAGGCACTTGAGAAAAGGGAAGACTGTGCAAAATAGCTTTTGTTTGACCAGATTCAAGTTCTAGGAAAAGGAGAGTTCATGCAAGGGTCGAGCAGGAGGGGGCAGAATGGACCATTAGTTCTGCCCTTGATGTCTTTAAAAAAGTGAGAATTTGTGATTGGTCTCTCGCTCCTGGGTAACAACTTGAACTTTGGAGATATCAGACTGGAGTGCGTGCGCACAAGGGTAAATGTTGGGCTTAGGGAAGAGGGCGATAACATGAATATCACCCCCCTTTGCCGGCGGGGTGTTAATTGGTAGAGGGAGGAAGGGGGTAAGAAATGCACTCTGTTTTCCTCCTAAAAAGGGAAAGGGGATCTCTTTGGTGTTTTCTGCCAAAATACTTCACTGTCGACATGATATCCATCCATGAATTCTGATAAATTAACAGTGATTGGTTGTAGCTGTCCTTCAGATAAACTCTATCTTTCAATGAATGCATACGTTGTACAGGCTAAACACTGGGAAGACCTTGTCTCGAGCTTGCCCCCACCAATGTACCACCTGCCATAAGCAAATCGGTACTTTGTAAAGCATGAAATCAATAATGTTTTATTACAAGGTCAGAAGGAGGTCACTGGAATTTTGGGTTTCATATAACTTTGAACAGGGTCCGCACACAAACAGAAGTTGACTTAATGCTTTAAGGCATTTCATCTAACAGGAATCGACAATAAATTATTACTTGATAATCAATCCTATAGAAAAGATAGGAACTGCTCTCATATCATGTGATTCAAGAAGGAGATTTACGTGGGGAAAAACTTTTGGTTTTGATATTGATTAATTTGAAATCAGACAATTATATCCATCTTGTTATTGATTGAGAGATAATACTTTTGTATCATTTGATTATTCAAGGAGCTTTGCAAGAAAGAAATACTTTTAGTTTCAATTTGGGTGCAATAACTTGATGATAATTTATCAGAGTACCAGAGTTAATGATATAAATATATGATGGAGGTCAAACCACCTTTATTACAAGTTTGAGCCTCCTTTGTTACCAATTCATATTTCTTTTATAAGCCCGATGAAAGATAATGACACCTCTCCAGAATGGGAGAGGGAAGTAATAATCAGAACCCCTTCCTGCATATTGTTCAACTGTTATTGCTTGGGAAATTTGGGGGAAAGGGCTGAACTTGTAAGCCCTATGATTACACTAGGGGTCCATTGATTTCTGATAAAAGGGTCGGAATATATACATGAATAAGTGTAGAAAGAAATATTCAAAAAGTTTGTTCATTATCACCTAATTGAGCTGAATTTACATTTCATGGAAATTGAGAGTTCATTTTAGGGCCATGGTGGTTTTGGGAGCTACAGGAAGAAGAGGGGTGAGAAATTGTACCCCTGTTCTCCCCGACAGGGGGGCAAGGGCAGCTGGCCTTCGTTTGTGGCCGCCCTATGGGTGTAACTGGCAACTGGCGTATAATTACTTCCATTCATCAAAAAAGACTGTTGGGCGGGAAGACAGGCCCAGTAATTATTCAAAATGACATTGTTTTTTTCTCCTGGTAGAAACTTAAATGGAGGCTATTCATCTTTTAAAATTGAATTTTAGGAAAACATATGTTCTGGTGGTTGAAGGGATTATCATGAATAATGACAAACATAGGTAATCCATCAAATATCTGACTGTCATACAAATGTGAACATGTGCAGTTTAAGCTCCCTTTTATCCCTGTACATGTATTATCCCTTTTGACTGCCATAGCAAATGTATTTATATCCTCTGCTAAAGAGCCACAAAAGCATTTATAAACTTTAGAGCTGAAGCATGATTCTGGTCCATAATGGTATTAATTCATTTCACTCCTGCCACACAATATAAATGTACATTTCATTAACCTCTTTTGATATACGTGTATGAATATGTACATACATATATAAAATGAAACATATATGCTTTAGGATGTGTACTGAAATTTAGTTCCCTGTTCTCTTTTCTTCTACAATTGATAAAATTGCCCCCAAAAAAAGTACTCTCCATTTTTGTGATTGGAATAGGTGATAGTGTCGGAGAAGCCAAATGTTTGCATGGAAATGGTCATGTGATTAATCAGAAAAGTTTGCGCCATGATAACGATTGGAGAACCAGGTGTTTGCGAAATTCCCTTTACTTTATCTCAGAATACCATTGATCATAAACCACTACCATTGAGGTGGCCTGGATGAGCATTTTTATGCTTGGATATTCATTTAAACGTGTGTAAAGAACTACCACATTTTCAGATTTTCATTAGTTCCTCTGTCATTCAAAGAATTAGCTAAGGCTATAACTATGCTAATTAGAAGTTGAGTTTGAGATATCAAGTTTCTGTATCATTCCGCTATGTACTTGTGAAATAGTAATTCCCTCAATTTATTACTGATTATTCAGCCACTAGAATACTGAAATACATGTATATTGGTTGAAGTAGGCAGCTCTTCTGGTATGCTGATGACAAGGCCCAAGTACACACAGGGATATTGCTAGTTGATGCAGGGTATGACACCCCCTTCTCCCCTCATTCAAAACTTCTATTAGCATATTCAGAATTTTAACACCTTGTCAGCAATTGCAAAAGTTCATAACATTAGACAAGCAAGTTTTCTACCCTGTCTGTAAGTCCAAAAAATGTACTTGTTGCTCCTTGGAAAATTTTGGCTAAAAATGATAGAAAATATAGTCAGACGATGCCCCCAAAAAAAATGATTTAAGGATGCCCTTGCATCACTGCTTTACATGCATATATAATGAGCAGGAAAGGAAACTACAAAACAGTGATATTCAACTTCCACACTCAAAAATACCAAGTCGCTATGAAACTGTGTTGATAGTGTAGCGACATGGGCGTTATATACATCCATGAAAGCAGTACCTTCCAGTTTGAGTGAATGCCCCTCCCCTTTAACAAACAAAAAGAAAGAAATGGTTTAAGGATGTATAGGAAATGGAAAGGAAAAGGAAACCACATAACAGTGATAGGCAACACCTTGAAAATTTAAAACTACCAAGATGCTACGAAACCGAGTTGATAGTCAAGCGACATGCGCTTTATATCCTCGAGAGTACCTCCCACCTTGAGTGAATGACCTGAGAAACAAAACAGAGATATGAGACCTTCCTGTTTCTATAGAAAACTTTGTCATACATTATTTGATGATAGTACAGATGGAGTATCGCTATCATTACGCCCGATTACGCAGAAAATGTTTTTTTGATTACTGCCTTTTTCATTCAACGATTCTCCTATTCATGAGGGCATTGACACCCTGCAAGCTGGATTTTGTTATTATTGAGAAGGGTGAATGGATATAATCTTTTAAATATTTTATCATAACAAGGATGGCATGGTTTATGTAAATGTAGGATGGATCAGTACTGTGTGTTCAGGCAAGAAAGGCCTTAAGTCATATCACCGTAATAAGAATACTATTCTGGAATTATTATTAGAGTAGAGGTGCCGTGGACGAGTGGATATGTCACCGGACTGTGGATCACAAGGTCCGCGGTTCAAGTCCCACCGCGGCTCAAGTCCCACCGCGGCACTAATGTCCTTTGGCAAGACATTGATCTACATTTGCCACTCTCCACCCAGGTGTTAAATGGGTACCCGGTAGGATGTGGAAGTTAATGTGGTTTGATTAGCAAGTGGCGCTTGTAAAATGGCGACTGGCTGGAATGTTCCCCAGGGAGTGGAGAATGTGCATACATTGTGTGCGAGTTAGCATGAATCCGATGACCGGGGTAATAATATATATCTGTAAAGCGCATTGAGAGGGCCTGCGGTCCTGAAATGCGCTATATAAGGACGAATTATTATTATTATTATTATTATTATTTAACGCATGATACATCTATGATGTCTACAATACCATGCAATACTTACAAAGCGCTCTTACAGAATCTGTATCACAATGCTTTACAAACTTATAAAGTACATAATGTGATTAACTTAGGACAATAAATATGAATACTACAAGGACATTCGATGATAGATGTGTCTCTACGCTTTACAGGTACAGTCAAACCTGTCTTTAGCGACCGCCCAAGGAAAACACAAAAGGTGGTCTTTGCAGACAGGTGGTCTTTGTAGACAGGCTCCTTTAGTTCATGTTTTAATGAGAAACCATTTTCAAGGGAAACAACAAAATGTGGTCTTTGTGGCCTTTTGTAGACAGGTGGTCTTTGTAGACAGGTGGTCACTAAAGCAGGTTTGACTGTATATCCTATGTTTGGAGCTAGAAGGGCATTTACTCTTTGTAAAATGATATGAGTTAACAAAGTCCTTCTGGTTCCGAACAGACGATATTGCCTTGGTCATAACTCACGCTTTCCCACATCAATATGGGTTTCAAAGCCCTACTTGCTCTCCGTAGATGATGTTAACTTAGACCCCGTTCTCACTCACTTCGTTGGAGCGGTCTAACTAAGACCCGTTCCTCAGGAGCGGTTCTTAGGTGAGTGAGAACGGTCAAAGTGGTCCAGGAAGTGGACTTCTGGACCGCTCCAGAAGACCACCTCGGGAGGTGGTCTTGAGGAACGGGTCTTATTAAGAGCGGTTTGGAGCGCTCTAACGTGCGAGTGTGAACGGAAGCGTACTTTGAACGGAAGTGGTCTAGTGACGTTGCGTGCGAAACATGTAGTACGGTACATACGCTTAGTATTCGCGAAAAATTTACCCGCTGACCTGAGCTGCCATAGCAACAAGACCACTTTGACTCGTGGAGCGGTTTGAGCCATAAAAAACTGCTCGGAGTGTGAACCCTCGCAAACCGTTCCTCAAGACCCGTTCCTCTGGAGCGGTCTAACTAAGACCACTTTCAAAGTGAGTGAGAACGGGGTCTAAGTTGTACATTTAATATGGAAAGGATTTGTTTTTCTGCATAAGTTCAGCATACAAATTTTCCATACAATAATTGGAGAGGGGATGGGTGACAATTTGAATGTAAGGACAAGCTGAAAAAGGGCAGTTAGCATCCAAGTTGGTTTTAATCATCCCTAAGTAAAATTTTACCCCCCAAAAAATGAATATTTATTGACAGGTGAGTAGAGATGGGAAATGCATACAGTTAACAACTGAATGATTCATACCCCTTGTAAATTTGATGTGTTTTGTGTGTTTTTGTAACTCAAGAATGACAGATGGACTGGTTGAATAAGGGCCTGTGTTGAATATTTTGATATGTACGGTAAGCATTGGTCAGGACAAATCAAGTTTTTGGATACTTAAAAAGTTACACAACTTGTGAAGGGTATGAATAATTGAGTTGTTATCTCTATATGTCATACATTTGGGTCGTTTCACAAAGACTAAGATTGACTTAAGTTGAACTTGAACTATGGCAGGCCATTCATGCCACTGGTTGCTCTCACCTTTGGTCTCTCACAAATCTACAGAATTTACATTTTTTGATAGATTATTGTTGAAGAAAAAAAGTTACTTACATTGTAAGCTTAAGTTATATTTAAGACTTGGACTTATACTACGGTGAGCGATTTATGTCCTTAAAAAGTCTTGAACCAGATGAAAAATGAGAGGAAAAAAACCTTAGAAATTAAGATCTTTAGAAAATAGTTTTTCCTTCAATAATGAACTATCAAAATATGTAAATTCTGTAGATTTGTGACCATGATTTGTATGTCCCTTGACAGACTTGAGGACTAAAGCCAGGAAAGGTGAGAGCAACCAGTGGCATGAACGGCCTGCCATAGTTCAAGTCTAACTTCAGTCGATCTTAGTCTTTGTGAAGCAGGTCTGGCTCCCAAACTAGTTTCTGTTATCTGAGCATTTCGTTTTTTTGGATAAGAGGAGGATATTACACGTCCCAAGTACACACAATGACAAAGACTATTCATGTGGAATGATCTGCCAAGTTATTTGGCACCACTTCAGGTCGTTAGAACTTGATCCAATTGTTGTACATTGTTTCTTTTCTAAGAATAATTCCTATTTGTAAAACCTGAAAAGGCTTTTATAACCCTTTACATTGTCTTGTCATACCCTAAGGGGTATAAACACCCTAAGATACTTTTTGTGCCAAAATATTGAATATTTTTGGTATGGGGGGGAGGGCTCTCTTTAAGGTACCCATCATGTCGGCACATGCTAGGAGAATGGTGACTAAGGTAGCAGCCCTTTGTAATTTCATTTGACTTTGTTTTATACAAAATTCAAGAGAATTTTCATTAAACATTCTTTCTGAAGGTTGTAATGGAAGGGGTTGTATTGAGAGATCCCAAAATTGCAAAATTGTGTTCAAAGTTTGCTATATTATATATTTCTTTGTCATAATACATTCATGAATACCCACTTGTTAATCAAGCCCCACTGACAATGTTGATTCTTCTCTCTCCCTCTCTCTTCTTCTGTTTTCTTCGTTTTACCCACCCCCTTTTTTTTGGGGGGGGGGCATATTTCTGCAAAATGAACAACCCCTAAGTTTGCGGAAACATGAACAACCTCTTTGGGTCAAATCTTTGTTTGCCATACAGAGCATAAAAACATCTTTCTTCCCATGGACTGCTAATAATAGATGAACAATTGTCATGTTGTTATTCATGTTACAAAACAAATGTTGGGCAATGCCATGGTCATATTAAGTGTTTGTTTTTTTAAACAGATAAACAATAGACCCATATCATGAGGAAATAAACATCTCATGATCCACTTTTCCTTACATTAACATAATTGCCCTGTAGATTACACTACACCAACCATTTTGTTGTTTTGTTTATGTACATGTGAGTTGAAAACAAAAATCTGATGTTGTGTGGCTCATGCTCATTGGAATAACATCTGGCTATACTGGGGTAGTACTTGGAAACAGATGGTGAAACTTGGATTCCCACGTTTCTTTCAAATTAATCAGATGACTGTATTTTTGTGTTTGGTTCTTTTTCTTTTTTTATACTCTGATGTTCTTTCACTCAGTTGGCATGTATTCATGACCACTTGTGGTTTCATTATTCTTTTCAGATTTCAGATTTCAGATCTAAGGTACTTGAACAGTGGGTGTATTTTTCCTTTTTCCTTGTTTTGGAAACCATATATAGCCATCTCTATTTCTTATACCACTATTTAAGTCCTTTATCCATTAACCACTTGTTGGTTTTTTCATCCAAGATACCAGATCCTAAGATACCGGTACTTGAAAGGTGGATATATTTCCAATGTTGTTAAACTACAGCCGTCACTTTTTCTTGTACCACTAATGCAATCCTTAGGTTTTTTTTCAAACCAAATCCAACTACCGGTACATGATATCTTCTTACATGGTATATGGCCCATCGAAAGAGCCTCAATAGGTGTACTGATAGTTTGGAGCCAGAAGGGCATTATCTCTGTGTTAAGGTGTATGAATTAACACCCTTCTGCCTCCAAGCGGATGAGATTATCAAGCACATACTACCAGTTTGGATGTTATGTGTTACACATACTGTTTCAGCTGAGAACTGGAAGGTGACATGCTTTACTCCACTTTTAGTATGTATTTTGAAGCTCTTGATGGTTGTACTTTCCTACTGAATTTGGGCTCTTGTCCTGTCATTTGATCAATCAAATCACAGAAGGGGTTGAATGATTGCTATCAGCTATCAAGTACTACTTGGAAGCAAAGTAGACAATACAATGCATTAATTTCTGTAGAAGTAGAAGGGGGGGAAAGAAACAGATCAGTGACAGATCAAAACAGAAAGGGTTGATTTATTGTTTAACACCTATGTTTCTAGGCAGGTCTTCTAGGGGCTTGTAGTATATTATTAACCTTTGGAATCTGTGCACCCTGGACTGCCTGTAAACAAAATTGGATTGACAAGCTGCCCCCAATAATGACAATAACACAAATGCTCTCTCAAGGACCTATTCAATAAACATGATGGCTTATTTTAGTGTAATGTTGATATTTTGCCAATCTTGATGAGGACTTTGGTGTATGACCGAGGTGTTTTCAATTCCAAGTTTTCCAGCTACTAGTTTTGAGTTTAGTTATGAATACAGTATGAGCAGGGAGTTGGAATGGATTCCAACTCCCTGGTATGAGATGTACAGTACAAGTATATATGTACAGTTAAGAAATTTGATTATTCATATCCTTTCCAAGTTTTGTCATTTGATTAATCTCCCACCATTTAAGATGATGGGGGTATGACGGTCAACTTGCTTCTAGGGCATTAAACTGGGGGATCTATTCTTTTCTTTTATTAAAGGGATCCGGTAACTTTGTCTCAGATTCTGAAACAAAATTC
Organism: Mesocentrotus franciscanus; assembly: GCA_037976565.1. Classification (NCBI taxonomy): domain Eukaryota; kingdom Metazoa; phylum Echinodermata; class Echinoidea; order Camarodonta; family Strongylocentrotidae; genus Mesocentrotus; species Mesocentrotus franciscanus. Next base: position 22,374,108 of record CP137673.1, read on the forward strand.
TGGATTTAGCTCATGATGCAATGATAATCATAAACCTTTAGGTCAGTCAGGAACCCCATGACTTTTACAAGCTGATCGCCTGTCTGATTATCAAGATATTTATGATTGGAATTACAAATTTTGAAAACCGTTCGCCTGACGGTTTTCATAACACTATAGTCTATTAGGGAAAACGAGTATGGTAAAACCGGTCAATCAAAGATTTTTACTTTTTTGAGGCACTTCTTGATCATTTTGAAGCGCAATTTTTTTAGGGCTTCATTATTACACCATATCACAGACACTAATAACATGTAGGGCCGTGTATCTCAGATTTAACACTGCTAAACGATCCCTTTAAAGCATTTTTTTTAGAGTGAGAGAGAGAGAGCCAGAAAGACTAACTCTGTTAAAAGGTATAAGATTTAAGTTCTTTCTTGCTCTCAAAATAAGATATGGCAGCTAAGACAGGATTTATCCAGATTAATCTCCCAACAATTGATGGATCATTGGTATTAACTTGTTATATCCTTTTGTTTTAAAGGAAAAGCCTTGCATCATGGCAGAACAGTTCTAGTCTTTGGCCGGATTAACCTTCCTGCTGTTGACCCAGATTTTAGAATGAACAGGCTAGTTCGCTGTTCAACCTGATCATCCACATCTCCCCATGAAAGACCATGTTTTTTATACTATCAACATAAATAAAATTCAGGCAATCTGAGTAATGCGACCCTTTCTCAGTAAAAGCCCCATCATAATCTCAAAGTTGAATAGGATATTCCAACCATGAGCACTCTGGTTGCTCAAAACTGCTCTATTTTCGTCTGCTCCATCATTTTCCTCTTGTCCAAGTTTTATCTTACAAGACATTTTGTGACGCATGGAAGTGTGTGTGGTCCCTAGATTTCAGCCAAGTTGTGAGAGTAGAAAAGTAGGCAAAAGGGGGCAAAGTTTGATCGTTCAGACTGCATTTAACTTTCTTGGAATCGTCTTATTCATAATGAGAATTTTTATCCCACTTTTTGTCTGCCAACCTACTTAGTTCGAGGGGTGTATTAGGAATTTCAGGGTTCAGTCTTTCGCTGACAAATGCAAAGATGAATGTCTTCTCATGATAGATCTGGTGCAATTAATAATACAGCCCTGGGAAAAAAAAAAATGTGGGACATGAAATGGGGTAAATGCTTTTTGTCTCCTTTTTTTTTCTATTTCTAAGAAAATGTTATTTATGTTGATTATAGATTAGCTCTTTATATGTGTCTCTGTTTTCTCTCACTCTCTCCTCTTCTCCTCTCTCTCCTCTCTCCTCTCCCCCTCCTCTCTGTCCTAAATAGAATGATTTGTTATTTATTGTGATAGTACCTACTTTACCTTGGTACATAGTGGTGTAACAAGATGGTTGATTGTTCAAATAAATGGCCACAAGATATACCCCCTGTCCACACACAACATTTTCCGTGATTAGGCGTGATTAGTTATACCGTTTCGCGATAGTTATACCGTTTCGCGATAGTTATATGATGAAATTGTGTGTGTGGACGCTTACTAACGATACGTCGTATAGCGATCGTCATATACGAAACGCAGGTTTGGGCAACGTTTCGAACTAGAACTCAATAACTAATCACGCTTAATCACAGAAATTTTGTGTGTGGACGGAACTAGTCTAACTGGGCGGGGCTTAACGTCGGATCGCACGCGAAAGGAGACCTGATCTCTCATTTCCGCTTCCATTTCATGACCGCAGTAGCAAACTGCGCACCTATCGACATTTCGCTGTAGAGTTTTGGGATTACTTTCTTGTGTGTGTGGACACCCTGGAATTTATACTATGATTCTTTATACGACGTTTCTTGTGTGTGGACACCCTGGAATTTATACGATGATTCTTTATACGACGTATCGTTATAGAGTTTCGGGATAAATTGTTTTGTGTGTGGACACGCTGATAGTTATAAAGAATGTATTGTGTCCTTTAATAAGTATGCTTTGTTTTTTCTGTGATGTTGCTATTTATGTTTGATAATTAGCATGTAGAATTGTAATACACTTCATCAACATTCTTGCCATGAAGAGTTTTCGTCTAATTTTGTAGACAGTAAAATGTGTATGCTCCTCAATGTTAGGTTGATTATATATTAAGTGGAAACGGAGAAGCAATTGTTCTAGGGCCAGAAGGGCATTATTTCCTTCATTCTTAACAAAGCATTAATGCCCTCCTGGCTCTGAGCAGATGATATACAGTGTAACATTAATTATTCAGAGCTTCTGGAGAAGTTTGAAGATTTTCATGCCTGAATGGTTAACTTTGTATCAAAGTCGTTGTAAAATTATTTAGTGTTGACAGAAAGTTTTACTCTTTTATTCTTTTAGTTACATGCTGCTCTTAGAAACAGCCGGAAGGGCTACTAATGTTCTACAGTGAATTATTGATGAGTGTTTGTATAGAATGCAATTACCTAAATTTGGTTGTACTACACCCATAGCAAGTGCAAGAGCACTTTTCCACATTCCCCGGGGGGAGTGTACCCATTTCTGAGAACTGTCAATACATACACTCTCACCTCCCAAAGCCTCCCTTACGGAATGCTCCATTTGCAGTGCATACCCCCTTTTGGCACATGTATATTGCACTGTGGATAATGAAATTGGTTCCCACAAAAATGTTATAGATAGATCACCTCAAAAGTGAGAACACCCGAAAGTGGAAGTGGTATATGACTTTATTATTACATTAATTTTTGATGCTTTGATAATACCTGTGCATATTTTTCTATTCAATCATATATTTTGTGCTTGCACTCGTATGTACTATTCCTGTACATAATATGGAAGCGGTCACAGGAGAGATATATTTTTGTTGCTTAGATAGTGAGACATTATTTATCTGAAGTATGACAAATGTTCCTTGCACTGTGGCATTCTAAACACTTGTATTTTGTCTATGATTATAAAAACTATAGAATTACTGTATAATTAGAAAACGAGAACACTTGTGATTGTATTTATTTTCAAATCTAGAAAAGATAAAGAGTATTCTATTCTACGATTTAGCTTTAGGCCTTTTTTATCTGAAGTTTATTATGCTTGTTCAGAAACAGTCGGGCATTAGCTCAGGTTTTTAACACAGCGTAATAAGGCCCTTCTGTTTTTCAACAGATAATATAATTCAGTTTTCATGGAATTTACAAACCATAAGTCAAAATGAAATAGAAATGAAATACGGTAGTTGTTATTGTATTCTTTATCTAAAAACAAGTATTGCTATGTAATTGCAATTTGGAAATGGTTTGAGTTGCGTTGGCTTGCCTTTGATGAAGATTTTGTCTATTTCACAGGTATTATTTAGCATAATTGAAAGTGTTCTGTGATTAAATCATGCATTCATCTAATTCAAATCACTCAAAGGCTTCAGTAAAGAGAATATTTTTAGTATATTTGAAGACTAAAATTGTTCCTACCTCTGTTTATCTGAGAATTTTTTCCCAGACAAAAGTAAGAAACGTGGTCTAAAGTGTGGTATGATCACCTGTATAATTCATGTTTACTTTGTGGAAGTATTTCAGTTGGCTACTTATTCATAAACACTCTAGACTGTGTTTGCATCATCAAATAAATTGTGAAATAATCAGTTAAAAAAATAAGACTATCATTCATCTTAAAACTTTACTCCGGAGAGACACGAATATTGTATGAAAATATACAATTGCCAATTTGAAGACTGTAATTTCTGTACATAGTTATGAAACTTTATATGGAAGAGGATTTTTCCTGACTTTTCTATTACATTTGATCTACATGACCATTTGAAATGCTTTAATCCCCAAAGCCATTGTAACAATGGTTTCTACTTTGTTGATTCCCAAATTATTTGGGTGTTCATGTGTGATGGTGTATCGATTGATATTCAGTATTGCTGTTATGTATGTCATAAATTGTAAGTACAGATTATCTAAAATAGATGAATAAAATAATGAAGTGTATTAAATCAAAACCCTGTGAATCAATAGTTTTCTTCTATTTTTGTTATTATTATTATTACTATTATTATTATTACTATTATTATTTTCAGTATTTGTCACTACATCAGTATGTAGTGAAGAAATATATATTTCTACTAGTTTTGAATAGTCTTATTATGAGACTACCACAGTATACCAGCATCTTTGGGCATAATGTTTACTTTAAGATTATACTCCTGAGTCAGAAAGACAGGAAGTTCTTTGTTCTCTCCAACCATGTGTTCTGGGAGAAGCAGACTCCAGTCATTCTGATTGTCGAAGTGATGCAGTAAGGTCCGAATTACATAACATTGCAGCAGAAAGTTTTAAGTTATTTTGTGGAACAAACTACAGGCCCAATTCGGTAAGAATACAATATCCATTTCTATATTATGTTACTTGATATATACTAGAATGCAAGGATGTATCTTAATATAATTTCAGTTAAGTTTAGTAGGATTTTATATGAGTTTCGTAAGATGATGCTAGATGTTGTACCTTTTAGGAGTAGACAAAGAGATGAGTGTGTATAATGTATAGTGTAGAAAAGCTGAGTTCTTTGTCTTTGTCAGCAGAAATTACCGTACATTTTAGTGTTTCAAAGTAGCAAATATTCTGCAACGATGTAGATGATTACTTGTTTATTATATAGTTCATGTCAAATTTAGATCAAAAGTAATAAGTGTTTATGTAGGAAAGAAACAATTTTCTTTGGTAGTTATTTAGCATAGGAACCGAAGTGACGGTCTGCGTCGGAATGCGGCCCGTTCACACTCATATGTTTGCTTGTGTGTACTGTTTACTAGTTTACTGCATAGTTTCACTGCAGGGTTGTTCACATAGAGATTTAATTCAGTTTAACTTTAATCTTGTGTCATATCATAGATAATCTATACTAACGTGTAGTAATCAGTATCTTTAATTTAGCTATAGGGTTACATGCTTATAGGCTGAAACATTTGTTTATTATTTGTTTGTTTGTTTATTATCATTACAGATTGTTATCTGAAGGTTTTACCGAAGATGTTAAGGTGAAGTTTTGGATTGCTGAATAAAACAGAAGTTTGTTGAACTTTAGCAAAGTTTCCAGCGTTAATTTCATCGGTGTGCCTTGCGAATAACAACAGTTGGACATTTATTGTTAGACCGAAACTCCTTCATATAAAGATTTATGAAGGCAGCCACAATAACAATCGATCGGTTATTGTTATCCACAATAACAATCGAAGAGCAATACGACTTTTGCAGCAGTTTAATGAGCTTGTAAGCAGACCTAGGTTTATGAAGGCCTGAAGTCATGCCTTCATCAGAGCCTGCATTGCGACGTGAAACGACAACAGAGAGGACTTCCACATCGAAGGCTAGGAGTCTAGCTGGTGTTAAGTTCATCAAGAGCGATGTGGAAGCAGGACAATTTGACGCAGCCATGAAGGCTAAAAGTGTCGCGAGCTCACGGATGTCTCGTGAGAGTGCGAGGTTGGCAGAAGCCTTCCAAGCAGAACTGGCGGTCATGGATCAGGAGGACAGGCTGGATGCTCTAAAGGCAGAGCACGAGCATCATGAGCATGCTATGAGAATCCAGAAGGAGGAACGAAAGCTACGACAGCTGAAGCTGAGAAAGGAGCTGGCTGATAAAATAAAGGATTTGGAAGAAGAGGAAGAGAGTGACTGCTCTGAAGCTGCCATCGAACATATTGAATTGCCAAAGGAACAGCCAGGGGATTCCGTCAATAGATTTTTCAAATCTCAGCGAGACGTGGCAATTGGCGCAGCAACTCCTCTTCTAATTGACAGTACTTCTAACACGACAGGTTTCGAAAAGATGGCAGAGTCCATGACTGAGATGGCAAAGGCCATTATGCAACAAAACATGACGACGCAGAGACTTGCTGTTGCTAGTCAACTTCCAAAGTTGGAAATTCCTGTATTTAATGGTGATCCTCTACGTTACCGGCTTTGGAAAAATGCTTTTTCAAACTTGGTTGACTCCAAACCCCTCGACGGAGCTACGAAGCTGAGCTACTTGAATAGCTACGTAGCAGGAGAGCCAAAGAAGGTCGTCGAGCATTACATCTTGCTGGGCACAGACGAAGCATATTTCCAAGCCACAGAACTGTTGCAAAAAAGATATGGCAGTGGCAGTATCATCAGTACAGCATTTTCTAAGAAGCTGAGCACCTGGCCACATATATCAGACAAGGATCCTGGAGGACTCCGTCAATTCTCAGACTTTCTAGAGCAGGTGGTATCAGCTAAGTCTACCGAGTCGTCCTTGGGGATATTGGACTATCCTCAAGAAAATATAAAGATGTTGAACAAACTGCCACTACATCTAGAAAGATCATGGCGGGATGAGGTGGATAGATGGCAGACAAGGGGCTTTGGGAGCTACCCCCATTTGAAGTATTTGCCGAGTTTGTCAGTAGAGCCGCCAACAAGGCCAACATCCCTGAGCTAGAGGGTCTGCGAAGCTGTGAGGCACGACCACGGCAGTATGAAAGGGACCGCAGCAATCACAACCAGCCGAGAGGGAAGACCCTTGCAACAAATGTCTCTTCCAAGACAAACGTGGGCGAGTATTCCTCATGTCCGTACTGTGGGAGAGAGCATCACTTAGATGACTGTCACGAATTTACGAGGAAATCGCTACATGCAAGGAAGGGTTTCTTCTTTCAAAAGAATTTGTGCATGGGTTGCGGCGTTGCTGACAGTCATCTGGTCAGGGACTGCATTCAGAGGAAGGTTTGCAAGATTTGTGAAGGGCGTCACCTTGCCTGTCTGCACAAACCAACGGAGAACCAGATAAATCCACCCGAGGAAGTCTCATCCAAGTACACCAATGTCTGCGCTCCTCCAGACCAAGATGGCCAGGAGCACTGTATGATTGTGCCAGTCTGGGTGAGGTGCAAGGATGAGCCCTCCCGGGAGTTTCTCCATTATGCAATCCTAGATGATCAAAGTAATGTAGGATTCGTTTCGGATGACCTATGTGAGCAGTTAGGAGTACAGGAAACTGATACTACCCTCAGACTCACCACCATGCACGCAACGGCCAATGTCAAGAGCATGAAGGTGAACGGTTTGCAGGTGCTGGACTTCAATAGGGAGAATGAGATTGACCTACCCCCGTGCTTCTCTAGAGAGTCTCTTCCTGCTAGCAGATCCCAGATCCCAAAGATCGAAGTCCTGAAGGAGTGGCCTCATCTTGAGAAAGTTGCTCATGAGTTGATGCCATACAACAGGAGCATCAAGGTATCGCTCTTAATTGGAAATAACTGTACCCGAGCCATCCGCCCTCGGGAGGTGATAGCAGGAGAAGAAGATGACCCGTATGCCATGAAGACAGCACTTGGATGGGGAGTAGTTGGCAAGGTCTGCCAGACATCGGTGCACGAGGATGGTGTCCAGATCTGCAATAGGATATCCGCAGTTGAGATGCATCCAAAGTTTGCCTATGTGAGTAAGGCAAAGGAGATCATGGACACTCAGAAAAGCATCCGGATTCTGGAACAGGACTGCAAGGACTCAAGTGCGAACGGTGAGTCGTACTCCGCGGAGGAGACGAGATTCATGGAGATCCGTGAGAGTGGTATCCGCAGATGTGACGACGGCCCCTATGAGATGCCATTGCCTCCGAAGTCTGCAAAGCCAAACCTTTCCTTCAACAAGCCACTTGCTTTGAAGAGATGGAAGCAGCTGCCTGGGAGGTTGCGGAAGAACCCAAAGTTGGTGGAGACTACAGGGCATTCATGGATGACGTCATCCAGAATTATGCAAAGAGTACCTCCAGCAGTTACAGCCCCGTCAGAAGTCGACGCTAATGCAGCGAGACCTGGACATCAGCGATGTAGTCATCGTGAAGGACACTGCAGACGTCCGCCTCCAGTGGCCTCTAGCAAGGGTAGCAGAAGTTTTCCTAGTCAAGACGGACGTGTTAGAAAGGTAAAGCTCCTCATGGCTGATGGAGCTCTGGACAGTAATGGTAAACGTCTGAAGAAACCGTGTTACCTTGATAGACCCGTCCACAAACTCTTGTTACCACTGCCAGTAGAATCTTAGGAATAATTAGTTCTATTATAACAGAGGTGTAAAACTAATTGTGAGCAGTCTTTTTTTTTCTATTTCTCTTTCTTTCCCAATCACTTTCTCACTCTATCCCTCTTTCTAGATTTCTACCTTTATCTGTGTTTCGGTACCATGACTTTTACGTTTCTTGTTTTCTTATCTTATGTTTGTAAACAAGTTCTGTCATTATCACGCAGAAGACAGTTGGGATTCCCCCTCAAGGAGCCTTTATATTATTGTTGTATATTTTTCTGATGTCAGGAGTGTTTTCATTTAATATTTTTACTCATTTGCACATGATTATGTATTCATGTGGTTAATTAACGGAAAGGAGTCGATTAAGTTTACTTTATAATTATGTACATGTAGTTACATTTGATGTGTATAATACTCATTTTGATTGTTTACCAATCAAGCAGTAGTTGGAGCATTGATAGGTAAAGTTGATTTCTCTGATGCATTATAGGTATGTTCATGAATGTTACATGAAAGATCGTTAGAGGTTAATTTTGTTCCTTGGTAGTAATAGATGTATATTAACAGTTATTTTAGTAAATGTTGGTAACATTTAAAGGAGCCATGTCACTACATCAGTATGTAGTGAAGAAATATATATTTCTACTAGTTTTGAATAGTCTTATTATGAGACTACCACAGTATACCAGCATCTTTGGGCATAATGTTTACTTTAAGATTATACTCCTGAGTCAGAAAGACAGGAAGTTCTTTGTTCTCTCCAACCATGTGTTCTGGGAGAAGCAGACTCCAGTCATTCTGATTGTCGAAGTGATGCAGTAAGGTCCGAATTACATAACATTGCAGCAGAAAGTTTTAAGTTATTTTGTGGAACAAACTACAGGCCCAATTCGGTAAGAATACAATATCCATTTCTATATTATGTTACTTGATATATACTAGAATGCAAGGATGTATCTTAATATAATTTCAGTTAAGTTTGGTAGGATTTTATATGAGTTTCGTAAAGATGATGCTAGATGTTGTACCTTTTAGGAGTAGACAAAGAGATGAGTGTGTATAATGTATAGTGTAGAAAAGCTGAGTTCTTTGTCTTTGTCAGCAGAAATTACCGTACATTTTAGTGTTTCAAAGTAGCAAATATTCTGCAACGATGTAGATGATTACTTGTTTATTATATAGTTCATGTCAAATTTAGATCAAAAGTAATAAGTGTTTATGTAGGAAAGAAACAATTTTCTTTGGTAGTTATTTAGCATAGGAACCGAAGTGACGGTCTGCGTCGGAATGCGGCCCCGTTCACACTCATATGTTTGCTTGTGTGTACTGTTTACTAGTTTACTGCATAGTTTCACTGCAGGGTTGTTCACATAGAGATTTAATTCAGTTTAACTTTAATCTTGTGTCATATCATATATAATCTATACTAACGTGTAGTAATCAGTATCTTTAATTTAGCTATAGGGTTACATGCTTATAGGCTGAAACATTTGTTTATTATTTGTTTGTTTGTTTATTATCATTACAGATTGTTATCTGAAGGTTTTACCGAAGATGTTAAGGTGAAGTTTTGGATTGCTGAATAAAACAGAAGTTTGTTGAACTTTAGCAAAGTTTCCAGCGTTAATTTCATCGGTGTGCCTTGCGAATAACAACAGTTGGACATTTATTGTTAGACCGAAACTCCTTCATATAAAGATTTATGAAGGCAGCCACAGTATTATTTATTATTATCATAACTAATATTATTGTTGTTATTATTATTAATATTATTGTTATTATTAATATTGATTGCCATTGTTGTTATTATTACTATTATCATTATCCCTTCTCTCTCCCCCTCCTTCCCTCCTCCCTCCTCCCTCCCTCCTCCCTCCCTCCTTCCCTCCTCCCTCCTTCCCTCCTCCCTGCCTTCCCTCCTCCCTGCCTTCCTCCCTCCTCCCTCCTCCTCCTCCCTCCTCCCTTCCTCCCTCCTCCCTCCTTCCCTCCTCCCTGCCTTCCTCCCTCCTCCCTCCTCCCTCCTCCTCCTCCCCCCCCTTCCTCCTTCCCTCCTCCCTGCCTTCCTCCCTCCTCCCTCCCTCCCTCCCTCCTCCCTCCTCCCTACCTCCTCCCCTCCTCCCTCCCTCCCTTCCTCCTCCCTCCTTCCCTCCTCCCTCCCTCCTCCCTCCCTTCCTCCCTCCTCCTCTCCTCCTCCTCCTCCCTTCCTCCTTCCTCTCCTCCCTGCCTTCCTCCCTCCTCCCTCCCTCCCTCCCTCCTCCCTCCCTCCTCCCTCCCTCCTCCTCTCCCTCCTCCCTCCCTCCTCCCTCCCTCCCCCTCCTCCCTCCTCCCTCCTCCCCTCCTCCCTCCCTCCCTCCCTCCTCCTCCCTCCTTCCCTCCTCCCTCCCTCCTCCCTCCCTTCCTCCCTCCTCCCTCCCTGCCTTTCTCCCTCTATTTTGTAAAAATGTACTCTTTACTACATGAATGCAAACATAAATCTTCATACAATCAAGTTTGCTTCGATATCGTTTGACCTAAATTCACTTTTCATTTCAGTGGTAAAACAAAAACAAACAACCAAAACAGTAAAGTGATGACAGCTTTGGATAGGTCAATGATTATGATTTCTGTACATTAAATAAAAAATAAAGCTGTTTTCATGTAAGATATCATAAGTATTCATCATCTTTAAATTGAGGTGTCCAAGCAACACCTAAACAGTTTGATATTTTTGCGAACTCTTTCCTAATCTCCATAGTTATGTTCCCTTATAGTTCATGTATACATATTTCTATCCATCCCAGCTCACCTCCACCGATCATCCTTTCTTTCGAAATCACCTTCGCTCGATCTAGCATACAATGTCCATTGTACATCCTATTAACGTTAATTAACACAGTCTACCATATTTAAGTAAAAACCCGTAATAACACAGCGAGCAAACACGGGGAAAATGATCTCTTAACCATAGCCGGTTAATGTAATTTACTAAAAGGTGAATAATTTTCACGGTATTGTTGAGAGGCCAATGGGCGTGAACGATGTTCAGCCTCAATTTGAGGTTGATTACTCAACCAGTCATAGCAACACAATACAAAAGAAAGCATCCTGGTCGGGCTAGAATAGCCAATTCTACGGTAGCTTACCCCACTAGTTCCCATGATTAGGCAGTAAGTAATAAAGGTAATTACTCAGTTGTTGTCGACTGCACTATCATGGAATGTGATCGCCCCCCCCCAAAAAAAAGGGGGTGATCGTTTTGTTTTAGGTCTTTTTCTTTGGTCAGCTTCATATAATCATCCAGCATGGTGATTTTTCGGAGCATGGATGACGGCAAGTGGCACTTGATATTTTTGTTAGGGTCCATGATATCATGATGATGTAGAGATATTGAGAACTGAATAGATTGGATGTATCATGCCGCCGCCCCTCCCCCTTCAAGTTGTGATATAATAACGACTAGAAAATACTGGAAAATGTTGCTCCTACTCCCTTCTACACGCTGAAGCCGATCTGTTCTGTTATCATCTTTAATCAATAAATTAGAATTCTGGTAACAAATATTCTTGCATAATGTGTACTCAATAGACCATTTTCGTAATGTAATCAAATTTAATGCAGAAATCTTTCAATTTATATCATTCACCTGTTACGAATAATTGTTTTTCAATAGTCAGAATGCGAATTGCATACATTCCGTGTTGTTATGTGGGAGAAGCCATTAAATTTGATTACATTACGAAAATGGTCTATTGCAAAATATTCTGGACAAGTCTTCTAGCATTCCGGTAAACAATAAGCCAGCTAAAAGATGTAGTCCTATTCAATTTTTGCTCGTACCTCCGATACTGGAAGGCTGCTCTTGACGAACCATTACCTTACTAGAGGCTTGTCCGACATAGCAATAACTAATGTATGTAACTTGTTTACGGATTGGTATTGAAGTACAATGGTAATGAAGTTGTAACAAGGTATATGCAATATTGTTCATCAGCGGGTACTCGGGAATGAAGTGTGCATAGATTTGAATACATCTGTGTGAACTGCTCTTTACTAACTAATCCCCAGAATTCTGATGACAATTAAGCTTTCATGTGTATCATCAGATATCAGTAGCAATGAATAACACTCTACTAGTCAGTTTATACTCACACTCACGACCAAAAACGGATGCCCTGTCAAGGTCTTCAAGGTGAAGTAGTAGATAACAAAATTAATAAAAGTACTGGTATACAGTCGGACCGCAGCGTCCGCCAATTCGCACGTATGCATGAAATCTAGGTCTTGAATGCGAAGTGCGAAAAAACAAAACTTACAATCCCCTAATTCTGCGGAGAAAGGGTATATTGACATGAAACTTCAGACAAAGTTAGATTAAATTATGATGATACGCACCATGAACAAAAAAGGTCAGATTTGGGTTCTAAAAAATTATAATGACAAGGAATTATAAGGAAGACATTTCGTTAACTGATGTTCGATGCATCAGCATGAAAATAATTGTGGTCGTCTGATGATTCAATGAAAAAAGAAGTTCATCATCTTCATCAACTCTTTGCTTTCCAGTGATACCTAAAATATATTATTTCAAGTTCAATACCAGTCAGGAACTAGTATAGACTTGGCTCTTACAAAAGTAATGGTGATAGTTCTAGATTGTCAAAAAATAGAACCGGAACATCTTAGAAGAACACCTTATTTGGCTCCTACAAAAATAATAGTGATTGTTCTAGATTGTAAAAGAGATTGAACCGGAACATCTTAGAAGAACATCTTACAACATCCACCAGACTTTTGAAAGCAACTGTAAGGAACAAGTGGAAGCGAAGGACAGTGTCCTGACAGCCCACCGGAATGAAAGAAGGGGGCCATCTGCAGTATTCCGGAGACCCTAGCACATGATCGACAGGATCGGGGAGAATATATTTTCCATCCACCTGAAAGCCAATCGATCAAGGCAAGGCAAGATGTTGATTATGGAGGACTTGTGATGGTGACGATGATGATGGTGGTGCGTGTGGTGGTGGTGGTGGTTGGAGTGGTGGTGATGATTATGATGGTGATGGTGGTGATGGTGGTGGTTGTGGTGGTAGTGGGGTGGTGATGATGATGATGATGCTGATACTGATACTGATGTTAAATGATCAAGGCAAAACAAGGTAAGACATTATGGATGACGTGTGATGATGAAGATGATAACGACGATAAAGGCGATGATAATGATGATTGTGATTAGGCCTTCCATAGTGGTGGTTTGGGTAGACGTGGTAGAATATCTGGATATTAGTAATAGTGGCTTTGGCTTGTGCAATGGTAACTGAAGTGATCATTATTAAAGACGACGATGATGATGACGATGATCATCATCATCATAATGGCAACGGTGATGAGGAGGAGGAGGAGAAGGGGGGACAATGGTGATAGTGATGACAATTATAATGATAATGATCAGTAACATGCTCATCAACCACATCGTAATCACCATCATCACCATCATTATTATGTTGATGATGACGTCCGTCGTCATGGTCGTGACGCGTTTACGATTATGGAGTTTGCGGTGATGATGATGGCATACAAAATAATGTTAACATAATTGATCGTCACATTATTCACTTTGTATCCATACAATCATGGCAACAGAAGACAGCTGTACGCGTAGAAACTTTCGTTGACAACCGGAAACCGCAATACATCTGCATCTTTCTTAGATAAGTTAACCCAATCATCATCCTATACTGTGGCTGTCGCTTCGCTTTCCGGGAATTCCGTTTCTTTGTATTACCTCCTTTGATATGGATAGGATGCAACTAATCAACTTCTCCTAGATTTTCATTTATGCTTATCTTCTGGGTTTTTTCCCCTCTTGTTCTTTACTTTCTCCATCGCGATTTACTCTAAGGGTTTGTATTGCACAATTTTGTTTGACTGTATAGGCCCACTTTTATAACATTGTTATTGTTACGTGCGTCATCGGGTTACGAGATACAGAGCTACTGCACTTGTAATTTGATTCTTGTTTTATGGTTCCTGCTACCTTGACACTGTGGTAGATCGCAGAAGGGACCTTTCGTATCATTGTCATCACTTTTCATGTAAGATAACAACATAATTTAATCAGGGAATAATATGACAAAAAATATGATGATAATCATCTCGATTAAAAATGTAATCCCGAATGATGACGTAAATCATGGCCTTAATGCGGTAATACAATTCAAAGGGAAGCCGCGTTTAGATTATGCAGTGGCGCTTTCTGAGAAGGGGATGATAATTATCTAGAAAGAGGGGAATGAGAGAGGGGGAGAGACCGCGAGATAAAGAGGAAAGAGAGAGAGAGTGTATGTGTGTGTGTGTGTGTGTGTATGGAAGAGATAGAGGGGGAGAGAGAGAGAGAGAGAGATCTTCCTTGCCAAAGAAACAGCACAAAAGGGGAATGGGGAAGGGATGGTGAAGGGGATGAGGGGGACTAATTATGTATGAGAGGAGAGAGAGGGGGGCGGGGAGAGAAAGAAACGGGAGATGGACTGAAAGAATATAGAGGTATGCTTGAAGTCATATGGAGATGAAAGAAAGATTGTCGCCTGGAAACTTTGACTCATGAGAATGTGTCTCATTAGTATTAATAGTAGTAGTAGTAGTAGTAGTAGTAGTAGTAGTAGAGGAAGTACTTTTGGTAGTAGGACATCCAAGTGATTTTATCTGTTAAATCAATATCTGATATTGGCTACTTAGAAGAAAAATTACACCTCATTATAATTATATGCATATCTGAAGAAAGAAGGAAAAAAAATCAGTAAATAGAAGGAGGAGAGTGTTCAGTGAACACTATAGATCACAAAACTATATAGAGTAAACAGCCCGCAATTCTTGGCCGAAGAAAACATGCCAAAGTCAGTTGGTGTACGGAAAAACGAAGCGAAGGATTTCAAGAGAATAGAGAATAGCAGACGGAGGGAGGTAGAGAGTGAGAGAAAGGGAGATGGAAATTAATAGACAGAGAGGGAGGATAGAAGAGAGAAGAGAGATAGGAGACAGATTGAGAGAGGGGGAGGGAGAGATAAAGTGAGAGAGTGGGGGATAAATTGAGAGACACGAGAGAGACGGCTATTGGTTGCCTATCTTCAGGTGCTGTTGCTGCCTCGCCAAGCACGCATCATTAAAAAACAGCTATCAGCGAATTCCAAGAAAAGCGCTCTAAAAGATTCACGCGTTATGACGGTACACCGAGCTAGCGAGGCAGCCGTAAGCTGTTACGCGTGAGGAATGTCTTTCACACGTGCGGATATATCACCGGCGAGCGATGCGAACAGCGACAATGCGATATGATTATCAGTATGTGGAACAAAAATTTGCAGTGTTGCAGTGCGCGATTATGCGTGGAAATGCGACATACCTAAACGGGCACTACCCTGCGTTTTTGCTATCTATAGTAGATGTAGAATTATTCGGAGCAATATGGCGTTCAGGACAGTCGAAAGTATACTAGAAATTTCGTTTAGCTTTTGTGGCTCATACCTCTATAAGTATTTTCACGTACTTTATCCAACTCTATATTAACATTCGAGACTAAGTAGGCCTATACAGTATGCACCATCTCCTAGTAATGGAGGGAGGGGGGGGGGGTGGGGAACGTAATTTTATTTCAGATACAATATACTTTACATTTACTATCCTCATATTCAAATAGGCTATAATTATGCTCGTAACATAATGCTAACCGGGAAAACAAGGCTTTACAAAATCTACTGGACCCCACCCCTCCAGTGAAATGTCGGAAATTGGAAAGTCTTGTAAATACCATTTATTCTACAAAACGGCTATTTTCATGGTTTCGGAGAAACAACAATGTTCTTTTCTTATGGCAATAATGGGTACCCCTTTGTATATCTTTATTGCCTTTTATTTTCCTTTTCATTCTCCTCCTTTGACTGATATATCCCTGTTCCCTATCTCCCTCCCCCTCTCTTGCTCTCTCTCTCTCACCCTCTCTCCTGAAGGATACAATCTGAAAATCTTCCAAAGTTTCCAAATGTTAGCTTAAACTTCTGAAAGCCTCCACAAGACGTGAAGAACATTTCCTGCACGCGCTGTCCCTCAAGCGTTCCAGCATATAGTGTGACATTATCCAATAACAACTCCCCCACCTGCGTATCAGCAAAAAAAGGTTTGTCGAAGCAGGCGATACGGGATATTGTCGATTTTGTCCAGTGGTTATTTTGGCGGGGGAATGTTTTCTTTTCCGATCGTTTTACTTGTGACGTCATTCTCTTCCTAGCTGCAGACACCGGGGTGATATAAGATGGATGGAATTTCTGAGAAACTTGAAATGAGTCGCCCTGAGTTGATTAGACCGAGGTCTGATTGACAGGTTTGTCTCCTTTCATTTTCTCTCACCCACCCCCCTCCTCTCTTTCTCCCTCTCTCTCTCTCTCTCTCTCGCATGCTCTCCATTTCTGTACTAAAATTGTACTCTTAATTGTCACCCACTAATAGATATCTTATAGCACATTGCGCCGAAAACCAATAGAGTGAAATTGGCCTGTAATTACAATGTAATTACAATAAATATGGGAAGCTGATGCCGTTTCCAAGAATTATTAGTTAAACCATTACGTTAGTATTATGCAATAACAACTTGATATTGACATTGGGATACAGAACACCACTGTTGAAGTAAAAGTTTCCTGTAGAACTTAAACAAAAAAACCTGTAAGTCAATTGAAGGATTCTATACGTTTTCTTTGACATTCATTATTATTTATCAATGTATTTTTATCTATGTGTTTTGAAGAAATATAAAACAATTTGACAGTATCTTTTTATCTAGATGTTTCTTATTGGAATGAAAGTTGTATTCCAAACATCTAGTATTTTATACAGTTTATAAATATGATTAATATATGTCTATAATATTCGTATGAACTTTTTGGTCCGAAAATGGTCTGGTATGGTTTATTTTAGAAGTCCACCGCCCTATCCATACGCGCACGCACACACAGCTACTCACACACAGAACAACAAATAGTTATCACAATATACCGCAATCCGACTTCAAAGCACATTGTTACCACGACCGCATCTCTTTCTATACGTTCCAATCTACCGTAGATCGCACTATCTATTTTATTATCTTAGTATTCTGTCTTCGAGAAGAAAATTGATGAGTTCTGAGATCGTTTTTGTACCCTACATAAGTGAATTAATATTCTTTTTTCCAGGTATTGTCTGTTCTAGTATGTTAATTGCCTATATAGCTCGGTATTGAACATAATGACTGTTCGTTTTTATGCATTTGCCAGCCCCTACCAATTCTCTCTCTTCTTCTTCTTCTTCTTCTTCTTCTTCTTCTTCTCCCTTGAGTGCCCGTCTCTCTGTCTCACTACCTGTCCGTCTTTCTGTCTTTCTCTTTGTCTCTCTCTCTCTCTCTCTCTCTCGCTTTCAGTTCCCAATTTAAGCATTACAACCCTACATTATTATAAAATTATTATTTTTCATTTCCCTTTGTTTTCGCACAATAAAGGTGATAATGAAATATGTGTGAAACATCTTTCCTCTCAAAACCATTTTTGGGGCCTTCCTCACTTTCTACCCGTTCGACAGGTGCCGTACCCACCCCTTACACTCTTTCAAGAAACCTTGGCTTGATACGGGATCCATCGCAATGCGACTATCGTTGACCCGTAATGACTACACGCATGGGGAAACTCTATCTGAATTCAAAAGGAACGGGATAAAAAGCAATACAGCCCGGGAGCTTTCTCTCCGTATTTCCTCTACATGGCTGGCTGGTTGTGACGAGATTAACAAAGTCCGTTAACACTGCAGATAATTTTGCTTTAAATTCTCTTCGCCGGTAGAGTTAACATTCGTACCACAGCGAAACGCTGTAGCGCAGCTGTGACGGGTGGCGTTTATGAAAACGGACATGAGCAGACGGCGCCGCATCGAAAAAGCATTTCGGTTAGGGTCAAGCGTGTATGTAACGGATTTTGCAAAGTATGTCTTCCAGTATGTGGAACGAGGCAGCCCGAAAGAGACCCTTGTTGGAGTGGGGGGACGATTTTGCTTGGCCTTGCCCTATTCTACTGTGCATACGCAATCGAATTCTCGGAAAAGATTTGTCCAGGAGGGAATAATCAACGATCGAAACTCACCGAGGGGAAATGGTTATCAAAGACTCTCGTAGAGCGAGTTGCGAAATAATCTTGAGGCTCTCTTTTGGGTTTTTTCTCTCTCTCTCTCCCTCTCTTTCCCTTTCTCTATCTCTCTCTTTCTTCTCTTTGTACTTTCTCTGTCTCTTCCCTCCTTTCTCATTCGATCTCCTCCCTTCTCTACTATCGCACAACACACATACACAGTCACACACATGCGCGCGAGCTCTCTCTCTCTCTCTATTTTTCTCTCTCGGTCTTTTTTCTCTTACTTCCTCACTTTCTTTTCTCGTTCTCTCTCTCTCTCTCACTCTCTTACTTTCTCTTTCTCTCTCTCTCTCTCTCTATTCCTCTCATACATACACGCATACACACACACCCTCACACACCCTTCTTTCCCCCTCTCCCTCTCTCTCTCTCTCCTATTTCACATGTTAATATCTCCACCTGTCTGCTTCATGCGCATATCATATTCGCGCTTTCTTGGAATGGTATATGGACTAGGAGAAAATGATATAATTTGTAGTCTTTTACTGGTACAGCGAAGTGCTTGAATTTAAGCTTCGCGGTCGGCGGTTTTGGATATTTTATAACCTGCTCAGTAATTGTGAAAACCTACAATCTTCTAAAGCATTTGCCTGTTTCAGCTCTAAAAGTTCAGTCAGGCCAGTAAAGATTACAAGCATGCCAGTTTTTTTTGTTTTAAATCTTGAATAGTATCTAATAATGACTAGACATTTTTTTGCGCGCGCGGTCTCTCTCTCTCTCTCTCTCTCTCTTTCGGTCTTTTTCTCTTATACTTCCTCAATTAACTTTCTCGTTTTCTCTTTCTCACTCTATTACTTTCCTTTTCTCTTTCCTCTCTATTTCTCTCACACATACAAGCACACACACACACACACCCACAAACACCCTTCTTTCCCTCTCTCTCTCCTATTTCTCATTTTCATAATCATCTCTATAAATTGTAATCTTTTGCTGGTACATCGAAGAGATCGAATTCAAGCTTCGCGGTCGGCGATTTTAGATATTTCATAACCTGCTTAGTAATTGTGAAAACCTTCAATCTTCCAATCTTTTCGCCTGTCTCAACTCAAAACATTGTTTTCTTATTGGTTCAACTTGTTGGGAGGCATCAATTTATTGTTGAACTGCTCTTATAGTATAACCAATCTTAATGATATTCTAGTTCAAAAGAAAATTCCGTCATTTTACATAGAAATCCTAAAGGCATGGGAAATGATTAGATACTGCACTACAGTGAAAGATGTTTGTGTAGCTATAAATGAACCAGTGAAAGTTTCAGATCAGATTATCTGGCACAATAAACATGTGGTGTATGATAATCAGTCGCTCTTTTATAAAGGCTGGTATGACAGTGGTTTAGTATATCTAGGAGACCTTTTTACGAGAGATGGCTTTCGGTCAACAGAATACATTAAATCGCAGGTGCACTTCAAACGAAAATGCAATGCTCTGTTTGACTACGCAAGACTTAAACGAGCGATACCACTTGTATGGGTCAATAGTTTAAAAGAAGAACTTATTCATGATTATACTAGACAAGAAAATGAAAACAAAATTCCTTATCTGTTGGTTGCAAATAGGGTAAAACATGTTACTGACATGAGTAGCAATCGTTTTTATAAACTCATTCCTTCAAGAACTGTATTAACTAACACGTGTTGCCTTTATTGGGAAAAGAAACTTAATGTAGATATTGATTGGTCTACTGTATTCAAGCGTAATCTTGCACACATTAGAGAAAACAAATTGCGAGAGTTTAACTTGAAATTACTGTATAATCTATTGCCAGTAAAAAGTAATCTTTTCAAATGGGGAATATCTAATGACGATGTATGCCCAAAATGTAATATAAAGGAGGATATAAATCACGCATTTATCGAATGCAAAATAAATAAGCCCTTTATTAAACATCTGAAAGAAATATTACAAGAAATATACCAAGTAAAGATATTGAAGTTCAGTATCCAACACTTGCTCAAAATAGATTGTGAAAATGATTGTACTTTATTCCTAACTATAGCTTTTGGACCATTTATAAATTGATTGTCGATCGGAACATGACTGGAATAGACAAAAGAAATGTTGTTTTCAAACAAATTTTCCAAAGAGAAATTATAAAAAGATTGGAAATTCAGTCAAATACAAATATGACCAGAGAGCACAAGTTTTTACCAAAAGAGCTGTTACGTGTTATTTAAAATAAAATAAAAGAAGAAAAAAAGGGAGAAAAAGAGGGGAAAAATATCAGTATAATACTAATGTTAATGATGATTCAAATGCTTTGCAAAGCAAGACTTAGTTTTAGTTTCAATTCTTTGTTATGCAAATAATGATGCTTTTGTGATTATGTAAGTTTGATTTGTATTATTGTATTTTTGAATGTATATCTAATAAATCCTCTGACGAGGCAAAGAAAAAAAAAAAACTCTAGAAAGTTCAGTCAAGCCAGTAAAGATTACAAGCATGCCAGTTTTTAAAATGTTGAATATTATCTTGGTGACTAGACATTTTCTCTGACAACTTTAATTCATCGGAGTTATATTGGATGAGGGTTAAGGTTGCTTTCGAGTTTTTTAAGTTAGATTTTGTGATAGGGTTATGGGTTGGCTAGAGTGTTTGGTCGAACTGAAGTTAGGGATTAGGTTTGTGTAACCGCAGAGCCATCATCACCGGAGCACTGTGCAGTAGATCCGGTATATTGAAGTTCTTGAAGACTTATTAAAGAACCTTGCGTATTGTTTGGATCAACAACCAGTAAACAAGATTTTTTTAAACACTTAGAAAACCGCAGTCAACAAAACTCAATGAAGACGGATTACTTCGTGGTTTCATTATACGTAATATCGTCCTTTTTCTTCGTAAATACTAAAGAATAGTTGAACGTTTCCGTAGTAGTAGTAGAGAAGTAGTAGTAGTGTAGTAGTAGTAATATAATTATTACTATCATTTATAGTAATAGCAGTAGCAGTAGAAGTAATATAATTTGTGATAGACGTACTATAGTAGTAGCAGCAGCAGTAACAATATAGTAGTATAGACTTTACGTTATAACTTGTTTAGAACCAGGCTTATGAATGTGCCACAATGTCCATTTTAAGAACTGATCCCAACAAAAAAAAACAGGCTTTGAAAAGCGTTCATGAGATTAGTGCTATGTACGTTTATCCTTTACATTTACATATCATCATTATTCAATAAAAAGGAAGGAACATATCGACATAATTATCAGAGTCCTGTTTCATTAAACTTCTTATCCAAAACAAGTTACGATAGTTGTTATAAGCTACTGAAATCCTTGCATTTGATTGGCTGTGAGCAGATTTGTCATAGATCTGTGGCAGTTGTTATTGATAACAAGTTTTATGAAACAGGGCACAGAATTGTCATGATGACTATCGTATGTTTAATATCAAAACCACCGATAAACATAATTATAGGTATAAATAATTCAAAAAAGCCAGAGAGAATTTCAATTCTGTATAATAAATTAACCACTCGACTCATAAATGCGGACTAAAGCATGAATTTCATAACAGGATAAAATATTGCAGAATAAAGCTTTAAAAGAGTATGGCTATGGGATGATACGATTGAATGATGGATTTAAGAAGTCAATGCCCGCTCGAGCTTTATGGAGAGATGTGAGGAAGTGGCGTATTCTTGTTGGTGAGATTCAAGTTAAAGAGCTGGACCCTGTTTCATAAAACTTGATATCAATAACAAGTTACAAGCTACTGTTATAAGCTACTGAAATCATGACATCTGATTGGCTGAGAGCAAATTTGTCATAGAAATTTAGCATTTGTTATAGATAACAAGTTTTATGAAACGGGCCCCTGGACCCTGTAATATAAAAAGTTACAAATAATCCTATTACCATCAGCCAATCGTAAGTTTACAATGGATCGTAACTTATATATGTTGCCGATAGATACACTGCATGGCAAGATACGATGATCAATTACAGCAACATTGGAGATACGATAGATTTTTACGACTGATTGTAAGTCAAATTTTTTTTCAGGGCCCTGGTCACAGTATTGCAGTTACATTGTACAAGAAACCATAATATGTAGACTATATAGAAGCAATTAAGAAAGGTTAGTAGTGTAGTCCATAAGAATTGATGTATATTGCAGGGATTTTGGAATCATCAGAATGCTAAGAAAAAGACACAGTCTTACTGAAAGTCACATGCCCTCTACACGGAAATGTATATGTGGGACTACACAAACATGTGACATGAAAAGTTTGATCCAAACACCTCAGCTATACCTCGTCATAGTTCGAATATGAGGGCATTTTAGAAGCCATCCTTTTCAGGGGACATTTTTCCTACGGTATTCTTCCACAGGAACATAAAAGCTTACAAATCATGTCACAGCCTATTCAAGAACTCGACTTCCTCTTTAACATGTTTAAAGTTATGCGGGTTAGCCTTTTTCTGAGAACTGTTGTCACAAGATGAAGACAAGTCAGGTCTTGTGACAAGATTTTAATCGCTGTTAATAGCGGTAGAAATCTCTGGTTTTGTTAGTGGTCTGATTTCGAGAGGAATCGATGAGATAGAAAAAAGGGTATTGAACGAAGAGTATGAATTAGGATCGAAAACACACTATAATTTTTTTTTTTAAACAACAACAATGGCAGATGATAAAAGACAAGGAACATATTTTTGAGGAGACGATAATTTGTTTTAAAGATGGGTTGAAAAGAAAAATTAGAAGGAAGAAATATGTACAGTAAAATTTAAAAAACAAGAACAATGAAACAGAAACAAAAAACATAACATTAAAAAAAGGTGAGAGGGGGAATGCCAGATTGGAAAAAAGAAACATAGAGATTAGTATATGAAATAAAGGTGTCTAGCCAATACTGACTACGCAAAAATAATGCAAAACTGTTTTATGGTCATTAAAATTGTGATATCACATTTTTTTGAAAACAAATAATGGTGGGGTATAATAATATATAGAAATAGCTATATTTAAAGGAAAAATAACAAATGCATTCTCCATTGAGATAAAATAGGACTCAATGCCATCATTAACATGAAATCAAAATGAAATAAAATAGGATACTCAATAAAAGTGCTATTCATGTGTCCACTAATTGAATGCTTCCACATGAATACATCAATTGTAATGTTGGCCGGTCGCCTCGAAATTCCCCAACCGAATTTCAGTCCCAGTCCGCCCCTGCTCCTTAAAGTTATACTGAGCCTGTCACATGGTCACGGTATAGATTCCATTAATAAAATGATTCCTATACCAAGAAAGCCAGATGGTCATTACACTTATCCCTTGTAAATGTCCTTCAAAAAAAATCAGACAGCGCGGTCATGAAATGAACCACAATGACGTCACTCAAAACTTGTTGCCATGACTACCATTATGTTAATCGTCATATTCCATGGGATCTCGGGAACCGTGGAATAATGTCTTGATGGAAGAGAGACAGAGAGAGGGTGAAAGAGATGAAGAAAGAAAGAAAAAGAGAGAGAGAAAGAGACTAGGGAAGAGGTAGGGGAAGAGTGAGAGAGGAAGGAGGGTGAGAGAAAGAGAGAGAGAGAGAGAGAGAGAGAAGGGGGTGATCAGGTTGATGGTTCAGATAAAGGTATAATGAAGAATGATTTATAATTACTGTCGAAGTAGTCATTCGTTTATGTTTAAAGACCTTCTTAGTTGTACTGACAGTCTACTTTAGTTTGAAATCATTTTTATTTAATGCTATCTTTGTATTCAGGTATTGCATATTTTCTTATTGAAATTTCAAGAAACCGGCATAATTAATGTAGATAATGAAAGTGCACATGTATATTTATGAACACAAAAATGTATCTGAAACGCCTATGAGACAGAAATGAAATTAATAATAAATTCATGCCCTTTACGCGAGATTTGGCCTATATTGTTATATAGAACGCTGAAAACGCACTTACTTATCGTCGTTCTTTTTAAATCCTTTGAAAGTATGCAATGCTATACTGGGCGTCAGATTAATGAAAGTGCCCCTGAGTTTTCTTGGAAATCGACATTACATTGATCCGTCTAAATCAAATCAGTGCCATAGCAACCCACGAATACGCTCCAGGCTTAAAGGGCAGGGTGATATTTATTTTATTGACTGCACGAGCTGATGACAACAGCGTTGCATTGGTGTTTATGTCCTCTCTTGAATTTGTGATGATTTGTATCAATATGTGATGTGAATGCTGTCTAATTTTCCACTTGACTTTTTGTCTTCTCTCTCTCTGTATTCTCATTTATCTCCTTATCTACCTCCTCTATTCTTCATATCTCTGTCTCCTTCTTCGATTATCTTTCTAGTTTGTTCTCTCTCTCTGTGTCTCCGTTTCTTTCTCTATCTTTGAAATATAAACCATCTCTCTCTCACTCTCTTTCTTTTTTATTCTATAATTTTATTTTGTACAACAATAAAACGAAAGGAGAGGGGGAGAGAAAAAGAAAGGAGGAGAGCAAAAGAAAGAACAAGAAACGGGCGAGAGATCGCAGGAGAGAGAGAGGGGGAGGGGGCAAAGGATATAATTATATAGCATCACAATGATTTGAAGGAAGGTGTATCGAAGTAAATTAGAAGACGAAGAAGAGTTTAATTGAATATCAAAATGAAATCGACCTATTCAATTAATCCTTGATTGCTAATGAAAAACCTCAACATCCTCTAGTTTCTAGGAATTTGTTAATTGTAAAGTTACCAGTATGACCTGATTTTTTTCCTCATTTTGATTAAAACAAACAAAGTAACAAAACATATTATTCTAACGAGCTCTCCCTTCCATCCCATCCTTCCCCCCTCTCTCTCTCCCTCTCGATCCCTCCCTCTTTCTTTCTCTCTCTCTCTCTCTCTCTCTTTTCTCTCTCACCCTCTCTTTATCTATCTATCTCAGATAAAATGAGGCAGGGTAACTGAAGAAGAAAGAATTAAAGAGAGAGGTAGAGGGTAGGAGAAATTAAATAGCAAACGTATCATGTAACGAATGCATTAAACAGAAGGAAAATACGACATTATATGTATTTCAATTATATTTATTTATGTTTTTAAACTAAACCTGTTGTATAATCCTGTCATATACTAAGAAAAATAACTCTTTTATCGACAACCTATTGTTTTTCTCCCTTGAAGTAGATTGTATTATTTTGTTGACTTAAGGGGTTTGTATTGTTCCTCGAGTTACGGATTTTGAAAACATTTCTAAGAAAATGGATAATGACCGCTCCACACGACCACGCGTGTATACCCTTGTTTTTACGATTAAAAAACAAGAATACGTGTGGGATAAATGCCATGACTAGTCCCTGGGAATAGGAAATACATTCTCAATGTTTGTTTTTCTTCAAAAAAGAGCGTTTTCAATTTCAATGTATCATTTTCCTCCGCGAGGCATTTTATAGTTCAATGCGTCAATAATATTCTGTCGGCGCAATAGCAATAATCAATTCGGTTCTTTCAATGAATAAAATTCTGACGCATGCAAAAGGAATACAAAATCAGTTATCCGGAAAATAAACCTTCTATACGAGATCTTCAGCTGATGTGAAAGTACTATGACCATTTTCGTCCACTCAGTTTAACTCCAATATTATCAATTTACTTTTTTCCAAACCTGTATTCGAAACTTCAGCATCATCAGTGGCAGATAACAGGGGCGCGGAGGCAACATCATCCGCCACTCATGAAATGTAATATAATAATGTTTTATAATGTTACTGGATTATGTTACAATGTTATCAAAGAGTGTTGCAATATCTTTTCTATCTGATATTTCGCTGCTCATCGCCATCTTGAATCATTTTTTGTTCATGAAGGTTAAGTCCGGTTTTCCTTTACCTACAGTGGCGTAGCTATGGAGAGTGGTCCCCCTATCGAATGGCCGCGGAAAAAGAATAGAAAAAATTGGAAAGAGGTAAGAATGGAAAGTGAAAATAGACACCATCCCAGTCCCCCCTCTAGTGGGTAGCCTTTTTATTAGCATTTTATCCATTCCTTAAGTCCAATGCCCCCCATCCCCATGCCTGGACCCATGTTACGTCACTGCCTATCTGTTAAATAAAAAGTTTTGTGACAATTCTCAGAGAGACCTCAAGGCTGTTTTTAGTGAATGCTTCTTGGTCATTAGGTGATGATAAGATGACTCGAAGCATCAATTTCCTTCCAATACCCTGTTGAGTAAAATACCCTTGGTCCCTAATGCGAAGCATTGATGAAAGAAAATGATAACAGGCTTGTGGGCGATTCATCTTTGAAAGTAGGTGCATATCAAATTCATCAATTCCCGTTACTCTTAATGATTTTATAAACAACTTCAAACAGGACACTCAAAACACAATTATATCCGTAATGAGGTTGATAATAAGATACATTACACTTCCGTTTGCCAAAAGCATGATGATGGTGTTCTTTTAATCGTGTACTAAACAGGTTTCCCTTTTCTTTCATGTGTTTGTAAGTCTCAATGAAGAGATAATCTTTAAAAAACTACGATAACGGGAAAAAATATATATATATTTGATTTGATTTAATTCGTTTTCCAATCGAGTTTACAGTCGCACAGATGACTTATGAGAGACCTATTATGACACATAAGATACAAAATAAAAAATATATATACGAAATAATGTTTACGGTGTTTTCGAAAATGCTCTGTATTTTTTTATTGGACACCAAGGAAGGGTTTAATGTCTTACCAAAACAATTGCACGTAAAGTTGTTGTTTCATCAAGTCCTTAATTCAAAGAACTTGTCATACATAAATGTACATAATTAACATTGCCAGGGCAGGAACATGGTCCCAATCCAGATTCATGGCAGGTTATACAATCTTTACAGCATTGTGCCAAACAAGAACATTTCCATCTCGTTGCAGAATACAGTTGTGTTACAGATTATAATTATGGGCTGTACAATTATTATAAAACAATAAATTATTTGGGTTTATATTTTGATCGTCCTTTACTAATTTAGAAGGGAAATGTGTTCTCGTATACAGGGACAAATTTCATTTACTATTTGCATGATATTTGCATTATACTTATGATATGAGTGGTGATGATCTAAAGAAAAATGAACTATAGCCTACTTTAGTTTATGATAGTGAATCTTTCGTTTTAATACTATACGTCCCTGGAATTCGAGGTATTTACCTCACTCACAGCCCTGTTTTATCACGTATGCCCAGTCACCATCATCTATAATGGGATATAAGACAATAAGAAATTCGAGCCCTTATCAAATCGAGAAATTCGCTTCGAAGAAACATGGATTGACAACCGCATTGTTCGCCAGTCTCGTAATTACTTCTGAATCGTATGAGATGAATGGAAAAAAAAATGGCCCTGGATTCGTAGAAATGCTGGGTTTCAATTACACAAATTAATGCCATTAAGATCGATAAATCTTGTTTGTGAATTCCCTTGTGAATGCGCTTGCATAATGAAACGCACTTATCATTACATAGGAGAAGAAGAATTCGGATTTAATTTGTTTGTTGACAGGCAGAAGAGCGTTAATTCTACATTAAAATACATATAGTACATTCTTCAGTTCTTTCAGATTACTCTGTCTTCATCTGACGACCATTAAGACTGTGGTTTATTATTTTGAGAGGTTTATAAAATGAGAAAATGGAAGAGAAATCACTAGAAACTAAAAAGAGAGTATTCAAATAAAATGAAAAGACACTGGGAGATCGAAAGAAGTAGGGGAAAAACAAAAAGAAAAGGAGAGAGAGAGAGAGAGAGAGAGGGAGAGTTTTTTTGGGGGATATTTCAGGAGGATATCTCCCAGGGCCTTGCAGGGGGCAATATGTTATTATTAACAACATTCGATTCAAAATGTTTTAGGCTAATCATCATTTGAAGGGATGCTGAAATGAGCATAATAAATTTGTTTCTTATTCTTAATTCAACTGAGTGCCCCAGCAATTATCTAAATGCATATGTATCTCTTATGTCTATATAGTGAAGGATTTCTCCAGCAGCAGTCGGTAAAATATTGACCATTAGTCTGTTTACAACATTTTTTGCATATTTTACGTTTCCCATTCCAATATTATATCTCATCTCATTGTTTCATAATCTCAAAAAAGAAACAATGCGGAGAAATAATTTGAAGATGACAATTTTTTGTGAGTTTTTTTACGAGTATTCTAGAAGGATATGTAGGGAAAGAATGCCATAGAATTAGCCATCTGAGATTTCTTGCCATTTCTTTGCCTTAAAGCCCGTCTGCACTAGTTTAGCCAGGACGGATTAGACCTCCCAGCATGGTCACTGACAGGTGGTTATCTCATCAACTTAGCTCTCAATTAACATAAGAAAAAGAGGATCATGGGGGACCAACAGGCACCACTTAGGCATTGTTTTCTATATAGAAGGAACAAGTAGCTACAAGTAGTGCAGTGGGGCTTTAAGAGTACTCTCTGTAAATTATGCCTCGCGGATTGATTTTTCGTCGAATGTCAAGCCAAAAATGGAAGTTAACTCTTTTCATTGTCATAGCAGGGATCACTTCATTTTTCAGGGGAAATCCAAGTTCAAAAGAGTGGGTTCCATTCTCAGAAGAATTATTGAAACAACTACTTTGGAAAGGACTCTAGGATTATTTTGAAATCAATTCAACTGAAAAACATATGATTTCTATTATGACTCTAGAAAAGAGAAGGATTTCCATTCCTCTGGCTTATGATAGTAGATTTAAATACATCATCTTTGTGAGTTTGGGCCATAAGACAAAGAAGGGAGCGGCGCCCTGTTCGACTGCAAAGACACGTTCAGACCATGTGTTAGGTCCATGTTCAGACTAAGACGTCAAGCAAACTCAAAGTTATGAAGGCCCTATACCTTGAAGCTGGCCATAAAGCTTCCTCCGCCCTTCTTCCGTCCTCCGATTCCGAACTTCTACAAAATATCATAAAACAACGTTTGATGATATAGGGGAATCACAAGGGGTATACGCCCCTGCCCCCAGCGAAACAAAAAATTGCCTATTCTTGGTAGACGCGTGTGCCCTCTCCGCCCAACATATTTTTTGGTAGATAAATGAATACTCTAACGATATAAATATGTTGACCCCGGCATTTTGTTCTACATTGATGCCACCACCCCGCCTCTCCCTCCCCCCTCCCCCGGTCAAATAATCCTGGACTCTGGAGCCGCCATTTATCGTGTCCTTTGGCAGGGCAGAGGAGTTACTTAAAGGGATTGGGTATCTTTGTCTCAGATTCTAAACAAAATCCTGGATTTAGCTCTTGCAGCAATCATAATTATAAACCTTTAGGTCAGTCAGGAATCCCATGACGTTTACAAGCCGATCGCCCTTCTGATTATCAAGATATTCATGATTGGAATTCGAAATTTCAAAAACCGTTTTCCCAACGGTATAACACTACAGCCTATTGGGGGAAATGAGTATGGTAAAACCGGTCACTCAAAGTTTTTTACTTTTTTGATGCACTTCATGATCATCTTGAAGCGCAACTTTTTTAGGGCTTCAATATTAGGGACTTTTAGATTTTACACGACGAGAACGTGGACTGCCACGGTGACATCCTTTTAAGGTAATGTGACGTCCTTTTAAGGCACTGCCGGGCACGGGCCAGTGCCTTGAATGAATGGCACACGTTGCAGTCCTCTACGTCGACGTGCAAATCTAAAAGTCCCTATTGCATCATATCAGAGACGCTGATAACACGTAGGGCCATGTATCTCAGATTTGCAATGCCTTTAATATATAACTACGTTCAGGCACGGGGCTACACTACAATTATCGGTGCGAAAGCTTTCGTCCTTGAAGCCTAATTTGCATAAAGTAAACAACTTGTTTACGCTAAACCGCTACGAAAGAGTCTCAGCTTAACTGTAAAATCTAGCTTTAGAAACCACCAAACGAAATGATTAAGATGTCAAATTGAAGAAGAAGAGTTTTTCTAACTCATAAATATTGCAGTTAGTTGTCAAATTCTGTTTTTATAAGGAAAAACTGTGCGAAACGAAGCGCCATTTTTGAGATTTTTTCCTGAAAATATTGCAGTATTTTTCATATTTTCCGTCATTGCCCAAGATCGAGACTGTCTGATATGATAAATCAAAGTATATTAAAGCTCTCCTCCGAATATCTTTTCATGATTTTATGTCCCACGGTTATGTCTGGAAAAAATCGAAGGCAATGTCATCAACGAACCCAGGGCAAAACGTTCGCGGAAGCGTAGGACTAGTCCCATGTGTAAGGGTTCGTGCTGTGAATTGTAGTCACACGTACCGTAGATACGTGCAGGATTGACTCGGGTGTGTGTGTATGAATCTCATGATCGAAGCATCGACGGTTTGGTCTTTGTAATGATGTGAGTAAAACATGCTGATGTGTGGTCCAAATTTAGCAAAACAATGACTTATAAATAAATAAGTACCTGTACTAGCTGTGAAATTATGGTGGAGTTCTTTGCTGTAATTGTAACTTTACTAGATTCAGCTCAGTAGCCATTCAGTAGCCTGGCAGTAGCCACAGCGTAAATACAGCTGATCGATGACGTATTTTCCATATATGGTATGCACCGTATGCAGGCATGGCCGGTGAAGCAAACAGCGCATGCGTACACCTCCGATATAGTTGTAGTTTCCAGTCTTTTCATGAATCTTCCCTAGTTTTGAAAGCAGTTTTACACAAAACTACTAACTGCCCAAACACGAAACTTCGCTGAGAGTGAGACTGGAGTTTAAAGTCTAGTATAATGTGAATTGTTTGCATATTCATATTGTCCCGGACTTATGTCTGGAAAAAACGAAGCCCCTTTTCACAGACCTCTGAAACTGAAAAGTACCTATATCTTTATTAATACCTAACAGTTTTGAACGAAAATTTATTTGAAGAATAATATTATCATTATGTTGGTGCTGTAAAAATTCACGATCTTTGGTGGTAAAAAAAAGGAGATACGCGAAAATGCATTTTGGACAAATTTTGCTCCTCTCTGCAAACGGGGCTTCGATAGCCGTTACGAATTCAAAAGCTTTTACGACTTTTCGGGGTTTTAATTGTACCCTGGCCCCGCGCCTGCGTTAGAACCACTTAAGCAGTTAAGTATGATCCACCCTGCACTCTTTATTTTGACCTCATAAAACCATCCAGTAAGTGTTAAATTGACAAAAATGGGGGCAAGGTCATTTCGAGCTGTTATTGGGAAGCAAGCAGATGAAAAATAAGCAGGCACCGAAGGAGATAATTATTTTTTGAATACACACGTGATTGTGTATCGGGCGCGAGAGAATGTTCGGGTCGGTTGGAAAGATTTCCCGCGCGGCGAATTCCAGGAAAAGTCGAACTCTTTTTCTGTCAAAGCACGCGCTATTGGTTTACGGTTTTGAACGCCGCTGGCGGGCTGCGTTACAGATTTTTTGTGGGTAGAGGAAATCGCGCGATAACACTTGAAACAAAATTCCATGCAGGCGATATACATTTTTCACCGGCCCAACAAATTTTGTCTTCGTTTCTTGCATGTCTCGGTGAGATAGAAGACATACACCTTGCAGGCTATACGCACGTCATATTATTTTTTTACAACCACTGACAAATTTTATACTTTTAGATAATTATTCTTTAAAAAAGGATGTCAAAAAAAAAACAAATATAAGTTAATAGTTTATCAAAGCCTTGTGTAGTATTGATGTACTTTGTGTAAAACTTCGAATTGCTAACAGTTTTTATTTTTTCTTCTTCTTCCAACTGTTAGATACCGACAGAATGTACATAATAGACATGCCTGCTTTCCAAGTAATTCGTTTTAAAAAATCTAGCAGATCTCGAATAAAATTGATACTAGAGTTGATGTGATCATGGTAATAGTTTAAATAACGGATACTGAAATTCAACCTTGAACACAACTTTTGATATAATCTTTTTTTCCATCTTGCTCACGTAGTCACATTGATTATCAAGCAAACTTCCTTCGTTTCTATTTTTCTCAGATCCCATCACGAGGTGACGAGGTGTTAATCGACTTGAATGTTGATTGGTACCTAGAAAAAACACTAAATCGTTTTCATGCATAGCCGCACGAATTCACCTCACCGCACTCTCCAGTTTCTCGTAATAATTTACGTTCCGTTCAAGTGCTTGTTATCGGGAAGAAGAAATAAATCAACTTGATATAGATTTCATACTGTGCAAATACGCAAAGAGCCAAGGCCTTTAATACGAGTCAAAACCTGATATTTTAAAAGCAATTTCTCTCTACATACATGTCTACAAATTTATCCAATTTAGTCAGAAACTCAGTAAGTAAGTGATTTTCTTGTAAATGTAAAATCAATACGAGCTTGCGGAATCGCAAACGGCTGTTTTCCATGCAGTTGTCTGAATGGTAATCAAATCAACGTTTTTATGTTTTTTTCATTGCCTGCCGTGTAAATGGGTTTCGCAATAAAGATTATTGAGTCGAATTTACACTACTCGAGATATTGGTACCAGAAACTGTCTACGATTAGGCACATGATATTTACGACTTCATTCCGTTTTGCGGCTTGGTATAATAGAACTCGGGATGTTTTTCGCGGTCTTCAATTAAGTAGAAGGAATATCAAGATATCTAATTTCAAATTAGCCTTTCCAAGGAATTATAGACCGACTAACGTGTCAAGCAATCGCTTAAAATATTCACCACCCATCACAGTACGTGATAAGGACACTACAAATGAAAAGTCACAACCCTCGACTTAGAAACCGATTACCCGATATCATATCGGGACGGGATATAGCTGACATCACTATGCACTTGAACTTCGCGTGACGTCATAGATTGTTGTGGTTCCCGCCAAAATATTCGTGGTATTTCACGCCTGCGGCTATTAGATATCGGACGGGATCGTTTCTCGCTACCGGTACGTCATCACGGTATATTTGTATCGAGAATTTAAATTAATATTCATGTAGGGCATAGTATGATTTGAATATTCATTGTACCAGCTATGGGAGGAGGGGGCCGGAGGTGTCGCATTTATCGGTAATCGGACAGGGGCCTCGTTTCAAGAGGCATGAGCATTTGAGCCACTAATAAGAAGAGTAATAATTGTCGCATTTTGTATAGTGCTTAATACTACGTTTCTAAGCGAATTACATTGTTACCATTATTACCCCGGTCATTGGATTTGATTGCTATTCCGCACATTATAGCGTGTGTTATAATTTCACACTCTCCGCTCCCTTGGGAGTATTCGGGCCAGGCGACATTTTACAAGCGCAGTCACGCCAATCCATCCACAATAACACTCGCATCCTACTGGGTACCCATACAACTCCTGGGTGGAGAGTGGCAAATGTAGATTAATGTCTAACCAAAGGATATTGGTGCCTTGACGTTACTCGAACCGCGAACCATGTGATCTACAGTCCGGTGACGTATCCGCTAGACCAAGACACCTGTGTGTTGGAATGCATTTATCTATTTATTCGTTTATAAATATTTTCATTTATTTTCATATTTTCAAATTAATATCTCGATTTTGTTTAAATGCGTCTCGTACTTTATTATGTTCCATGTAGGCTATGTGTTGTATTTTTTGTGCACCCTGCCAATGACACCTTTGTAACTTTTACTAGGCCTACACTGTGTCATGGACCTGGGTTTTCAATGTTCACTTCTTTGTTCATATCGACTTTGAATATTTCTTTTAATTTTTTTGTTTAAAGATGACACATATAATTATTTGCTTCTCAACTTTAATGCCTTTTAAATGATATGTTTAAGGGTTATTGATAATAATAATAATAATAATTCCATTTTTTAGCGAAGCAACCATAGAGATATACTATATCGCGCTTAATACAAAGTAAGTATATCATGTTGTTACAGCAGACTGCAATCACCCGGTCTGAATCATCATACTTATTTTCCTTTCTTTCTTTTTCTTTTTTTGGTTTATACACTCTTATTTTTGCTTTTCGATGTTTTGTTTTAATTTTCTTCTAAGTTCGAACAACAACAAAAATGGAGTCCTCAGACGTCATTGGTTTTGACGTCCACATTTTCTAGTTCAGTCAACTTGTTCTTACCAAGGTTCCAAATCGGGTTAGTGCAAACAACAACACTAATGGAAGACTAAAAAGGCATTTGCTTTACGGTCCATACCATAATATTTTTCAGTGCAATGGCTGTTTTGTCCGGGTTCGAAATCGGCAGTAGATGTGGAAATATGACGTCAACTTGAGCAGTGACAAAGAAAATAATACAAAAATAACCAGATCTAAAATATGACGAAAAGTCCTTTCATCTCTGGTCACATTGTGCATTATGAAGAGCAAATACATATAAACACGAGTTTGTCCCTCGGCCTTTAGCAATGGTTGAATAGATACCCTCGTATGTGAATGGTTCCAATGTGATTTTTAGGTGGAAAAGATGACGCGCGTTTCAAGTTGACTTGCGTAAATTTGCCACCGGGGAAATTGCTTACCGCCGATACTCTTTTGAATCGACTACAGAGAGAGAGAGTGTGTGTGTGTGGGATGCAGTGAAGTGTGTAAAGGTGGAGGGGGAGTGGGTGAAGGTATTAAGGTATTAGAATGTACTGACTGAGATAATCTTTTTAACCCTACTGGGAAAAAGTTTCAAACAGTCATGTCAGCCTGGGACTCACATCAACCTATACTGGCAAACAAATAAACACACAAACAAACAATTAAACAAACAAATCCTACATACCTTTTTTTCAATCAGACCATGGCTCTGAACACAACCTATTTTTATTTTCACTAGTCAGCACTGGCGTACTGGTGGGGGGCTTGGGGGGGCGCCAGCCCCCCCAAATAAAATTAAACCATGACTAATTTTCAATTCCATACAAGTGATTTATAAATGTTCGTGATATCACATGATTTTCAACAAAATGCGCGTTTCTCCATTTCTGTTGCAAACTGACACATTCCCAAATAGCCAGGAAGATCATATGTTTTTATAGTCACTAATGGGCCTTAGTGGCCACTAACAGTAACACTAGTAGATAACCGTATATCCAGTTTAGCGAAAAGTCTGGATACCCGTATGATTGTCCGGCCTAGAGGAGAGCTTAGAGAAGATCGCGGCAACTCTATAGGCGGTACGCGGGGGAATGCGCAGTCGCCTGCGCCCAGGGTTTGTTTTGGATGTGGCGAGGAGGGTCATTTCCGGAGGATGTTCCACAGGCGTGGATCCAGGGGCGAGCGGGCCTCCCCCGCAAAGAAAAAAAAAGAGAGAGAGAGAAGGAAAAGAAGGGAAAGGGAAAGAAAGAAGAGGAAGAAGAAAAGAAGATGGGGGAGAAGGAGATCGGGGGCGAAAGGGCCTTGCCTCCCAGGCTGTTGCCCCCCATCAAAAAAATAAGAGAGGAAGGAAAGGGAAAGAAAAAAGGAAAAGAGGAGATAAAGGGAAGGAAAAAAAGAGGAAGAAGAAAAGAAAAGAAGGGGCGGATATCAGTTGCAATTTTCCCGCCAACAAGTTGTGGATCAGGGGGGCAAAAGGCCCTTGCCTCTCCCCGCCCCAAAAAAGAGAGAAAGGAAAGGGAAAGAGGATAGCTAAAAGGTAACACAAAAGAGGAAGAAGAAAAGAAAAGGGTGAAAAGAAGGGAGATCAGATGCGTTTAATCCCGCCAACAACATGTGGATCGGGGCGAAAGGCCTCCCCCTAGCAAACCTAAAAGAGAGAAGGAAGGGAAGGGAAAGGGAAGGGGAGGGAAGGTAAGGAAAGAAAGAGAGAAAGAAGATAGGTAAGGGAGATCAGTTGCGATTTTCCCGCCGAGGTGTAGATCGGGGGCACTGGCGTACTGATGGGGAGCCAATTAGTGTCCTGCCAGTGTCACAATAAAATTCAAACGTTCATTTCTAATTCGATACCGGTGATTTACAAATGCTGAAATGACATAATTTTCCGAGATTTTTCCTCACTTTTTAGTAAATTATACTTTTTATGCGTTTGTTGGAAAATTACAAATTCTTAATTTACAGTCAGGCAAGAAATATGCTTACTTAGAGGCCTACATGGCAGGGCCCTCAGAACGACGGGCTCCGGGGCCTCGAGCTCCGCCCCCCACTTTTTGGAAAAAGTATACTAAAGAGAAATAGAAAGAAAGAATAGTGACCTGCCAGTGTCACAAAATAATGAGGTATCAAAATATGCTCATCTGACCGTGATTAAATGCCTAAAACCCTGAGCTTCCGGGGCTCTGCCCCTGGATTCCACCTAGGGCCCTAAGGCGGGCCCCTGGATGCTCATCTAACGGTAATTTAATGCCTAAAACCCTGAGCTTCCGGGGCTACGCTCCTGGACCCCACGCCAATTAGTGACATGCCAGTGTCACAAATAGGTTATCAAAATATGCTCATCTGACCGTGATTAAATGCCTAAAACCCTGAGCTTCCAGGGCTCTGCCCTCTGGACCCCACCTAGGGCCCTAAAACGGGCCCATAGATGCTCATCTGACGGTAATTTAATGCCTAGAACCTCTGAACTTCCGGTGGCTCTGCCCCCTCGACCCCACAAACGGCCCTAAGGCGGGCCCTGAATGCTTATCTGACCGTTATAAAATGCCTAAAACCCCTGAGCTTCTTGGGGCTCCACCCCCTGGGCTCCGCCCCCTGGACCCCGCCCCCTCGACCCAACGCCAATTCGTGTCGCCAGTGTCACAAATAAGGTATCAAAATATGCTCATCTGACCTTAAACGCCTAGTATTAAACTGTTACTTGATTTAAAAAGACGTCCAGGGGCTCTGCCCGGACCCAACCAATGGCCCTAAGTCAGGCCCGTGGATACTCATCTGACAGTAATTTATTGCCTAAAACCCCTGAGCTTCCGAGGGCTCCGCCCCCTGGACCCCACGCCAATTAGTGACCTGCCAGTGTCACAAATAGGGTATCAAAATAAGCTCATATGACCGTAATTAAATGCCTAAAACCCCTGAGCTTCTGGGGGCTCAGCCCCCTGGACCCCACGCCAATTAGTGACCGGCCAGTGTCAGACGCAGATCTACAGGGGTTAGGGGGTTAACCCCTTGGACCGCCAAAACAAAACAAAAAGTGCAAATATTGTGGGAAGATATTCAACTCATCTGGTAACTTAACCAAACACATTATAACTCTGGATATAACTGTGTATTAAACTGTTACTTGATTTAAAAGACGTTATCATGCACTGCTTTTTATGGTCTCCATTGTGTTAGTAGATGCCAGGAAAACATCACTTATGGGCCGGGGGGTTCAAAATAGCACCCAAAAAAATCGCTTCGCCGCTACGCGGCGCGTGGACGATGCTCCGCATCGTCATTGGGTCAAACAGATACTGTTAAAAATTTTACTTGATTTAAAAAGACGTTATCATGCACTGCTTTTTATGGTCTCCACTGTGATAGTAGATGCCAGGAAAACATCACTTACGGGCCGGGGGGTTCACAATAGCGCCCCAAAAAATCGCCTCGCCGCTTCGCGGCTCGTGAACGATCGTCATTGGGTCTAACTGTTTTAACTGTTACTTGATTTAAAAAGACGTTATCATGCACTGCTTTTTATGGTCATCATTGTGTTAGTAGATGCCAGGAAAACATCACTTACGGGGGTTCAAAATAGCCACAAAATCGCCTCGCCGCTTCGCGGCTCGTGGACGATGCTCTGCATCGTCATTAATTTGGTCAAACCCCTTGGCAAAAAGCTAGATCCGCCCTGAGGATCAATAATATGGTATCAAAATATGTCTGACCGTAATTAAATGCCCATACCCCCTGAGCTTCCGGGGACTCTGCCCCGTGACCCCTGCCAGGGCTTTGCCCCTAGACCCCACGCCAATTTACACTACGCTCTACCTGATCGTAAATACTTTAGCCTCCCCCCACCCACTTTGAAAAACGTTCAGCGGGGCCTCCATGTAAGAGTGGGGTGATGCGGATTTTTTTGTCTGCCAGCCCCCCCAAACGTTTTTGCTCATTACGCCACTGCTAGTCAGAGTAGGCATAATAGATATTTTTGAAATACATCCCTGAATCCATTGATACTTCGGTTTCTTGACATCTCAGAAGAGTAGATGGTCCACGATACCGAATCTTTTTGTGTTCGTAAGGACCTTGTGTCTTGTGAATCCTGAGAAGAATGTCCGAGAGACCGAGTCTCGATGTTGAGTCTTTCGGTCTCGTGGATCTTCGTTTAATTCAGCTGTACAGTGCCACAGTCATTGACATGCCGACATAATAGCCTTATATTTCAATTTACATAATCGACTGAGATTTTTCATTATGTTGTTTTTGTTTCCACTCGACCCACATACATAGTGGAAACATTATGAGCTACTAAACCTCAGGCTCGCATCACTTTTAATGCAGGTGTAGGATGTAATGAGTATGGTAATGAATATCAAATAAAATATGGATGATGGAAGGGAAAATCCCTTTTGTATTCTTTTGATAGAAATATTCAATGTTATGTTGAAGTAATGAATAAACAATCGCAGCGGCCTAGTTTTTATTGAAAGATCCATGACAGTGGCGTTGAATTATTAAATAATATCAGTGGTATGGTAAGGATAAGATTCGAAGCAAAACGGACCACGTTGAGTAGGAGGACTACTAAAGCTAGTGTAGCTTTGTTCCATGTGAAACCCATATATTTTAATGACTTTTTAGAATAAACGCGCAAGTGTTTTGATATTTTAGAGCTAAAACTGTTAGGTGTAGGTGAAACATTTAGAGAGATCAATAATTGCACCCCGAACACTGTAATCAGCCAAATTAATGGAAGAGAAAGAGAGCGCGACATGTTCTCTACATTATTCGGGGAATATCGCATGCACGATATTGCACTAAACTAGATTGAGGATTGTGTTTTAAACTACACCGCCTTGTGGTTTTTTTTTTGTTCTACGTAGCCTCTCGATAAAACAAATTCAGTCCATAAGTACTTCATTATAGCACTCTAACAAATTGCTCGACATTTTATACAGGAATGATATCCCTTTTCATTGCATATTTATCTTGTATTTTACTCATTTATGTTCACAAAATTATTTCAGTCGGGCAGTGTCTGCAATCTTTTCGTATAAGTTTGCTCAATTTTGTTCGTTTATAACTAGTTTAGTGACTTGATTTATACTCACCACACGTGGGTCGCTGAGTGGCAATAAACCTAAAGATTGAACCCTCAATATAATCTACTTTTTAGGATTACCATGCTCTTTGGAGATAAGTTTCTTAATTTTCTTTTTCCTTTTTCCAAATAAAAGGCCTTATCGCTTCATAATATCGGCCATGACAGTTTAGAATTACTTAGCCTCAAAAAGATGACCTTCTATCCCATAATGTCGTTGGAGTACCTGTGTATCCATGGTAACGGACTGGATTTCCATGGAACTATCATGCCCACTTCCGCTCTCACTCCGATTAACTACTGGCCAATGAGAGTGCGCGATTTCCTGTCTACGTGATACATAGGCACCGTCAACACGGCTGGATAAAATATTGGTCATATGTTAACACTTTCAAGTCTTACAATACTTATAGACGGTTTGGCACGACTCTCACAATCAGTTGAAAGGTTCCTTGAATTTTTGTAAATGGTAGAAAAATTTCTAATATCAGATGCATTAACCTATTGCCCCGCCCCCAACCTAAACTTTAGAAAAATTCCAGATATTCGGGCACCCGTCTTCTCATGCTCGAGTAAAGTTATGGTCTCTTTGTAATTTGTCTTATCTTATCTAAATTACAATGAGCAAATTGCAAATTTATTTGCATGAAAATCAATCACTCTCGTTTACAATTTTTTTATATAATGCGAAAAAAGTGAATCACGTTTTGATAAAGCGTTGACATCATTAATTTTGCTCCCTTGCTTCGCTTGCTTACAAATTCAAAATTGGAGAGTTGATGTTCGGCTTCCTACTTGACACCAGTATGCCCATAATAATACCCCTCTATTTTTACCATTGACGTCTAGTAACACTTCTCGCTCATTATAAAGTTATGATAACAGGGCTACACTAACGGCGGAAGTGATAAAGTAACAACTTCCGTGTCACGTACTGCGCCGTTGCCCTATCATTTCGCTGGTCATTAGCATGATTAGTGGCTTAATACCGCACTAATCCCGCCCTTATAGAAGATTAAACACACGCATTTCCGAATCTAGTTTTGACGAGCGGGAATGGGAATTACGCAACAAGGTCGGATTGATTCAGAAACCTATTTTCAGATGATGACCTGTGC
Source organism: Mesocentrotus franciscanus (assembly GCA_037976565.1). Classification (NCBI taxonomy): domain Eukaryota; kingdom Metazoa; phylum Echinodermata; class Echinoidea; order Camarodonta; family Strongylocentrotidae; genus Mesocentrotus; species Mesocentrotus franciscanus. The sequence goes on from CP137673.1 coordinate 22,414,513, forward strand.
GAGCATTAATGCAGTGTGAACTTCGTGTATGAAGGGCAGTCTGAACACGCACACACGCACACACACAAACCCAGCTAATTGGTCGGGTCAAGTTCACGCAAGCTGCCGACAGTACTGACAAAGTGCCATTGATAATTATTGTTGTCAGTGGCATTTATTTACAGGTATATTAGAACAAAACACGAAGAACTTGAAACATTGCGCGCAGTAAATGGACAAAGGGATAAACGACGGGAGAGAGGTATTAGGGGTGCCGTGAACAATACCGAGAACACCAAAGGCCATTAAAAAAAATATTCATGTTTAGCGTCCCCGCCTGCCCTTTTTTTTTTTTTTCATTTTTTTTTTTTTTCAATTTAATTTTTTTCAATTTTTTTCAATTTTTAATCTTAATGAAAAAACATGAAAAACATACTGCTGAAATGATCTTTTTCTGAATTAAAAAAAAACAACAACATAAGTGCTGGCGGCCATCTTGAAAAATAGCCCGACTGGCTGTCCAGCCAGTCGGGGAAAATGTACGGAGCGGCCATTTTGAAGAAGAAAAAAAGGGCCTCCTCCTTCCTATTTTTCAAAAAGGCAGGACGCTAAACATGTTTTTTTTTTTAATGGCCAAATATCTTATGAACGCAAATGTGTGCGTGTGTTTGTGCGTGAGTATGTTAGTGTGTGTGCGTGTATGTGTGCGTGCGTTTGTGCCTGTGTGTGTTGTGCTTGAGAGAGAGGGATATAGGAAGGGGGAGAGGGTGCAGTAAAGTAGGAGTGGAAAAAACTACTAAAGAGAGAGGGGGAAGAGGAGGGGGGTATCAGGCAGCCACGAGCGTTGAGCATTGATTGTGTGAGGTTACGAGGGCATGAGGGAGAAGAAGGAAGACCAGCGACGACCAACGTAAACGTTGGTAAGCAGTAGGAAGTAAACATAACATTGATAAAAGGTCATCATTATTTTTACCTAACCATCCGACCAAGAAATACCGAGAACTAGCTGCGACTATAACCCATAGGGAGCTGTCAGATGTGACAAGGAGGGCGAGAGAGAGAGAGAGAGATAACGAGAGCTAGAACGAGAGCGTGGATGAGTTATAAAATGATGACGGTGACAACGCACTATAATGACAGCACCGATTAGCACTTCGGAGAAATCATTGAAGGGCTCGTGTTGCCAATTGGGGATTCCAGGAGCAATAACGATAAACCGCTCGCTCTATAATTAGGAATACAAACGAGTGTCGTTGTATATGCCTGTGCCTGTTGTATATTGCAGCTTATGATATTTTTCCCTGATTATGACGCAAATAGTTAAATTTTGTATTATTTTTTAATTCGAATTTAAATCATTTTGAAGGCTACTGTTTCATAAATATAACTGTATAGTGATTGCATTATATTCGTTCTCTTTAAACTATAATGTTTGGGACTGGATTATGTACGTACTGAGACAGGGAATGTGCAAGATCGAAATGAATTTAAACTTTTTTTTTTCTTCTTCTTCTTCTAAAATGCTTGCCCTTATGTCTTGTTTTCTGAGGGCAAGAAAGGACATTGCAATTTTATGTTAAAGGGATTGGGTATCTTTGTCTCAGATTCTAAACAAAATCCTGGATGTAGCTCATGCTGCAATCATCAGTATAAACCTTTAGGTCAGTCAGGAATATCCCATGACGTTTACAAGCCGATCGCCTGTCTGATTATCAAGATATTTATGATTGGAATTCGAAATTTCAAAAAATGGTTTTTATAACACTACAGTCTACTGGGGAGAATGAGTATGGTAAAACCGGTCACTCCAAGGTTTTTACTTTTTGAGGCACTTCATGATCATTTTGAATCGCAATTTTTGTAGGGCTTCAATATTACACGCTATCACAGACGCTGATAACACGTAGGGCCATGCATCTCAGATTTCTGCATTGTTGAAGAATGACTTAAATGCCCTTTTCTATTCCATCTGTACTTTTTAAAATCAACCAGCCAAAATCTTCGCAGCCAGATGGCTCTATTGCAATAGTTTACCAAATATTAAACATGCGGGGGTGGGGAGGGCTATATATATATTGTGGGTTACGCATTCCCAATGATGGCATTACATGGCGTTTTTTCATCTCTCATCTGCATGATTCGTAACTTGCACCGTTATCATTTTGGAAAGTGGGACATACTGCACTCTTTTATTCATTGGTCCTTGTTAATTTGTTCTTTGATTTCCACGGACTATGATTATGAATGATGAGTGTACATAGTGCATGTATAAATAGACCGCCATATACATACACAATGTGCATTTAATTATTCCACATAATTATACCGAGGTTGGGGAGTGTTGGATTCGCGGAAATATCTTATTGATTGGTTGAGCTATATTCAGAACATAAATGTCATGCTATTGATTGCCGCTACAACATAGTGTTTGAATATTAAGTGTGAGAAGTGAAGGATAGATAAGAGAGAGAGGCGGGGAGAGAGAGACGGAGAGAGAGAGAGAGAGAGACGGGGATGGAGGCAGAGAGAGAGAGAGAGAGGGAGAGGCAGAGAGTGGGGAGAGAGAGACAGAGAGACGCAGAGAGAAGGAGAGAGGCAGAGAGAGGCAGAGAGAGAGATATGGGCAGAGAGAGGCAGAGAGAGACAGAGAAAGGGGAGAGAGACAAATCGTAATTATAATAATTACGATTTTTTTTTTTTTTTTTTTTTTTTAAATAGTTAACGTATTCGACATGCACTTAAAATTGTGTTTGGAAACACACATGAGTATGGCATGATAACATTTAAAAAGTGATTTGCTCCAAATATGAGTGATGGAAAAACTATACCTGAAATGTAAGTTTAAAATTGTTTTCGGACCATTCATCTGTCCATTCAAACTAACATTTCACAAATCGAGGATCTAAGTTAGATGTCAACTTAGCATGGTAGAACTTGGATCTACTAGTTTACTTTTGCTATCAGTGCTCGTTTGGTTTTATTTTCAGGGGCAGTTTCAGGATTTTGTAAAACGGGTCCATTTCCGAGAGGGGAAAAAAAAGGCTCTCATGAACGTTAGACACTAAGAAATTAAAGAGTGCCTTCTGTAACTTGTTACTAGTAACACTTATATACAGAACCGATAGCCATATTCATAGACCTAGGTCTGCTTTGACATAATCCTAGGTCTAACTGTTGGTCCGTTTTCTATTATTTCATTTATTAAGCCGACCTGGGGTCTAAGATCACGTATAATGAAAGGAAAACTAAAACCTCAGACTAATTTCCTCCGTTTTGGACAAAAGCTTCCACCCAGGTTAGGTCCATGGTTATACTTATAGGATAATACGGGTCTTAGAATTTGATCTGATTTCTTTTAGAACCCTCATGAGCTCCAGAACCAGCGTAGCGACATCGTCCTATAGTCTTCTAGGTCTGTATAACAACGTATAATGGTCTTGTACGTCGTAGCGACAGCGTAGTAGAAACGACCACTTGATCGTAATTGGTCTAGGTGTAATCGTAGGGGCAGCGAGTCAGCAGCGCTTTTGACGTGGAAGCATCGCAGTGCAGTCGTGATGTAGTCTTTAATTTGCCAAATTGCTGGATTCAGACTGCGATAATGCCCCGATTTGATAACTATTTCAGATCGGGGTGGTCGGCATGGTCTTCGCAAGGTCGCAGCGATTTGTGACCGAGGTATTACGGCAGAGTTTCCACGGGCCGCCGGTCGGGTAGAACGTTCAACTATATTGTATCATGTACGAACTGAGACAGAGTCGGTAGGATCAAAATGAACGTAAAAATAATGTGCAATCTTGGAGATTTGTTTTTATTTCTATTCTTTTTTTTCTTAAAAGGTCTACCGTTATGTTTTCCTTTTTGAGGCGAGAAGGGGCATAATATTTCTCGCCATTCACTAATTGGCTGCTTACGCCCTTTTCTGTACCATACGGTCCGTTTTAGAACAATGATAATGTTCTTTTAGCATGCATGTTTAGCAACACGATTATGCATATTTCATTAACTCAAGGTCTACTCAAACATATCTTCGCATCAAAAGATCGAAATGTTTTAATTTGTGCTATCCTGTTTCTTAGTTTGTTTTTCTTATTAATTTTATCTTTAATATTTTAGCAGCGTATGCATGTTCCATTTATTCAAGGTCTAAATGGCTAAATGCAATAGTTTAATATGAATATTTGTTTGTGAAAGACTAGTCTTGGCATGATTATACATAGAATAAACAAATTGAAATGCAAATCTGACACATACATATTTCATTATTTCTCAAGGTCTTTTAAAACATATGCAGTTGGATGGCTGAATTGAAGTAGTTCACACATCTGAAGAAAAAAAAAGAAAGAAAGAGACATACAAAATGACGAATGACACCTGTCCAATTGCAATGATTTGGCATAATATTATTATATATAGAATCAACACGTTAAAATTAGACATACAAGTTTGTTTAACCTACAATAATATTGAGCAGACCTTCACTTTTCTGCCACTGTACTGTCATTTCGTTGAATAATAGAACACCCCCTCAAATATGAATCATGCAGTAAATGATTACTTTGGGTTCAACGAAATAATTTGCAAAGTATGAAAGTATGACACTCAGTTGAATTGAAACAATTGAACGCAGTTTATTCAACAAAAAACAGAAAATGATACAACCTGTGATTCTGTAGAATATTTTGATTAGACAGATATTGAAGAAATTTCCTCGTATAAGGCGCGATCCAGTAAGTTTAAAGGTTGGGGCACAATTATTTTTTAAAAAAAGTGGGCGCATTTTGGGGCTTGTGTAATAGAGATATGCAACTTGGGTTTCAAAAGGGACATGTGACGGTTGTGTCCCCCACCCCTCCCCCACCTACTCCCTAAATCCACCAGTACTTCGTATTTACAATAAAGCTCCACACTACACGGATGTGGATAGTCAGGAAATAGCACCTAGATCGGAAATAATAAAACAAAAAATTGCCAGTACTTTTTCTTCTTTCTTTCCTTTTCTTTTCTTTTCTTACACATTTCCATTCATTTCCTGATACACATTTCCATAAAACAGGGAAATCCCCGCTGTTTTTCCACACTTTGTACCCTGCGGCGCCCCGCAGGATACCACAATATGTTTTCGTGATATCGCGTGCACACCGAGATACAAAGTACAAACGTAACAAAAGATGAATGACTTGGTTTACATACGTTAAATCTAATCTCTTTTTGTCAGTGTTCGTGAATTTTTGAAAAGCCTTGGTATTAAAATTCAACCTTTTCACCAAACCAAAATTTGATGATCGTGCTTTTTGGTGGTGATTTTGTAGGGGAAAAAAGGTAAATATCAAATCAAATAAATAAATCAATGTGTAAGTAAGAGAACCACTCAGTTTTTGAACAGGTGACATCAGATGGAGAGTCCATAATATGGGCTATCCACCTTTAAAGGGCCTATCTCACTGAGCGGCGAATGCTTGCGAACGTAGCGAATTTGGGGTTTCGCGAGGGTTCGTAAACAGTTGCAGGAAAGTTCGCAAACAGATTTCACTGTCGCAAACAGTTTTTCTCGTCGCAAAACAGTCGTAGGCCTTTGCAAAACAGTCGTAAGCCTTTGCAAACGGTTGTAAGACGGTGTCGCTGAAGTTCTTTTTGATTAAAAAATCCGAAATTCGCAACGTTCGCAAGCATTCGCCGCTCAGTGAGATAGGGCCTTAAGGGATTTTTTTTTTTTTTACATATGAAATTTGTGACAAAATCCAATAGCCAGAAATATAGATTGAAATTCAAAACATTTTTACAAATATTAGCCCTTATTGTCACCGATATTGGGCATTCTTTGAATTTAGAATTGAGGGATTTTGGGGGTGAATCTTGACATTATTTTGTAGTGATTGTTCACATGCCGTTTGGATGTATTGTTCTGCTGGGACCTAGCAACACTGTTTTATGTATCCTGTCCTGTTTCTGAGATTTGTTTCAAAGCAATCATATATTTTCCCCTCTCTCTCTGACTGTATGACATTTAATGTTGATACCGGATTTAAATAAACTGGAGTCTAATTGTCATCAACCATGCGAGTGCCTTTCAAGAGATGGTTGAGTTCTGGGAAAGGTGGTAAATAATAGTTAAGCTTTCTCAATCTTTTGGGGTTAGTTTGGAAGAATGTCATGGAACATAACGTCTCGTGAAAAGGATTTCCTGTCACATCCCCTCATATTCAAATTATGGCAAAAAAAAGGTGAAATGTTTGGACCAAACCTTCAAGCCACATGTTTGTGTAGTCCCAGATAGACATTTATGTGTACCGTGCATGTGACTTTCAGCAAAACTGAGTAATTATTTGTAATGATTTTGCAACAACAACCTCGCGGTATACACGAATTCTTCTGTGCTGTGGAAAGCCCATCGCAGACTATACGATCTTACTACGATCCGGTTTTGAAAAAAAATTTGCAATAGCATTTGATATGAACATTCAAACTTTTAAAATCGTAATGATCGATGATCTGAATTGTCATAGTTTCGATGGATTTCAAGCTTCCATCGGGGAGAGAAAGCTAAATCGGCTCAAAATCGTAGTGACGTCAGACAAGTAGTGCAATAATGTCTACGATGTGAAGCCGATTCTGCTTTTATTCTGACTAGAAGAGTTTAATGCACTAAAATTACAGTTTTTAGTATTCTCATCATTATTGAAAACCTTAATTAGGGAGGCGATGTTTGTTTATCCAATATAGGCCTAACTGCCATTCGTTCGAAAGTCGGATTGCACGACGATCGTATAGTGTGCGATGGGTTTAATCAGGGAGATGATACTGGTTTAATGATATCAACCTTTTCCAATAATCGCTTCCAGATAATTTTGTTTCTTTCACGATGAAATCACAGGACTAGAACTCGAATCTTGTTTTTAATGGAAACATAAAAATGACAACCAAACGCCACATTTTATGGTCGTTCTCAGGAGTTGATACTCCGCGAATTCAGACATCCAGACGTCGTAATCGTTATTAGGGATATACTGGTCCAAATACATGGATGTAACATAGAACATTTTAGTGAGGTTATAATAGGTGGTTGAATGTCAATCCATTATGTCGGGGCAAAACATATTCGAAAGTTTTAAGCGGAATACTGTTTGTTAGCGATTAGAGGGAAACATTTTAATTTCCCTTTTTCGTTTATTTGAGTGTCCATAATGATATCTGTTGATTATTAAAGCCCTGCAATTTCAAGAAATTTTAAGACTATTCACTGTTACGTCAGTTGATTTAATTTCAAATAAAAATCATCAAAAGTTATCACTTCTATACAATAAAAAAAATCAGTAAATACAGAATAGTATGTTTCCATTCCAATGAAAAAGTGATGTTTAATCAAGCCTTAAAATCGAGTTAGTACGCTTTCTTGAAACCGACTTTAAGCAATATTAGCAATTTAATCGTTGTAATGAAAATGCCCATTATTGGTAATCCCACAGAACGATCCACCAATATTGCCCATCATAATTTCTATTGTTTAAAGGAAGTTTTCGACAAGCGGTATATCTGCTGATAGACATTTTACATGCTACAAACTAACAATAGAGTTGTAGATTAAGAAATGTGTATATTTCATAATCATGAATATTTTGCATATTCAATTCGAGCGCATGCAGCTAGCAATCAGATTTGTGTAAAGAAAAGTCTCGTCAAAGAATGGTCCTGCACCCCTTTTGCACAAATTACTCGAATGTTTTTTTCCATGAGCAAATAAGGATTATGGTAACAGCTGTGATTTGTGAAAAGGTGGATTTTGATTATAGCTAAGAGTGTACAGACTACACAGTATACGATTGATCCGATCTTCCGTTCAATCGTAAATCTGTGTGTAACTATATAGGCTTGTATCGATTTCGTTTTCACGCCGGGATATTTCGGGGAAGCGCGGATGTGTCTACACCGCACTCTCTCCATCACACAAGGTGTTACCAATACATAATGCTAATATTGAGGTATTCTTGGTATAAAATGTCACGAGCTGATTTAGTGAACGGAAGGGGGGTGACGTCCGACCCGCCCCCTTAAAACCTAAGTGGCGTATCCAAAGTATACAACTCCAATATTGTACCCCACCCTCCCCCAGCTGTTTTAAGATGATGACCATTTTGGTGTTTGTATTTTGTTTTTCGTTTATTTTTTTGTTCAGTTGTTGTTGTTGTTGTTGTTGTTGTTGTTGTTCGGCTAGTCAATTTTGTTAGGCATTGTGTGCACCTTCTTTTACAAAACCCTGGATCCGCCCCTGTACTATAGTATAGGCAGACTTGCCATAATTTTCATCCGGTCGGTATGGAATCGTATGATTGCTATTGCCTGAATGGTCTGTATCGTCTGTATGTATAAGCCTCTGATATTGTGTAAAGATACCCATATAGAGGCATTTTCAGCCGACCAATATTAGGGTACTATTTATTCCAACTCGGGTTTAGTAGGACTATACTATATTGATGTTATTTTCTTTCCTCGAATTAAACTCGATAAGGCGATGGCGCTTAAATTCTGTCTATTTTAACAATGCGGGCACTTATGTACCCTAGATCGTATTCGACCTTTTTATTATTTTTTTTTATATTGTTATAAATTTGGTGACAGAATGAGTATTAGCAGTGGAAGAGCGGTAGTAATAATGCAATCAATGATATGAACACTTCACTTGCAGCATAGAGCAAATTTAAACATTTGTAAAGATTTGTATTAATCTTACAAAGGGTGTGGCAGAACTAAATGGACCAAAAAAATATTAGCTAATACCAACTAAAATCTGACACCAATTTGATTAATTTACTCTGTTTTTTATATCACGGCAAACCGGGAATGCGCACACCGTGGGTTTTTTTTAATCGATTTTGTGAACTCGTCCATTGTTTTCAGGATGTGGAAATGTATGTGTATACGTCAATTTTTAAAAGACGTCATTTCAACCACCGTTTTGGTTAATTGATGGGCTAAAATTCCTCGAAGCCTGTAAAAGCCAAGGCTTTCGTCATTTCCTTATCACGTGGTTTAATGAGCACTGGATCACCGCCCTTTTACTTTGGGTTTCCGAAAATTGATACTTTTGTAGATGGAATTTCAGGAACTATTTGTTATTATGTATGATGTAGGAAAAAATGCAACAATAGACAGGAATGTATGCGTTTTATCCATTTGAATTTCTGTTTCGCGCAATTCTAAATAGGGATTGAGAGCTTCACAAAATCAGGCAGAACCGAAAGATTGAAGAGAGTGAGAGAGAGAGAGAGAGAGAGAGATAGAGAGTGAGGGTGTAAAAAAGAGAGAGAGTGAGATATGAAGACTGACAAAGATAGAGAGATAGAGAGCAAAAGAAAGAATGAGAGAGAGAAAGAGAGCGAGAGAGGGGGAGGGGCTTAAATAATGGATTTGTTTGTTCTTGGAATGATGGGAATTGTAATGAATAGATGATATAAAGTTCGTTTATGAATCCAGCTGTATACGTTGCAAAGAAATACATTTTGTTTTCCTTTAAAAAATTAATAGATGTATGTAAAACACGTGTCGGATTACATTCTTCGTATTTCCTTTAATGAGTTCATTGTCTTGCGCCTGCTTTCTGTATTACACATAATCATTTTCATTACGTTGAATCACACCCTTTCTTTCGTTTTCTAAAAAAAAGGTCCACTCTCTGGACGTGCTGAACACATGACCAAACTTGAAAAGCGTGACAAATCGATACGAGAGTCTGGACGAAAGTTCTTCTACCGATACTACGTCACAATGGGCTGCGATCAAGCGGAAAATGAATCTAGACGTTTAACACATCCGGGTCTATTTATTGAACGAATGAATCAATAGTTATGCACATTCGGCCTAATACTGTAATGTAAGTCCTCATCTGACAGATGTTGGTGACTTCAACACGAGGAGAAAAACAGCGAATTAGAAAAGAGGAAGGAGGAGGAGGATAAGAAGAAGAACAAGAACAAGAAGAACAAGAAGATGAAGAAGGAGAAGAAGAAGAAAAGATGATGAAGAAGGAGAAGGATAATTATGAGGAAAGAGGGGAAGAAGAAGAAAAAGAAAAAGAAGAAGAAGGATAAAAGAGAGAAGACGGAGGAAGAGGAGATTAAGATGGAGAAGGAAAAGAAGAGGAATGAGACAATAAACAAAAAGAAGATGAAGAAGGAGAAGGAGTTAGTTTCCCGAATGAAGACTTGCTATTACAGAAAGTGTCAGTTTGTACTAATGAGGGTGGCGTTTATTAAGTTTTTCTCATAGCAAACATTCTTCAATAGCATACTTTGTATTGAATTGAATTGAATAATTTTATTCACCGCCATTGAAACCATTGAAACGAAAGATATATAAATTAATCTACAATGACAATGTCAATATAACATAAATATGAGCATGACATGAATTCAAATACATGCAGCGATATACATTATAAAAACCAAATAGTTATAAGTAAGTTGTGTGTCAATAAATGACTATTTACAATGACTTTGTGATTGATGGTGAAATAGAGTCAGAAATAGCACATGTGCTAGTCGAGCCTGACTCTCGTTATTTTAAAGCCTAAAATAAAGTAAAAGAAGAATACACGATGGGTTTCAAAATCCTTTAAATAAGGTTTGTGTATAATATTACAATCCATGAATCCAAACAACCAGACTGTCATTTATTAACTTGTAGTTCTCTTGTTCTCTTCATCAGTGTTTATGAAAATCTCCATTGTTTCCAACATTATAATCTTCCAACAAAACGTGGATAAAAATAACGATAGTGTCCTTACCTTGATTATGAAATTGCCTCATCCTATTCACTGCACTTTTTTAAAATATATATTTTTTTAACATTGTTTAGTCATACTCTTGATTAGAAGCGTAACAAGAGTAGAGCATAATTTTCGCTTAGTGATACTAATTGAAGGATAAGTTAAATTACTTTCTTATTCTAACATCAAGTTACCTTGAATCAACGAACGTCAAGAAATGCCATAATCATCACCGTAATTACCGATGTTAAAGGGGAAGTTCATCCTGATAAATATCTAGTTGGTTGTAATAGAATCAGAAAAATGAGAGGAACAGGTCAGTGAAAGTTTGAGCAAAACCCGAATAAAAATTAGAAAGATATTAATTTGTAAAGTTGTCATCAGTGAAACACAAATAGGCAACACTGTGACGTATCTTGCGAGGTCCTCTCCAATTTTTATAAACTTTCAATTTCTTAGTTATTGATGACAGAATAGATTTGTTTCATACAGGGGTTGTATGGAAACACATTTGCAATAATTATATTAAGGGTGTATGTATGATTGATTTTTTTCTTTAGGGAAAATAGAAATTACTGGGTTTTTTTTAATACAAAGCAAATGGAAAGGGACCTCGCAAGATACGTCACCGAGTTGCTAATTTGTGTTTGATAGACTGCAACTTAAACAATATAACCTTCTTATTTTAATCTGATTTTGCTCAAACTTTCACTGACCTGTTGCTCTCACTTTCCTGCTTCTGTTGAAACCAATTTGATATCAGGGTGGACTTCCCCTTTAATGGATATACAGATGAGTGTATAATGTCAGAATATAATGATATTTTTCTTTTTAAGTGCATGCATTAAATTGAGTGTTCCTTGCATCAATATTGTCAATCTGCATGATCAGCAAGTATTTTGTAAGCGACAAAAAGATTATTATCGAAGCATCTGAACCAAATATGACATTGGGAGAGAGAGAGAGAGAGAGAGAGGTAAAAATGGTCGAAATCACAGACAGGAAAAGTACAACAGTAGGCACACGAGTTAAGAGATGATAAAAGAGAACCCCCGTAAGGAAACATATGATTGGTTGGCACGATTTCATCACGTGATTAGCTGTGATCACGCTCGTGCGCAGATGTTCCCCAAAATCGTCCCCATTAAAAAAAAGCCATGATATAAAAGTTGTATTTACAGTCAAACCTGCTTTAGTGACAACCTGTCTACAAAGACCACATCTTTTGTTTCCCTTGAAAATGGTTTCTCATTGAAACATGTATTAAAGGCACCTGTACATAAAGACCACCTGCCTATAAAGACCACTTTTTTTGTCTTCCTTGGGTGTCTTTATAGACAGGTTTCACTGTATTGGGTTTATCTCCGTATGAGACATATTGCTGTCACCAGTCACGCGTTTTGCGTAGGAACCGGCTCTGGGTGTCATCAATTTCTAGTTTCAAACCTTTTATATGAATCTATTATTTGAATTTCTGCATATCACGTGGTCTGGACGGGCTAAGTACGCGAAAACTATCTACAGTACATAGGCCCTGTATGTACCATTCTGAAGCAAGTTGGTTCAGGCTTGACTCAAGACTCAGGCAAGGATGTGCCATTATGGGGAAGGGTCGATGTAGTTTGCAGGCACAAACCCTGGTCAGTCGTAAAGAGAGTCTGCACTATAAGACTACTATAAGCCATGTACTATAGCTGCTCCTGACACAACCAGTAGGTAGCTGGGCTAGGCTTCTCTAAAGGCACAATGATTTTTTGATAAAGTGTCAAATTAGGGTCTGTGCTTGCAGACTAGGGTCGATGGTACTTTGTGTGGGGGAAAGACACTTAAAGGTACTATGTCCCATTTGCAGGCCAAAATAGTGAAAAGGTTAAATTCCAACGGAATTTGAAAGATAATACTAATCTAGAACTTCCCTCAAAACAAAAGGGCTTGAAAATGTCTTTAGTTAGTTGTCGAATCGAATTTAGCGATCGCGGTCGTTTAATTAAATAGTCTGATTTTCAGACCCTTATACCGAATGGTCGTACGTTTTGTGCTGCGAAAGATTCAATCAGTTTAATTTTGGCCATTACAAGAAGTGGGTTGTTGATGTGTACAAAAGCTCATATCCTTTACAGCTCATTTTATGTATGTTATTACCAAAGAAAAAAAGGTCAGTCAGTCACTCAACAGTGTCTGACAGCGAAGTCTAGAAAGTAAACGGGTTTACTTGCCTAATTTGAATACTAGGACACTGCTAACGTTTAAATTTCACAGATAGGACAAAGGTGATATATTCATAATTCCTGCAAAGTTCTACAGAATTTGATGTTGGCTGCAAAAGGGATACACTACCTTTAAAGAATGCTATATTCGGATGGACTGGCTCGATGACGATGACAATGCTCGAAATGTGTGTTTAGAGTTATATTTTTACAGAATACATTTATTCATAATATTCTTAATTGAAATGTCGTTTTAACGATATTATGACCTTCATCAGCATGCTTATATACATAAATCTATCTGATTGTGTCCACTCATTGATGAATAGCGCATTTTGAACGTTTCGAGCAAGTTCATGTAGTTTAAATGCGTGAAGTAAATATAATTTTGTATTTAACATTTGTCGTTTACTTGAGGGTGGTCGCATGCGATAGTAATTAACCCTATTTACCTAAAATGACAAATAGAATACTGTTTTATTCTAGTTTCTACCTGGTATTTGTTTCTGTTTGAAATCTTGCCGTCTATAACTTTGTCTGTGGTGTAACTTTACATCATACTCCGTACAGCTTCCCAAACTATCTTCAACGCTACTTTGGTCAATGTCAAGAGACATTTCGACACAGACCTTCAACGAAATAAAACAAGATAACTTTCCAGGTGTAAACGGGGTCTTTTCCAAGAAAATCGAGGGTCTACATACAGTCTACTCATTCTTTTTTTATCCGTCCATGGCAGCGTTCGACCCTGCCATCTCACCTTGTCCTGTCTCCGGCCAGTCTCGGCACATAGCATAGATAACTTCCGGTCACTCGTCATGTGCCAACTAATATTTGACCACTCCTCCTAATCATGGACCCTATAAATACATGGTCTAATTAAAGTCGTATTCCTGGACAGTTGTTACGGCTGGAGACTCATTAAGCTACCGTCTGGCGTGGGGGTCCTTCCTGTCTCCAAGACTTCATTATCCTACATCATTCTTCACATGTCTGGACGTTCGAAAGAACCGTTTCACATGAATGTAACCACGAGGGATTTTAATCTAGTGCATCTACATTTCCATTTTTAAAGATATAGCATGGCATAAAATCCCTCTTTTAGGAGTTTTATTGGGGATCACTTCTTCTAGAGTTGAGGTGCGATGGCTCAGTGGTAGAGCAATGGTCTCGTAACCGGGAGGTCCCGGGTTCGAAACCAAGTAACTGCGCTTTTGCTCTTGGTAAATCATTAATCCTCATTACCAAGTCCCTCGGAGAGAACATAAAGCCGTCGGTCCCCTGGTTATTAACTTACAATTATATAATGCTTTCTTAGCAGTCGGGTTAAACAATCTTCATCAAAAATATCAAATATCAAATATTACTCCAAATTATAGTACATTCCGCTCCAAATAAGTGTTTGAAATTATTTACTCTTTTTCTTTTGAGAGGGAATTCAACTATTTTTTTAGCTTGGCTCTCAAAACGAAGTGATATATAATATGACTCCCCAAATTGCATTTCTACTCCTTCATAAGTAAGGAAGGTATAACTATTAGTATTACCGTACTCTATATCTTAAAGTACGTCATTGGTTCTGAGAATCGTCCTAGGAGTAATCCGTTCTTTATTACTCTAATACCTTTTTTATTATTTTTTTTACTCTGATCCTCTAAAGATTTACCTTCATTCACTTTATAATACCAATTATTGTTGTATTAGGTCATAACAATAAAGGGTGAAGTAGCGATGGTCGACGTTATATTTTTTATAGAGAAATTTAGATTCTGCATGCTGGTAAGAGTGAAGAATTTTGTAAGCGTTCTCATTCCTTTTATTCCTTCGTAGAAGAATATTATAGTATTATTGTGACATTAAAGAGTTGCTCTTAAAGCCCCACTGCACTACTTGTAGCTACTTGCTCCCTCTATATAGAAAACAATGCCTAAGCGGTGCCCGTTGGTCCCTCATGGTCCTCTTTTTATTATGTTAATTGAGAGCTGAGTTGATGAGGTAACCAAATGTCAGTGACCACGCTGGATGGTCTAATCCTTCCTGGTCAAACTAGCGCAGACGGGCTTTAAAATGCCTTCATATGAAAAAGTACTCGAAGAAGTTTGTAAAATGTTACCACATTGTGATGCCACATGTGAGTCCCACAAGTCCGATTCTGTGTGTAGTGCTTTTCGATCACTGTGTGTGTAATTATCAGCAAGATTGAGCGACTTTTCATTTAGATGATTCAAACACCTCACAACCCACTATCATGGTTTCTACTAATGTGTCAACCTTTCTCAAATAACTTCTACATAGTTCCTTTCAAGTCGATCACATGATAGGTACTCTACTTTATCTTTAAACGTAGCTTGTCTGTAATTCGCCCGATATAGCAACATAGACATAGTAAGGATGAAATATGTATCACAACGTATACCTGGAGAATTCAATAGTTTGTGACAAGAGGTTCTGGAAAGAAATGCTTTACATTTTGAAAAGAGACTTCTTTTCTTACTTTCTACGTTAAAAAAATAAAATGTATCCTTATCTTACCCGTACTCTATTTAGCCCCTCTAATCTTCTGGTAACATTTTTATATCTAAAAGGCAACCAAGCCAAGAAATAATTTTGAAGCATGACACAGGATTTTTTTTTTTTTTTCGTGCAATTTTAAATCATTCAATCATTCAAGAACATAAATAAAAGTCAAATTAGGAACGGATGAGTCAGCAATTCGGAAACGGTATAGTTTCACTTATTTCGTTTAAATATCTCGCATCGTTTCAGGCTACTAGTCATTAGTCTACAGCCTGACGATATAATAACCAGGATGTAGTAAAGATTTCCCGCTCGTTTTCTTTTGTACCAGTTTTTATGACTTTCTTTTGATGTTACCAAACCAGACCCATTTGCACACTGTCTCCTCTCTTGTCTTGCTGTATCTCTCTCTCTCTCTCTCTCTCATTCCCAATCTCCTTTGATCTCACCCCTTCCCCCACCCAACCCAATATCTCTCTCTCTCTCTCATTCCCAATCTCCTTTGATCTCACCTTCCCCCACCCAACCCAATATCTCTCTCTCTCTCTCACACTCTCTCTCTCTCTCTCTCTCCCACCTCTCCTTTTTTTCGCGCACTTTCTCTCTCTTGCATCTTGTCACCTCTCTCTCTCTCTCTCTCCACTTTATATCTATTTTCTCCTCTCTCTCTCTCCCTCTCCTTTCACTCACCCCCCTCTCTCTCTCTCTCTCTCTCCCACCCGACCAAGCCCCTTAACTCGGAAAGCTGCCCAAACATGTCTACAGACGATGAGCCTAATTGGTCATTATCGCTTCGGTCAAGTATTCACTCCTATAAATGTCTATTCTTGTCTATATATTTTTTCCCTCCATGGTTTGTTGTCTGGCACCCTGCCGCATTTTCAACAAATCTATTCATCCAGCTTTCATGGGTCATCCATGCATGTCAAGTTATATTCATTCTCTGTCTTATCATTTCACGATTCAAATGTACATTATATTCGAAGAATAAAATCAGTCAATAAATAACCCAATCAAAGTAGGTCTACATTACTTTCAGCCTGAGAATTAGTGAACATTTTTTCTTCTATAGTATCATAATGTGCATCTATCTGAAGAAGAAACATTCAACTTTATCTCACAAATAACGCACTCTGTACCACTTCCTTTTGGGTATTTTCTCTCCTTTCTTCCTGACTTTCTCTTTTCACTCGTTATCCTTCTCTCTTGCACCTGCTATATATATTTCTTCCTTTTCTTTTCTTACACTTCAATTCAAGCCAAGCGATTTAGGAATGTTTTTCATTTTGGACCACATCCTTTTGGGTCTTTTCTCTCCTTTCTTCCTGACTTTCTATTTTATTTCGTTCTCCTTCTCTCTTGCGGCTATATATATATATATATATATATATATACTTCCTTTTCTCTTTCTTACTCTTTAATTCAAGCCCAGCGGTATAGGAATGTTTTCATTTTTTTGTTTTTGTTGTCTTTTAAAATATAATTCATTATGTATTTAATTGTTTAAGAGCACTCTCGCCCTAAGATTTCAGAGGTGAGAGCTTCAATTATTGTATATCTGTATTAATGTATATTTTGTGCATTTTTGTCAAAGAATATATTACAAAATCTGTTCATTTATTAAGTTCGTATATTTATATCTGAAAGAAAGGTCTTTGAATAGTCTTTGTCTTTAAATTATCTTTAACCTAGTATAAACTTATGCTTACTTATCAATCTCAACGAAGGAAAGATATAAACATAGTTTTAATTGTTATCTGCGAGCCAACTGTAAGACACTGGGCAGACTGTTGGGTTAACGGTATAAAACCCATTTGAAATTATCTCCACTATTTATAATGATGACGACGACTTTTTTGGGGAAAAATTAAGTACAGAATTGAAAAATATTAAATAATTTTTTCTATATCATGTATATCACATCATTAAATCATATTAATGTTTATGTATCGATAATACAAAGGTGATTACGTGAGCCTTTGTATTAATGTGAGCAAAACAATTTTCAATGTTTGAATGTACATTGGACCAGGAAGATGTCAACAAATAAATATATGAATGAATGAACGATTTAAAAAAAAATTGAACTATGGACAAGTGATCTGAAAATTTCTCTCCGGCGAATTTCTTGCGTCAGAGATAAAGGTTTACGGTTAGGGTTAGATTGAGGTTGAGGTGTCGTGTTTGGTCAAGGGTTGAAGCAGCTGCTGCTGCTATGAATTTGGTTAAAATAAGGAATTAACCGCTGAGGAGTTGTCGCCGCATGATGTGTCGTATATACCCCTTAATCAAGTAGAACACGTTTGCACCTATTTTGACGAATTAAATTTGAGGGGAATTTCAATATCCTACCTATTGTATGCCCCATAGTTATCATGTAGGGATTACGTAATATACACTGTACGTTATTTTCATTTTCGCACTTTTCAACAGGTGATCCACAAAGCTATTGAAATTGCCTAAGTTTGATTTTTAGAAAGTAGTTGGTACCGTGTTTGATATTTTTCTTCAGGGAAATCGACATGCATTTACCATTTATAAACGTTAGTCTCTCTCTTTTTTTCTTCTGATAACTCTTTATGTTGCCCTTTAATACAAGCCAAATTAGAATACAATTCAACTATAATAGTGTCAAAATGCTTCAGTTTAGCAGATTTGTCATCCTCCCACACACCTATATCTCAAAATACTGAGGTCCAGATTTCTTCTCATTCAACTCGAGACAAGTAGATTTTGTTTAGTAGGGTCAAATTTTTGACCTGTATTTTATCATATAGGATACAGGTTATTCTTTATAAAGGCTATTTCGTCCACATGTGAACTGTGTAGGAGGTTGTCGGGTGTAGCTGAGAGATTTGTACCTTTGACATCATTATTTAGGCTTTATCCTTGGTATTGCGTATAATGGTCGTGATGAATCATTTTATTCAAGTTTTTCATCAAATCCATTTTTAAATATTGAGCAACACAGCTGTCTGTCCTAGGTGGTTTTGGTATTATCGAACGGGGGAAGGAATTACCGGTTTTACTCGATGGATGAAAAGCGGGTTAATAAGAAGTGGGGGGGGTCATATGTGCCTATAATTTTATGTTCATGTTCCTTTCCCTTTCTCATACCCCCCTCTCTCTCTCTCTCCCTCTCTCTCTCTCTCTCCCTCTCTGTCTGTATGTATGTCTGTCTGTATACTAGAAAGCATGATAAATTGACAATGAATTAGCATGTAATCGTATATTCCTACCATCTGTGCGCCATTATTTTCAATGAGGTGATTCTGTTTGATTATTCATCAAGCTTTGCATCTTCATTTTTGATCGAGACAATTTTCAATTACGGACCCCTTTTGAACTCAACTTGTGTTCCAAGGTCAAACATCCCAACATGTGGAAATAAATAAATAATATACATTAGAAATACTAATGAATGAATGTTTGGGTTAAATCATTAGTGAATGAGGTGAAGAGAGACATTCGTATTATTGTTCTCTTTATTGTTCTAGTCTTAATAATAGACTAATATTCTACATTTTAATAAGGTGGTACATGATTTGTACCGGACTTCGCGTCTATGGTTATGATGAAGTTAGTGTGTCACTGTGCTTGCGTCTCTGTTGGACCAAGACCAACGAATAGTTTTGGTACAAAGTTTTCGTGGTAACAGTGGATGCGGTAAACGGGCCCAGCCTAAAT
Organism: Mesocentrotus franciscanus; assembly: GCA_037976565.1. Classification (NCBI taxonomy): domain Eukaryota; kingdom Metazoa; phylum Echinodermata; class Echinoidea; order Camarodonta; family Strongylocentrotidae; genus Mesocentrotus; species Mesocentrotus franciscanus. Next base: position 22,433,665 of record CP137673.1, read on the forward strand.
CCCTCCAAATTTCTCAGAAGGTCCACCACCCACGATATGGTGCATATCCTCGGCAAAAGAATGTACAATGATCTCCAGATATTTGTAACTTTTAGACTGACAATGTACCGCAAACCATATTTGGAAGATTTCTTAATGTGCTGTTGCAGGGGCAGATCCAGGGTTTGTGTAAAAGGGGCGGTATTATTTAGGTTTGCTGATAAGCAACAACAAAAATTAGATGAAGAAAAAAAAAAGAAAAAGGAAAAGTAGTCTTCGTGATTTATCGCTGGCTTTTGACTCCTTAAGCCTCTTATAAGCAAAGTAAAGAAAGAAATGGTATTCCATGTTTAGTTTTTATCTCTCAAAACATTAGACCCTTTGTATCTACATGTAAATGTATATATTCATATATCTAATATGTTATATATATATTTCATTTTGGGGGGTATTTTTGTAGCGTAGTATACGTGCTGTTAGCACTGACAATATCTTATATAGAGTTAATAGTTTTAATTAAGTTTTTTTGTTTGTTGTTGTTGTTGAAATCTTGCCTGTGTGTTGTTTGCTGCCGAATAGTCTTTCTTTTGTACGATTTAATTTTTTATTGCTGTATTAGTTGTAAAATATCTTTGTACCATATTTCTGTATTTCTTCCATGCCCCATGCAGATGGGGCCGTTAAAGAAATAAACAAACCTTTCAACCTTAAGGGGGCAAAGGCCGTGGGTGACCCCTCCCCCCCCCAACAAATTCGCATGTGTGTTGTACTACATGTAGATTCGAAGTGTCAGTAGCCTTTTAGACCTGCGGTTACCTGAATGACAGGAATTGATTTATCATTTTACTAGTTCTCTTGAAACGGATGAAAAGAATTAATGACATATCAATTCCAGTCTTTCATTGTTAACATGACTGTTATAATACGCTTGTAACGCTCCACTCAATCTTTGTAACAAGAAACATTATATGTGACCAGTCTTTTGGAACCGACCTTGTACCCGCCAAATCCTTTCTCCAAACTCTACATTAATCCATGAATTGGCATCGATTTTGAACTGCGCAATTACAGATGTCTGACTTCGATTCCACATCTTCGATATCTATACGCAGAATTTCATTCCCCGTGATGGATTTGTTTTGTTCCCTTTCCTCTTTTTTTCGGCGTTCCCCCAGTTTTCAGAAAAACCGAGATGTGGTTTTCATTGTTTATGCAAATGGAGGTAGCATTGGTGAGATAGGGAGCCTAAAAGCTGAAAAACAACCATGGTGAAGAGTTGAATAAATACAAGAAACGATGAGTCACAGAAGTGAATAATGTATTTGAAAGACTTGAGGCAGAGACAATTGCAAGAGATGGATTTTACCGCGAAATACGCCACTGTCGATAATGATTATAGAGGAGAGGGTGCGATTGGATGGAATGGGTCACTCTTTTGCTACATGACTTTAATTGTGTGATATGCATTCGTTTATGTATGTTCTTTTGTCGGAAGTTTGGAAAACAAATGATACTTGAATGACGTATACATTATTTTGTTATTATTATTGTCGCAAGCTTAAGTAAACTTGAAAAGAGTTTTGCCCCTGAATTTGTCAATTATTTTAATGTTCCTTTTAAATTAAAGGCCGATCTAACCCTTGTAATAAATTCATTTGTATTCAAATGGAGAAAAATGAAAGTTTAAAAATGGCGAAATTTTGAAATAAATCGGATCAATAATAAGAAAGTTGTGAATGTTTAAAATATGAGATCACTAAGTCTATGCGAATCTCGATTTCGCAGTTTGGTTAGTGGTTTATGACGTAGAGTCACGGATAACTCTCCCGTTCGTCGTGTAAAAAAATATCATTAATTTCTGTTATTCTCGAAGGTGCCTTCTCCCTTGGGGCACTACTCAAAATTTATTAAGGATAGCATATTATTATAGGTCCTCTAAAGAGCAAAGACCCTCCTGAGTCAATTGTTTTTTCTAATAGAAATTTGAGTCATTGTCCGCCATACATCACAGAGACATTACCAATTCAGCCAATTTGTAGAGCCCATACCTATAGTGATTATAACTTTCAAAAAAATCATAACTTTCTCATTTTCTGTCCGATTCCATCAATTTACTTTTCTGATTTTTCTGCTTTCCTCTAGAGTAGTTTGCTATAAATGTTTGATTTCCTCTTAATAAAATAAAGACTCGATTAATAATTTCAAGAACACTGTTCTCCTTGCATTTGTTATTCTCTAATAGAGCTGTCCAAACTATATTGGTGTAAAGAAACCACCCTTAAATTAATAGTGAAATGTCATGCTTCATTGCGTTCATTGCGAATGACCTATATATCATATTTTTTCTTAGAATTATATCGGCATCGTAAATCCCGAGACCATATCCAATGGCGAAAGAAGGAAGAAAGAAAGAAGTCACACTTTATAGGCCAATTTCACAGGTAGTGGCGTATCCAGTAAAGAGGCACAGGGGAATGGAAAAAGATAGGAGGGAGGGGAGGAACGGGTCCACTTATACGGAACTGCCTATACACATCTACATCCTCCTCCAGGAGGGGGGAGAATTCCATTCCATGACTGTTGATTAATTTATGGATACACTTTTACATTTTCAACGAGAAGGAAATTAACAACTGTCCATAATGGCATGATGGCATAATGGTAGGACATGACGAGTCCTCCTCTTTCATAGAAAATCGCATGTGTGTCCTCACATACTGTCCTCAATTATGATGCTAAAAATATCTAGCAAATGGTGACAAATGCTCTGTAATCCTGGCTTGACAGTTGCTGATTCCCGGTACTCTATACAGTGTACCTTGGAAATTTAATGATTATCGAGAAGAAAAAAGCGCTCGTACAGAACGACAGGTGATTTAGTCAAACGACATTGTGATTGACCATTGCCATGGCAACGGTACCGATTACTGACGAAAGCGGATAAAGTGATATGTATCGTCTGCTAACCATCTGATTAGAGGAAAACAGCCGGTGTTCGCAGAATGAACTTGGGCGTTTTATGCGCCGGTGGCATCTCTTTTTTCTGAAATTTTCATTTGTGGTGGTGTAATGCTGGAATGCATTTATTCACGATTAATTCAGTACACATGGAATTCATAAGGAAATGATAGTTTTCGATGAATATGTTAAAATTGGATATGTCCTTCAATTGGAGCCGATGACATTGTATAGCGTTGATGTTTATATTGTACTGGATCCTATTAGGCCCAGGTCTTCCTCCCACCCCCTGAAAATATATATATTTAAAAAAGAAAACACCATCATATTCACGTATAATTATGTATGAGGGCTAATAAGGAGGTATAGAAGGAGAGAAGAAGAAGTGAACGGAAATTCATTTTCGTAATTGATTAATTAATTAAAAAATCAATTGGTTTATCTATTTATTCACTTATTTCTAATACATTATTAATTCATTCATTCATCTACCTATTATTCATTGAGTTGATATTTAATCATTCATTCATTCATTATTTACTATTTCGTTTTCTTTTTTATTATTAATTATTATTCATTTTTTGCTTGAAAGTTTTCAGCAAAGTTGCAGGTAACTTGGATGCAACACCCCTCTCTTACTGCGCTAAACTCACCAGTGTTACTCAACTTACTCAAGAGTTCAAGTGAACGCTCGCGCTGTGCTTCTCTTGAAGAGATTAATTTATGCAGGAGATGTTAAGGATATACATGTACATCTCATTCAACTTCTTGTTCTTTCTTTCTCTCTCTTCCCCCTCCATCCGTTCTCTCATCCTCTCTCTCTCTCTCGTTCGCTTTCTCTTCTCCTTCTGTTTGCTTATATTACAAGCATCATACATTTTACTTCACAATTTTCATATTTAAATTTATCTCACCCTTCTCAACCGAAATAAGAGCACACAAGTCACAACCCAAAGGCCAACTAAGACCGATTCCAAATTCCTCGTACGCTTTGCTTCTCTTGTTTTGGCCCTCTACCCATCGTTGTTAAAAAAAATGTGTTGAAATCAACCCAATAGCATTCGTACGTACAGGAAATATAAAATATCAGGTATAACATCGGTCCCGCTCCTCCTAAATTTTAGAAAAATCTTGACCAGAAACTAGGAATCAGTCTTACTTGCCTTACCGCCCCCTCCCCTTCTAAAAAAAAATCCACTCCTTCAAATCTCCCCGTCCTTACTCACTTCACTTCTAAGCAAAGCCCTAACGTTCACAGCACATCCGTCATCCATTGGACAGGTTCAATTGCTTTTTTCGGAGAAAATGTGTTTTCCCCTTTCCTAGCTCGCTCAGTCGTTTGGCGGAATCGGTCGTGACATTTAAATCCGAGCGCCGGGGACTTGGAATCTAATTTCGGAGAGTCGGTAGATTTTGAACATGCTCGCATAACATTAGAGCGAGTGGGAATAAATAGACCATAGTTCTAAGGCACTGGTGTGCACAAAGATTTTGCCCACTACATCGCTGAATTAAAAAGATTTTTTTCTTCTTCTGCTGCAGACGCCTATATGGGTAGGCCTTTGATGTATGTCTAGCTCGTATTGTACCGGTAAGAATGTATACAGCATGATACTGGAATAAAATAATATGTCGACACTACTCGACAGTGATGACTTGAGTGTGAATTTAAATGAAGAAGGTGCACACTTAATCACAAACAAAACCACATGCAATGACCAGTTGACCACACGCATAGCCAAATGGGAAATTTATTCTAACTTACTATAGTACAGTTTAAATTGTACTAATACAATATGGTCTCTTTTGATAATGCTCGAATCTCCATAAGCCGATCACACATTGCACACCATTTCACGTACGGTAATACCTTGGCCTAAATATACGAGGGTCTCCTTCGAAGACTATCTATTTTTGTTAAGGCAATACATGTATCCAATCACATCGTAA